>CM042160.1:74639280-74791780 GCA_023376005.1 Doryteuthis pealeii | reverse complement strand
ATTGTTCCAAAGTATTCACCCATCAATGTACTGAGAAGGTGCATCATTGCTTAACTTTGGTGATCGAACAAAAAACAGTGCTTTTAAACGTAACTTGAAATGTACTAATCTTTGCTTAGTTTAGTATACAAGTCTCAGATTGATTATTGTTACTACTGTTACTAAATGGTCACCCATCTAGGTACTGAGTTGCCACTTCGCAGCTTAACTCCAGGGATCTCGCAAAAAACAATGCTCTAAGCACACAGGCTTGGTGGTCATATTATGAAACAACGACTCTTTTTTTCTTTCAAATTCAACAAAGATCATTTATATGCAATAAGAAAATACAAAAATCAATTCTTACTCAAAGCTGTGGGAGAGATGGACCTCTAATCGATATGTTCTGGTCAGAATATAATCATGGGTTCTGAAAAATATTGCTCAGGTATTTAATTGCTTACGATACCTTTTGTTCCAAAGTGGTCACCCATTATCTCATCGTTGCTTAACTTTAATGATCTAACAGAAAGCGGTGCTTTTTACGTGACTTGACTATAAATCGTGTCAAAGTCTGTACATGGGTGAAGCTTTTTGGTTGTTTTGTTTTACGGTATATCAACCGGTGTAACCGGTGCTTTCAGCGGTACTAGGGTGGTTATTTTGTTTTATGGCATATCAGTCCTTTTCAGGTTATTTAATGCCGAATCAAGTCATTTTAACCAACAAATGACTCAGGTTGTTTACAGTACCTGCTGTAGCTCAAGTGGTCACCCATCTAAGTATTGAACAGTGTCATCACTGTTTAACTTCGGTGATCTAAGGATGATCAAGTTGCTTTCAGTACCAGCTTTTGCTTAAATGGTTACCTGTCTACGTATTGAACAGGACTATCTCTGCTTAACTTCGCTAATCTACTGGGAACCGGTGCTTTCAACGTGACTTGACCATAAGCGTGTAAAGTTGGAATTCAAATGAAAACAGAGTTGAATCAGAATGGTTTGGATGTATGATTGTGAAACGGGTAATCCTTAACTTGTTCCTCGTAAATTCCTACCATAAAATAAATTGAACCTTCATTTTATGTCCGTGTCTTTGCAATAAATGTTTTATTTTTCTTACACCCGTTATTTTACAATACTGAATATATTTTCTTTATTTAAAAACATTTATTGCAAACTTATTTTAAATATTTATTGCAAAAACACGGACATAAAATGAGGGTTCAGTTTATTTTATAGTAGGAATTTACGAGGAACAAGTTGAAGATTACCGTGAAACGTACCAGTTAAAACCTAACCAGGTCAAAGCGACTGCATCAATATAACATACCCGCTTGTATTTTACCCACTCGATATCTTTGATAATTAACAAAGGTGATTCTCGAAAGCAGGTGTTTATTCTACAGTTAATCCTTTCCGCTCCTAATCCGGTCCCAGTGAGCTCGATTCAACTTTCTTTCCAAAGAGTAAGTAGATCAGATATCAGATCTTAACTCTGTGTCTCAAATAGTAATTTGAGACGCGTTCAAAGTCTATCAGAATGCAATTCCCACCTCATATTAACATGTCTTGATCTCTTGTCATTGCTACTTGAGACATGGTTCAGTTAGATCTCTTAACTCGCTCTTTAATGTTTAGTTGGCATTGGAATTCAGTGCCGTAGCAGCCGGAGTATTCCTGCCCCTTCAAAAATAAAATTAACCACTTGTAATATTTTTTTTACAGAGTTTATTTCTTTTTCTTCGTTAATGAATCTATATTTTCCCTTGGATCCCAATGGATTCCTAGCCCCCCCCCTTCCATACACACATGTGAATACACACTGTTTTTTTTTTTTCGTGTTTTTTTTTTTTCAGTTTGTTTCTTTACTTGGAAAAAAGAAAAGTGACTGCACTGAAGCCCCGTTCTAGAAAATATGATGTTGGTAACTAATAATGATAAATTGTTTTGGTTTGTTTGGTTTGTTTTGTTTTACGGCATATCAACCTCAATGGGTCATTTAATGCCGATAAAGTTTTGAAATAAATCAATTCTTAATGGATAATACAATTTTCTTATAAATACATTATTCTATTTAACCCATAAATGGGACCCTAACAGGTACTACCACTCCGGGTCAAGTGGACCAGGGAGCAATGGGGAATGAAGGGGTGCTCGATATTCCCCAAACCTCCAAAACTGGAACCTCACCATCAGATAGAGTTTAACGTCATTCCCAGGACATGTAGACCCGCAGCCACCGCCTTCTAGCACCCATATGATAAAAGGGGTTGAGGCTTGCCATAAGGGCAATAGGGTTGGGAAATCGTATAGGTGCTAGGGCTTGACGTGACCAGCCGATTGATCGGAGGGGGCCTCTCCGACCGCCCGTCTAGCCCAAGATAGGGCCAAAGTGAAGTATTGCATGTCATGAACTGCTCATGGGCTCTATCCTTAAGCATCACGGGTCGCCACCCACGGCCACAGGTGGCCCATTGGGGGAGTCTTACCCCTCTGCAGAGATGCAGTCGGTGCATTCTAACGCCTAAATGTTAATAATTATACTGTTTCAAGTAACAATTCCTATTCAATAATAATAATTTGTTTGCACAACTAATATCATTTCAAGTATTTCTATCTAATACAAAACAATTACACTGTTATATGGTTGCATTATTTCAAGTAATGTCATTTTGTATAGAAATCAGTTCTTTTCCTGTCATTCCTATTTCCTTATTGATGACATCTAAGAATGTATTGATCACACAGTCTAATATTCTAAGCAATAACAAATCCTGAAATATCTCTTTTCAATCTGATTTCAGACTACGGTTTGGTTTGTTTTGTTTTACGTCATATCAACCTCAGTGGGTCATTTAATGCCGACAAAGTTGTGAAATAAATCCATTCTTAATGCATAATACAATTTTGTTTATCAACTCATTTGTTTTCTATTTAACCCATAGATGGGACCTTAACAGGTACTACTACTCCGGGTCAGAGTGGACCAGGTAGCAATGGTGATGAAGGGGTGCTCCACATTCCCCAAACTTCCAAAACTGGAATCTCACCATCAGATAGAGTTTAACGTCATTCCCAGGACACGTAGACCCTCAGTCACCGCCTTCTAGCAACCATATGATAAAAAGGGGTTGGGGCTTGCCATAAGGGCAATAGGGTTGGGAAAATCATATAGGTGCTAGGGCTTAACGTGACCAGCCGATTGATCAGAGGGGGCCTCTCCGACCGCCCGTCTGGTCCATCAGATTACGTAATTAATCTATGCATTCGTTTATGTCAGTTTTATTCTGTATAAACTGCATACGTGTTCCTTTACCTTAGTATTTATGACATATTTTGTCATTTAATTTTTTTTTAAGACAAGTTATTTATTAACTGCTCCTAATGCCACCCTATCACTCTCATCATCCCTTTTTGCCTCACCGCCCCCCTAGATCTTTCCAATGTCCCTAGGGAATGGTACCGTCTACATTGTGAACCACTGTTATAAAGTAATCCTAGTTTATTCAGTGGCTAAAATGGCCGTGGGTTTGTTCTGGCAGAATCGGGGATTTTAATTCTGGTAAAGATTAGGTTTTACAAACTGATTTTAATTTCAGACGACCTTTAACCAAGTGAGTCATATCTATTAATAATGCGGATTGTCTGTATTTTTGACTGTAACAAAAACTACGTCATAGCTCTACGTCACAGCTTACGTCACAATATTCTTATGCTATATACACCCAAAATTTGAGTAAGCAATTTTAAAAATTGTTTTTTTACTCTCGCCCCTTTGATTTTTTTTTACAGTAACAAGAAGTTAACTAAAAAGTTTACAAATAAATAAATACCTACGATTTTGTGTAAAATTGATGTGGAAAATATTCAAAATAATTGTTTGATTATTACATGCACGCAACATTTTATTTGAGAGGTACGGGACTCAGTTTTCATTTCAAATTGTTTTATTTATTTTTTACTCCTTTAATAAGTATGAGGATTTGTCTTACAAGCCCTCTGACATTGAATTTTTAACTCCCATTCTCTCAGGCAATGTTTTTCAAAAATTGATTTTACGACGCCTGGAGGGTGTTTTCTGTTGCTAGTATTCATAATAAATACTGTTGACAATGATCAGAACAATCATTAAAATAATCAAAATCAGATATTCATAGGTAAAAATCATCATAAAGCTTGGTCATAGTCCTATCAAAATATGATACGGGGGGGGGGGGTAGCTTTTAGACAAAGTCTGGCACAGGATCACAAGAACGAGTCACTCTATGATGACTGACCTCTCTACACTAGATCTTATGGGGGCACGTGGTGTAATGTCGTAGGAAATAGACTCGTCGACCAGAGTTCAAATCCTGGGCTAAGCTGTTTGCATTTCACATAAGGCTAATACCCTTGGGAAAAGTATGCATCCAACTACTCTCTCCCCAGCTTGGGTAAATAGTAGGGCAGACTGGGCTCTTTAACCTTGGTTAGGTAACCAATCTAGAAGGAAAAAACAGTGAATTCAAACCTGTTAATCTCCGCTTAAGAAATAGCCTCACAAAGGGGGGGGGTTAAGTATACGTTCATTTCCATTACTCCCAGCTCCACTCTGAACCGGAATGGTAGTACCTGTTAAGATTCCATCTAGGTAGGTCTGGCCAAAATTACACAGTTTTAACCCCGCCATGATTTAAAGTCATCGGGGTGGCTCAAAGTCAGTATCAGCCAGACAGCGAGGGAGTCTATCCCCTTTTCACTTGCGCTAGACTAAGGAGATTGTTTTTGACGCCAGAGGTGGAGCGCCACACCTACACATACGCTGAGTTGACGAGGGCCGGTATCGAAACCTGGAATCTTGAGGTTCCCAGCTGAACACTCTACTGGCTGAGCTAAACCGGCCATATCAATGGGTTAATAGATAAAAAAAAATGAGCTTTAAAAAATGTATTTCAAAAAAAGAATTGACTTTGATAAGAAAATTGAATACCCGACAAGAATGAATGGAACAGAGCGTCTCTGATATAGAATAGCCCAACAAGGGTTGACATGCCGTAAAATCCAATCAACCAACATACTTGATAAAAATACTTAGCAACAAAATATTCGGTTACAAATCATACATAACACACAAAAAAATTAGCATTAAATAATCCACAAGGGTTGATATGCCATAAAACCAACCAACCTTTCCTGTAATTTCTTCAAAATATATATATTTACCAACCCCTCCGCACTAGAAGGATGTGACACAAGGTCAATTTGTTAAGCGGAGTTTTCCTTCTCCTAGACAAGGTTAAAGAACCCAGTCTGCCCTACTATTTACCCAAGTTATAAGGAGATTAGCTGGATGCGTACGTTTCCCAAGGGTATTAGCGGTATGTGAAATGCAAACGGCCTCGTCTAGAATTTGAAGTCGGGTCAACGAGTCCATTTCCTAGGACTATAACCATTACACCACACACCTCCAACCTAGTTGCTTCAAATAGCAAGGAATCTTTTTACATTTTTCTCACAATAGAACATTTGAATTCTCCCCACGAAACCTTTTAATCTAATATTATTCACTTTACAATTATCTTGTTTTACGGCATATCAACCTCAGTGGGTTATTTAATGCCGACAATGTTTTGAAATAAATTAATTCTTAATGGATTCTCAATTTTTTTATAAACACATTTTTCTATTTAACCCATAGATGGGACCCTAAAAGGTACTACTACACCGGGTCTGAAAGGGCATAGGAGCAATGGTGATGAAGGAGTGCTCCACATTCCCCAAACCTCCAGAACTGGAACCTCACCATCCAGAGTTTAACGTCATACCCAGGACATGTAGACCCTCAGCTATCTCTATCTAGCACACATATGATAAAAAGGGCTAGGGTTTGCCATAAGTGCAATAGATTTGGGACAATATATATATTTACCAACCCCTCCGCATGAGCAGGATGTGACACAAAGTCAATATCTTAAGCGGAGTTTAACAGGTTTGAATTCAGAGTTTTCCTTCTCCTATACCGGTTGCTTAACCAAGGTTAAAGAGCCCAGCCTGTCCTACTATTTACCCATAGCTGGAGGGAGAGTAGAATTCATACCTTTCCCAAGGGTATTAGCGCCAAGTGAAATGCAAACGGCCTCGTCTAGAATTTGAAGTCGGGTCAACGAGTCCATTTCCTATGACTTTAACCATTACACCACGCGCTTCCTTTGGGACAATATAGGTGCTGGACGTGACCAGCTGATTGATCAGAGGGGGCCTCTCCGACCGACCGTCTAGTCCAAGTAAGGACCAATGTGGAGTGTTGCATGTCATGGGCATGGTGTGTTGGTGTGTTCTAACGCCCCCAGCCGACATGGCCGTTTACTTTACAATAAACTTTTTGTCTAATCAAATAACTTTCTGTTGACATCTCTTGTATTTTCATATTCGTTGTAATTCCATTGTAATTTAATAAATATGATTTTGTTAATGACGGTGATAGCTGATCTTGAAGGAAATGTGGACCCTCGTGTCTGCGGATTGCACCGCTGGAACCGCAACTGGCTGGAGATCATCCAATCGCTCGTATCGAATCGCCAGGCATAGTCGCATTCGTGAAGGACTTGTGGGGATTGAAATAAAATCAAAATAAAAAATGAAAAATAAAAAACTCTTCATGTCAATTAAATTTGAACCACGTATCTTTGAGGCGTAACACAGATTCCCAAAGATACATGGTTCAAAGTTAACTGAACTGAAAAAATGTAAAAGTTTTAAAATAAAATAACTGGTGCATTATACTTTTTATTCATTATATAAAATAACTTTTATTCATTATTTAAAATAACTTTTATATAAAATAAATTTTTTTATATAAAATAACTGGTGCATTATATCTTTTATAAACACTCAAAATTTCATTAAATTCGGTTAATTCCCTGATTTTTGGTATTTTTCTTTCTTTCGGCGAGGTGACATCTCGTACGATGGTGGAATTTAGGTCCGTTAAGTTCGATTTAACCTAATCTTTTATTTGACTCTAGATAAATGAACGACACGTGTCAATTACTTATCATTCAATCAATTAATGAAGACTTCTATATAAAAATAACCTTTCTTTGTGATGAAGAAGGAAGTCAAAATTATATTAAGATAGACGCAGGTCTCTCGAAAGAGAAAAGAGAATGGGTCGATTCGAATTGTGCGATACAAATGTCTAATAAAAGATTTAAAGAATCATACACAAAGAGAAAAAAGGGAGGGAGTCCCCCCAAAACAGGAAATAACCAATTTTATTGTTACTTTTATTAATTCATCGCAGAGGGACGCAGGTATTAACCAACGGTAAAAAAAGAAGAATGGCCGGAAGTTAACGAAAGGCCAAAGCAACTTCATAACCTTCACCTTAATTGGATTTTTAATGGAATAATTGTTTGTTTTTTTTTAACCCTTAGTCGCTAACATGGAAACGTTATAATCACAGCCATCTACAAACTAGTAAAATATAAGTGTGTGCGTATGCATATGTGTATCTATTATTATATTATTATCAGGGCCGGGTTAGCTCAGTCGGTAAAGCGTTCGGCTAGAAACCAAAAGGTTCCTAGTTCGATACCAGCCCTCGCCAACTCAGCGTATGAGTACACAGGGATCTGTGCTGTAGAGTAAGGAGATGATGGTAGGTGTGGCGCTCCACCTCAGACGCAAAACCAATCTCCTTGTTCCAGCGCTAGTGAAAAGGGGATAGACTCCCTCCCTGATTCGCTGATACCGACTTAGGCCACCCGACTACTTTACTTATTATTATACTAAAGCTGAGTTAATCACCTTTTATTCCCTAAAGACTTTTTTACTGTTTAGTTTAATGACACGAAAATTATACTAAATTATTCCTTACTTTTAGGATTGAATTATGTTTGAAAAAAAATCCGTTTTAATTGGTTCGAATTCGTCGTAATTTGCAATTAAGTAAAAAAATGACTAAACCCTTACTTTACTTTCTGCATATTACTTTTCCCCTCTATGTATCTCTTGATTACCTCCTTGTTATATAATGTTAGTTTCTCTATGAGAGGAGAGAGAGAGAGAGAGAGAGAGAGAGAGAGAGAGAGAGGAACGGGAGAATTCGAAATGTATTTTTATGTTGAATTTCACAAATACATATATATATATATATATAATATATAATATATATCTGTGTGTGTGTGTGTGTGTGTGTGTGTACATACTGGACGCGCGGCATAATGGTTAGAGTCGTGGAAAATGGACACGTCCAACCGAGTTCAAAACCCTAGACAAGGCTGTTTGCATTTCATATAGCGCTAATACCCCTGCGAAAGGTATGAATCTATATATTCTCCCCCAGCTATGGGTAAAATAATAGAGCAGACTGGACTCTTTAACCTTGTATAGGCAACCAGTCTAGGAGAAGGAAAAAATCTGAATTTGAAAAACCCGAGGTCAGTCGTTGATTGGGTTCGTGGCATTTCTTGTGCACCAATTTTTTCCTATCGACTGTGCCTAAAAGTGCGGATGGACCAATACGAGACTTTACCTCTACAAGCAAAACCACTGTGAAGGTTGTTCATTGGATGAACCCTCATGTGTCGAAATCGACGAGAGTACATTTATTTTACCCCATCTATATATACATGTGTGTATGTATATGCATATGTGTATATATGTGTATATATATATATATATACGTGTGTGTGTATATATATGTATATATATTTTTGGAGGATATGTGCTTAATTGAAGTCATACCTAATTTTGAAAATTAATTAGTTAATAATTAATGAATTTAGGCTGGCATATATGTTCAAATGTAAGGCTAAAAAAATCGAGAAAATGTCAATCCCTGAATGTACATTTCGACCTATTCAGGGATTGACATTTTCTCGATTTGTTTAGCCTTACATTTGAACATATATGCCCGCCTAAATTCATTAATTATTAACTAATTAATTTTCAAAATTAGGAATGACTTTAATTAAGCACATATCCTCCAAAAATTGTCGGCTTAAAGCCATATAAAAATAAACACATTTGTTTGTTTACTTAACCTCATATATATATTATATATATATATATATATATATATATATATGTGTGTGTGTGTGTGTGTGTGTGTGTGTGGATCAGTTAAAGCTATTGGACACTATATATATCTATATATATATAGATATATATAGATATAGATATAGATAATATGGGTGCCATATTTATAAGTTATGGTAGCGTGTTCATCCATTATTTCCTTTCTTTCTTTTTCCATATTTTTCTTTTTGATTCATTCTTTTCTCTTCTAGTCTTTTTTTCTTCTTCTTCTTTTTTCATGTATATATATATATATATATATATATATATATATATATATATAAGGAAGTTTGGTATGTACGTGTCAACGTATAACTCCAAAACGAGAGGGCACTCAGATTCGAAATCTTGCATACACCATGATATCCTCCTAACTAAGAAACACCCCACATTTGGTTATTGATTTTTACTAATTATGGGATATAATTAATTAATTAAGCCAAAATCACCCAATTTGCGGAACTGTCCGTATACTAGCTCCTGCTGATAATAAAATATTGTTCAT
This sequence comes from Doryteuthis pealeii, assembly GCA_023376005.1. Lineage (NCBI taxonomy): Eukaryota > Metazoa > Mollusca > Cephalopoda > Myopsida > Loliginidae > Doryteuthis > Doryteuthis pealeii. Next base: position 74,782,234 of record CM042160.1, on the reverse strand, counting down.
TGCCTGCTTTTTGTTATAGCGATTTACAGAGATACCAGCAGTGAAGTTTAATTTTAGTGAATAAATGTTGCAGTCTAAGCCGTTCAGCTCGGAATGTATCGCCTATTTATAATCCAATCTTAAAAATATTTATATGGTTGGAAAAAAAATCTTTCTAAATATGTAATTTGTTTTTTCCATTTAATTATTTTTTACACGAGTTAAAAAAAAAAAAAAAAAAAGGATTTTGCTTCGGGCAACAAAAGTATGATTTTTTTTTCATACTAATTTTTAACGAAAAATCAAATCTTATTTGTCCCAATCTTTTTATTCCTATCTTTAAAAATATTCATTAGAATAATCAGTATAACTAAAATCTTTATTGTAAAAAATTATTCACGAAATAAACATCTATCTATCCACAGAGGTTTCATGCCTGAGCACTATTTATTTAATTTTTTATTTAAAAATTAAAATTTACATAGTTATGTAGTATGTAAGGTCGATTTTCCGTCATTCGTCAATGTAAACAAAACCTTTTTTAAAAAACTTTGAGACACTCGAGTTACAACGAACAAGTGGATTAGAATTAGGCTCCTTCGGGAGTTTCCGTAATCTAATGTTATTTATTCGTAAAATACGATTCTAATGATATTATCAATTGCGCGCTATTCTGTATTTGTGCCAAAATCAGAACTGTAATTTGATATTTAACTTTTAAGCACATTCAAAATTATTTTTTTAAAAAGTATGTATAATTTTTTTCGTTTAGTTGTCTTTTCTTTCATAATGTTTTCAAGTTAGTGCACTTTTCGATTGGTGGGCGAGAACCTGTGAACAGTGTCAAAAGGGTAAAGTTGGAAGATACACGCGGACACCTGTTGATCCTTTCCCGTCTCCAGATGAACGTTTCGAACACGTACACATAGACATTACTGGTCCTTTACCTCCTTGTGAGGGGTATACATACTTGTTGACATGCGTTGATCGTTTTTCTCGGTGGTGCGAAGTCCTTCCCATGGCTAATATTTACGTTCATATTACAGCGAAAACATTCATGGCAGGCTGGGTGTCCCGTTTCGGCGTCCCGGCTTTAATTACTACGGATAAAGGGCGGCAATTCGAATCAAATTTATTCGGCGAATTGATGAAGCTTTTGGGGAGCAAACGAATCCGTACGACCGCCTATCACCCTGAATCTAATGGCTTGATGGAAAGATTTCACCGTAGTCTGAAGTCAGTCTTGAGAGCAATGTTAAACCAATCAAATTGTCTGGAAAACTTACCCTTGGTACTCATGAGATTACGTACTGCAGTAAATGAGGGCATCCAATGTTCATCTGCTGAAGTGGTAAATGGCAACACACTCAGATTGCCAGGACAATTTTTCTGCAAGTCTCCACAGACACCCTGGACGTTACTTCCTTCCTAGATCGCCTGATAGCTAAGATGGCAAACATAGCGTACAACTCTCCTGCACAATGTAAGAAGCCAATATATGTTTCAAAACTATTTGAAACATGTACACATGTTTTTGTGCGGGACATTTCCAGAACACATTCGTTACAACCACCATATAGAGGACCCTTTAAGATCTTAAAAAGGCATAAAAAATATTTTACCATATCCATTAAGAATTGTGCACGGATAATTTCTCTGGATAGATTGAAACAACCTTTTTAGACACTGCATGGCTCAGTGTGAGCCCACAAATAACAAATAACATTTCCGCCTCCCGTAGTAACGAATAAACCAAAGCAGACAGTGACAAGATCTGGCAGACATGTTCGGTATCCCAGTCATTTATATTGTTAAAAAGAATCTCTTTGCCACTGCTTCAATGTATATTTTATGTATTTGAATTTCAGAGACCTTTTGATGTATTTTTCCCCTAATATGCTCCCAAATCCAGACAGACAGATTCCACCAGCGGTCCCACGAGGCAACGACTTTAAAGGCCCTCCAAGAAATCATCCTAAGATACCAGATATCTTCTCCAACGCGCCGGCAAGCCCCTTAAACTCAGCTTTATACACAGGAAGGACTTAATATTGTTATTCATTGTTTCATGTGCTGGTTAACAAATTGTTAGAATTAAACGAAGTATTAATTCATTTACTTGTTGTTAGCCTTAGAATTAAATGCTATACTAACACAATAATAGTATAGTTTATTATTTTCATGAAATTGTTATCAAATTTATAGTATAGTATACTATAATAATTTGACATTCGATCGGTTATGCTTTGAATTAATAATGTTATTTTTTTAAATATCATTTATCGTTTTACATTAATTTGATACTTTATTTAATTTGTTTTTAATGTAAATTTGAAATTTAGCAAATCGCGTCATTTATATTTTATTTAAAAATATAGTTAATCATTGAATTAAAATTTCTTACTATATCATTATGTGATGTCATTCCCTCAAATCTGACGAAAAGAAAATTCCCTGACCTCCCACCAGGCCGGATTAAATTAATGGTGATTTTTATGGGTTATCCTGCGATGTTCGAACTTGCTATTCAGTAGTAATAGATCTGCAAACGGTTATTAAACCAAGTTTTTATCTCCTCTACCCGGGCTTCACCGGGTAGCCGCTACTAGTATTTATATATATATATATATATATATATATATATATATATATATATATATATATAAACAGATAGATAGATAGATAGATAGATATTTGTTTAATTCATCCTTTTTCTTTTTTTCTTATTTCTTTCTTTCTTTCATCCCTGTATATTTTCCTCTCATATAATCTCGGTCAATATACTCACTTGAGAACCTCTGGATTTTTTATTGGTTTTATTTTATTTTATTTTATTTGTTTCATTTCATTTTATTCTATTTTATTTTTATTTTTTTACTATTCTATTTTATCTATTTTTTTTTTTTTTACTCCTAGCAATTCTAATGTATCGGGGGGTTACTGACTGGTCCTACCAAATATTTTTATAAAAAAGAGCCAAAAAAGATAATGTGTCTATTTACTCGTTTTTATTCATAAAGCAGATGTCACGTGTTACTTTGCGGTCAATTCAGTGGCTGTTGCCTTTGACCATTGGCTCAGCTAAAATTGAATGGAAATAAACGATAGTTCGTCCATGTTTTTCATTACCATTTCTTTCTTTACTCATGTTCCTTCTTCTTCTTCTTCTTCTTCTTCTTCTTCTTCTTCTTCTTCTTCTTCTTCTTCTTCTTCTCTTCTTCTCTCTTCTCTCTCTCTCTCTCTCTCTCTCTCTCTCTCTCTCTCTTCTCCATTCATCTTATCTTCCTCTTTCTGGTTATTTCAGAACCCCTCCCCTCTCTCTCTCTCTCTCTCTCTCTCTTCTCTCTCTCCTCATGTTTCTTAGTTTTCTTCCTCTCTTATACATTCTCCTTCTCCTCTTTTAACTTTCTTCCTTGTTTACATCTCCCTCCCTCTTCTCTTTCTTTCTCTCTCTCCTCTATCTCTCCTTTCTCTCTCTCTCTCTCTCTCTCTCTCTCTCTTCTTTCTCTCTATTTATCTATCTATCTCTCTTAGTTTTCTCTCTCTTTCTCACTCTCTCTCTCTCTCTTAATAGTTTCTTAGTTTTCTTCTACTCTTACATCTCTCTCTCTCTCTCTCTCTCTCTCTCTCTCTCTCTCTCTCTCTCTCAAAGTTTCTTCTCTCTTACATCTTCTCTTCCTCTCCTCTTTTACATCTCTCTTTCTCTTTCTCCTTTCTTTCTCCCCTCTCTCTCTCTCTCCTCTCTCTCTCTCTCTCTCTCTCTCTCTCTCTCTCACACACCTTTTCCTTTTCGCCATCTTAAAGCAGCCATTTACTTGTACACCGAAAGCACCACGTGAGCAAAATCTCTTTCCCCCGCGACAACTGAGAAATGGAACGAAACATTGTGGGGAATTACCTGGTCTCAGATCTCCAAGCGTGGCATTGTGGACAAACAAGCTTAGCATTCAACGCCAGTATTCTTTCTCTCCCCAAAGAGTTAATCCATTACACTCACACATACGCACAGTAAAATCAGCTAGTGAGACGTCCCTAGTGAAATAGAGGGAGGTGCGGGGGGGGGTCCAGAGATGTAACTGCCCATTGTACCATGAGAAACGGTATCCAAGCGGCTCTCACATTACCGTGTCGGTTATTGAGACAGAATTTTGCATTGCATTCTGGGATTTCCAACGCAAAGGCTTCCTTCCCCCACCCCACCCATTCAACTGCTGTGTGTCAACCACAACAAAGAATACAAAAGTTATTTCATTAATTCTCGATTTCGGGTATTGATCATCGGACAAGCAACCGAAAGGAGTGATATATATTAGCAAACTGTCAGATTTGTAAGAAAATTATTTCCTAAAAAAAAAAAAGAAATATCTTATTATAATGGAGATTGTGTGTTTTTCTGTCTGTAAGCGAAACTATATTACTAATCGAGTCACAATTAACATAGTTATTTTCATCACATTCTTCATGATTTTATTTATATTTAAACCTGAATTATTAATAAAACTGCTTCACCTTTTTATTAGTGTTGTCCATATCTACATACTAGTAACATGCAATTGGATTTATATGTACAAAAAATAGCGGTTTGCAGTGTGAATGGGAAGGCTAATTTGCATATTGATATTAAAAATGTGATTTTATTAAATGTGTGCTTAGTATTATTGATTTCTAATTGTTTGGTTTTATTTTAATGAATATAACAAAAATCTCTTCAATGAATCTTAAATGAAATCAATTAACAAGAAAAATAACTGTCATTTTATTCTTTATTTCCTAATTTAACTAAATAGTTAAATAAGTAAAATTCAGCAATGAAAGACGGGAGTGATGGAAGAGTAAGTTTCATTTCTATTTTTCTATTATACCCCCACTCTGTTACATATCTTTTTATCTGCCTTCTTATTAGACTTTCTAATTTAATACGATATTTCATTACATTAAAACTTAAATACTTGCACCCGGAGGGTGCATATATTTGCTAGTATATATAAATATATTGTTGCCTTTCGCCGATATCAACCAAGGAGCAATAGAGTCTGTCCCCTTTTCTCTAGCGCTAGACGGGGGGGGTACTGTTTTTGCTGAGGAGGAGAGCCACACCGACCGCCTGTTCCCAGGTGCTAGATGGGCGGCCGTAGATGCCCGAACCGATTAATCAGCTGATCATGTCAAACCCTATCAACTATATGATTGTCCCTACTGTATTCTTCAAATTGCTCTTATGGAAAACACCCACCCATTTTATCATATAGGTGCTAGAAGGCGGTGGCTGGTGGTCAACCACCAGTATTCATTCTTACATATAAAGTAAATGAAAATTATTTCTTAAACAAGTCATAAAAGTACATAAATTATATATATAATATATATATATATATATATATATATATATATATATATATATATATATATATATATATGGAAATACGGTGAGGAAATTAATCCGACAATACGAGAAGAAAATATTTTCAAAAATTTAGCAAACACAGGATGTTACGATCAGGGGGAAACAATTTTATGTGTCAATACTTAAGTATTTCGGTATTAAACCATCATCAGGACACTGTTAAGGAATGTTTTTGTGAGGGACAAAATGAAAAATGTTAAGTGTATAGTGAATGTGTGAATATGATGTTATTAACCGTTAATTTTTATATGTGCGTTTGTTTACGAAAGCTGATGACGTGAATCATTTCACTTTCCATTTTTGCACATGCAATGATCACGTCATCAGCTTTCGTAAACAAACGTACATATAAAAATTAACAGTTAATAACATCATATTCACACATTCACTATACACTTAACATTTTTCATTTTGTCCCTCACATAAACATTACTTAACAGTGTCATGTTATGTGTTAGTGAGCCAGCATCAGACGAATTTCCGGTCCAACTTAGATATTTCCCGAGTCTTTTTTTGTCACTTTTTGTCGGCAAATTAATGTAGATATTTTAAACGCTCCCCTCGATTTTTATCAGTAAATCAATGTAAATATTTTACAAGCCCACTTTTAAGAAAGAGTGAGAGAGTGAGTTAAATCAAGATTATTATACTTTTTACATATTGAAATAATGCAATAGCTCTTAATTCTAATTCCCGCCCTTTCTCTGTGCCGCCAAGTGTGGTCTAATGGAATGGCAAACTTTACTTTCTGACTGACTCGCTCTGACTCTCTGATTGAATGTCTGTCCTTTCATATTTAAATATGGTGACCCTTCCGTGTCTACTTCCCATTGTACTGACTTTCATATTGTTTCTACTTTTACCTGTAAGTTTCCAGTCGTTCTGCTATTTAAAGAAAACATGGAGTCATCTTTTTTTTTTTGTTTAGTTCAGCCACATATTTTCACAAAAGAGAGAAAATGCACCTCTTGTTTGCTTTTTTGTAGGGGGGGGGCTTTTTTAGCGGGAATACTTTGAAACAACAAGCAATTATTCACATATTACAATATAAGATTTTGAATACGTCTATGGATATATACACGTGTGTGTGTTTAGAAAGAAAGAAAGAAAGAAAGAAATGTATGATCTGAAAGCATACAAGGACATGTATAAAAACGGAAACAAATAATCTGTGCTACTCTACCTATGCGTACTTGTTCTTGATATCGAATACTCTCACCTTCGATTTTGTAACCGTTAAAAAAGTAATGATATATAATAGCTTTCCTTCCCCCTCTCCCTCTCTCTCTCTCCTCTCTCTCTCTCTCTCTCTCTCTCTCTCTCTCTCTCTCTTTCTCTCTCTCTACCTGTCTGTGGGAGAATTTGAGTCCAACCGAATTAAATACCCAAAATTGAAGCGGGCTATTAGAAAGGGTAATTTTCAGCCCAGCAACATTCAAAGTGGAGAAGTTCCAACATGGTAGTTTATGTGGAAGAGTATGTCTCTCCAGGGCTGGCCTGGTGGAGTCATCTGAGAAAACACAAGGATAGAGTGCCAAATGTTGCTGGCACCCAACTACGATGATAAAAAAAGACAAGAAATGGTCTTACTCGAACACGAGTTGACACCCAACATATATATACATATATATATATTTGTGTGTGTGTGTGTGTGTGTGTGTGTACAGGGTGTTTCAGAAAAATCGATATCATTTCATAATCTAATAAATTGACCAATTCTCATTCAAATTATCCCAAATTTTAACAACATGTGTAAAAACGGCTCAAAAGTTTAAAGTTTAATTTTCCCTCCAGTGATAATGGCATTTCTATACTCGGAAAGAAAAAAAATCTATATGTGATATAGTTATAGGGTTTGCTATATTTTTTTTTTTTAAGGGTTCTAAATATCGGTGGTAGAGCAAATATTTATCAGACAAAGACCTTGATCTGATGTCCGCATAGTCGAGAAACTGATAGTCACCAAGAGTTGTTGAATGTCCTGGTAGCTAAACAAGTTGGCAGGATATTATCATTTCTAGAGGAACATAATAGAATCAAACTGGATACTCAGTGATATGATTTGTTTCGTTATTTTAATGATATATATTTTGTACTAGTGTACAAAATAAAAAACACCCTCCGGCGATGTAAAAATAGATTTTTGAAACATATTGCCTGAGAGGTGGGAGTAAAAAAATCAATGTCAGCGAGTTTGTACCCTAAGTAAGTAAAATCATCAAATTCATTAAAGGATTAAAAAATAAAACAATTTGAAATGTAAACTTTAAATATGTATTAAAATATATATATATAGATATATAATACCAGTCATGTATTTATTAAAACTTGTTTTAAAAAACAATGGCGATTTTGGATAATGTGATGTAAGCAGTGACGTAATTTTTGTTACAGACAAAAACCGGAAGCGAATCTCCATTATTAATAGAGATATATTTTCTTGATAAAATATGAGGTGCACCACAGCCCACTAATATATACGACCCCACATGTAACATAGCAGACAGAATTCTAACATGCCGATTCGTTTTATAGTTAATTCATGTCTGTTTCGAAAAACTCTACAAAAATACACAAACTGTTGTCTTTTTTTTTTTTTTCAGAAATGTAATGGGAAAAGATTGTAAACAAACTACCAAAAAATAGTTATAAAAAATTATGCAGTTATACAAAACAAACACTAGTAAAAAAAAAAACAAAAAACAACAAACTTAGCAACAATTTCTCTATGGATTTCAGGTTATATCACAAAAAAACTAATTACAAAAAAATTAATTAAACCTTTTCAATGTGAAATGTATTTCCTGGTTATGTTAGGCAATGATAGTGATGATACTACAGAAAAGCCGTATTTCTCAAGGAGGACTTAGAATTTTGCACCAAATAAAGTTTTTTCGAACTTTATTACATACGGTAAAATGTTGTTGTTTTTTTAAAAAGCTACGGTCAAAAGATGATTTTTTTGTAACTATTTTTTTGTTGTTGTTTACAATCTTTTATTATTATATTTCTGAGGGGGGAAATGACAACAGTTTGTGTATTTTTGTAGAGTTTTGACATTTTTTGAAACAACATAAATTGACTATAAAACGAATCGGTCTGTTAGAATTCTGTTTGCTTATGTTACATGTGGGGCCGTATATATTAGTGGGCCGTCAGTGTACTTATTTTGGGAATGCTGTATATACGTATTTTTAGTAACAGTTTTAACACTGTAATTTTGCCCCTGAAATAATAAAATCCTGATATATTTCACTTTTGGAGAAAATTATCTTTTGATTTCTTAAAAATTGTTAGTGGTGTACTTATTAATGGACGATGCTAAATCTATGTGTTTATTTATGTATATATTTATGTATATATGTATTTGGGCAGTATTCTTTCATTTATACATGTAGAATTAAACAAAAGACACATCTCCTGTTTAACAATTTTATTTCTGATCTTTTCGAGTTTTCTGGCCAACTTTTTAATATTTGGGTAGAATTCGTGGATAAGTCTACCAAAGTTCAAGTCCCAAGTACTTTCGGCACTTCGAAGTGCCATCATCAGGGGTGATGTGTTCCAGTTTTTTTTTTTAATTATATGAATGTGCCGGCTGGAAGGAGAAGAATTGATGAGAAAGGTGTTATAGGCATTTTAAAATGTGTGTACTGCATTGGAAATTAATTTTATTTAAGGATGGTTTGTATTGTTTTATGTATAAAGCTTCTAGTATTTGGAGTTTTTGTTTATTTTTTTCTTTGTGCAGAATGTGTGTATTTTCTGTTAGGATATTTCGGTAATTAGAGTGGGGGCATGAATGTAATTTTAGGTGTTGTGAGATGGAGCTATTATCTGTTAAATGGAGGGTTAGATGACGTGACAATGTGGTTGAGGTGAATCCAATGTATGTATTTTCATTTCCATTTAACAGATAATAGCTCCATTTCACAATATATATATATATATATATATGTGTGTGTGTGTGTGTGTGTGAGAGAGAGAGAGAGACAGACACAGACAGACAGACAGAGAGAGAGTATGTATATACGTGTGTATATTTATGTATATATAAACAATATATTTATATGTGTGCATATATAATATATATATATGTGTATATATATATATATATATATAATATATGTGTGTATACGTGTGTGTATATGTTTATGGGTGTATGTATACGTATATATGTATGTATATGTTTGTGTGTATGTATGCGGTGTATGTATATATTTATGGGTATGTGTATGTATTTGTGCCTATGTACAAGTTTATGACTGTGTGCATGTATACGTGTGCGTATGTATATTTGTTTATGTTTATATAATATATATATATATATATATATATATATATATATATATATGCGTGTATATATTTGTGGCCGCGTATATATATATACAATATATATATATGTTTGTTGGTGTGTGAATATATATGTGTATATGTTTGTGGGTGTATATTTATATATATATATATATATATATATATATATATATATATATATATATATATATATATATATGACAGAATGTTTTTGTTAATACTTGTTTTCGTTTTTATAAAAACAAAGAAATATATTTTTCTCTTGTTTACGAACAAGATAATGTACATCTTTGTCGAATGAATGTAGATATCCTCCGTAAGGTTCAGGGATTTTAACTCTTTTGGCATATATATATATATATATATATATAGAGAGAGAAGAGAGAGAGAGAGAGAGAGAGAGAGAGAGAGAGAGAGATGTAGATGCCACATACTTTCTTATTGTTTATAAATGATCGCGTAAGGGACAACAAATAAACACATCTGAAAGTATCCAAGTCGTTTAGGGGCCATTTACAATGGTTAAGGAAGTAAACATTATTAAGAATCATAGAAATGGAGAAAAGGCAGAATGATAGAAATAGCAACCAGCAAAACTCCGATTGTTTGTATTTTCCCCTAAAGAAAAAGTAGCTATTTGTGGATGGCATTGTCTTTTAATGGGTCGTGAGCATTGAATATTCTCCCCTCCGAAAATGAAGAGCGACTTTTATGAAAAGTACAAACGTGATGAGAGTAAACTCATTATTTTCATACTGTTATACAACAGAAATAAATATCTCCCCCGATTAACAAATTCACTAACTCGATACAACCACTCACCAGCAAAATAAATTAAAACACCCCGGAAAAGAATCCAACGAAGATATATTTGTTAGAAGAAACATCAATCGGATGTTGGCTCGACAGTAGCTTTAAACAAAACATGTTTTTGCGCATGAGCCTCCACGCATACTTCCGGATAAAAAAAAACTAAATTAACAGACAATTAAAAAAGTCCTTTTTCAAGCAATAAACTTTCTACGAAAAGCTTCTCAGAAATGATTTTGATCCAAAACACTCCCAAATACAGATATAAAACGGTCAGCCAAAAGTCACGAAGAGCAGTTGACTTTGGTACTGGACACAAAAGAGCTTCATGCGTCACATTTCGGACAAGTGTGGGAATTAAGAGTAAAATAAATAAATACATTTTTTAAAAATATAACAAACTCCCATGAGCCTTCACCGGAAGAACCCTCCGAGCATGTGCGCGAAAAAGGTCCCAATTTCACTCCCAAGACAATCTCTCGGCCATTCTGGCTTTAACTGTGTCTAGACACTACTACTGGCCAGGGAGATATTTCCTTGCCACATGGTGGCTATGACCCGTGAATAAAGCCTAAATCATAGAACCACCTTCTGTCTTTGTCTCTTTCTTTTCATTCTTTGAATTCCTTTATTTTCAGCGCGACCACCAAATAAGATGGGGTTAAAAGAAAACCCAAGGAACACGCACCAGGAATGATAAGGTATTTTTTAAACCTAAAACATTAAACCTCTTGCCACCCCATACAAGATCAAAGACAGCTGAATCTACCGAACCACACTGCATCACCTCGCCACACACAACCAAGTCACCTGGCCAAGAACAGATTTATACCCACTCGTCACCTCACACATTGCCGAGTGAAAGAAAAACTATACCCTTTCTAAATCTACCAACTTTTTTTTTATTTAAACTTGAAGCGGCTATCCAGCGTTGCCTGGGTAAAGTGGGGGAACACTGGTATATTGATTTGTTTACTTTTGAGATTTACAAATGCTGGACATTTTTAAGTATATGATATAAAACAAAACAAGCAAGCAAAAGTGTAAATATAAATGTACTAGACAAAACGTGACCCGTTGGGTCACCCATTGAGCTCTGAGTAGATAATTGGGATTAAGGAAAAGTGAGATTTCAAAGCAATTTTTTAAAAAAATTTAAATAAATAAAAATAAATAGATACGGCCCGAGGATTAAAAAATATAATAATCATTTTGTAAGATTTCTAAGAAAGAAACGTTTGGCCTAATTGAAATTTATTGAGAGCCAAAATATTGAAACTACTGGCTCTCTGCTTATGAAATTTGACATACAAATACGTTTCGCACACTCCAATCTCTCTCACTCTCTACTCTCAATGAGAAACTAACATATATAACGAGAGGTAATCAATATATAAATAGAGCCGGAGAAAGTGATAGACAGAATATGAATTGAGAGACGAGTCAGTTTTTTACTTAATTAGAAACAATTAAAATTGATTTTTTTTCAATCATAACTCAATTCTAGAACTAAGGAATAATTTAGTATAACTTTCGTGTCATTAAACTAAACAGTAAAAAAGCCTTTAGGAAACAAAATTGATTCGCTCAGCTTTAGTATGATAATAGAATATTTCCTGGTCTGTTGGCGTAAAATACCCCTAGACGGGTTGATATGCCCTTAAAATCTATCAGCCAACCAACATATCACCCGCAACAGACGCTCTTTGGACTTTGTAACGTCCCCATTCAGTTGGCATTGATCCAAAGAGTTTCAATCGGGATCAAGATAATCCCCAATCACTAATACGTATTGTTCAGATCGATGGAATATTTCAGCTAATCATTAAGCTCCTTTTGCGATTTCAGTCTGCATCTGATGTTTGTGTCGGGAAATACTCCAGCGTTCACTTTACAATCGTTTCGAGCGGGAAATAGGTAAATCGTCCGCCATTTTTGTTGTGTTAATCTTTGACCCAACATGATTTGTTAATATCTTCGTTTTCGTGTTATCTCAGACAGAAATCTGGTTGGGGTTTATTTTGACGAATACATTTATTGAAGGAACATAATCAATCCGATCATTATTCAGTAAATTAAATCCAATTCTAATAAAAGGTGGGTGGGTCGTCGCACCGACAGTTGGTTGGATTTTACGGCATGTCAACCCTTGGGTTATTTTATGCCGAAGACGTTCGTTTTATTCATTCTTGTTGGGTATTCGACATTTTTTTTAAAACTCATTTTTAAACACATTTTTAAAACACATTTTAAATACACTTTTTTTAACAAATTTTTTAAACACACTTTTTAAACACATTCTTTTTTAAACACATTTTAAAAACACGTTTTTAAATACATTTTAAATACATTTCTATAACACATTTTTAAACCCATTCTTTTTTAAACCCATTTTAAAACACATTTTAAATACATTTTTATAACACATTTTTAAACCCATTCTTTTTTAAACCCATTTTAAAACCCATTTTAAAACACATTTTAAATACATTTCTATAACACATTTTTAAACCCATTCTTTTTTAAACACATTTTAAAACACATTTTAAAACACGTTTTTAAATACATTTCTATAACACATTTTTAACCCATTCTTTTTTAAAACCCATTTTAAAACCCATTTTAAAACACATTTTAAATACATTTCTATAACACATTTTTAAACCCATTCTTTTTTAAACATTTTAAAACACATTTTAAAACACATTTTAAATACATTTCTATAACACATTTTTAAACCCATTCTTTTTTAAACACATTTTAAAACACATTTTAAAACAAGTTTTTAAATACATTTCTATAACACATTTTTAAACCCATTCTTTTTTAAACACATTTTAAAACACATTTTAAAACACATTTTAAATACATTTTTATAACACATTTTAAAAACTTTTTACACACATTCTTTCTTAAACACATTTTTAAATACATTTTTCAAACACATTTTTTAAAAATACACATTCTTAAAAAAAAACACATTTTTTTAAACACATTTTTCAAATCTGATTTTTTAATCATTCGTATAGATGGGACCCTAACAGGTACTACCACTCCACACCAAAAGTAATGCCTTCTATTTTAGTACGCTATCATCATATAACTTCCGACCACCCTATCGGTGGGACTTAGAATACGCTGACTGTATCCACTGCAGAGGTAAGACAATCATAGGGGATGTTCTACGTATGACTCTAAAATGCATCTGATTGTGAGGCTATTGTTCTGTAGATCGAGGGGTTGAGGAGTATCCATTCATTGTCATTACTCCCAGTTCCACTCTTGACCGAAGTTGCTGTACCTGTTATGGATCAAATAGATGTTTAAACATTTTTCGTTAGGACCATGTGAAAAAAAACTCGTGAGAAACAACTACAGAAGAAATATAAATATGAATGTACAATAAACAGAATTCACCTCAGGATATTGTTGCATAATGAATTGGCACAGTCTATCAGTTTTGTAATGTAGAATTTTAAAATTAACCGTTAACCGTAAGAATTCATGGAAATAACCCAAAAGTTTGACAGAGAAGCTTTCACCCCGAGGTCATCCAAGCGAGCTTCTCTGATTGTCCAAGATAGACTCTTGGAAAGTTAAAAGTTTGTGAAAAATAAAAGTTGAAATAAGTGAGAATCGCCTAAAAAGCCGAAGTGTAGGGAGAGGGGGGATCGACGAATATTTTCGTCCACTGAATTCTTCCTTACGCGTGGGATAAAGCTGGTTCTCGGGAAATAAAGATGGGTACACCAAAGAATCAAGTGTCCGTGTTCCTGATTTTATAAGAACCGGGTTTAATAAATAATTACTTGGTGTTATTGATCTTTAATATTATTGTTTTATTCTCCAACGTATTAAAATGAATCCTATGAATGATTTTATACTGAAACCAATTAAAATATAATTAAAATAATTCTAATCTTTTTATATGCGTTCTTATTTAAGACCAGGTTAAATAAATAATTACTTGATATTATTGATCTCTAATATTATTGTCTTATTCTCCTACATATTAAAATCAATCCTATGAATGATATTGTATAGAAAACAATTGAAATTTAATTAAAATAAATGTAATCTTTTTATACGCGGTCTTATCTAATTTTGTTAGTCTTTCTAATTTAATACATTTCATTACATTAAAACTTAAATATTTACAACCGGAGGGCGCATATTCTTTCCAGTTAAAATAACAGTTTTATGGAAAAGTATGGAGTTAGTTGATTGCCAAGATTTTAACCCTTTACTCACCTCGGCTCTGATTGGACAGAACAAACATGAGAAACTTAGTTTAGAAAATCAGTTTTGGCTGGGTGGCTACCCGAGATGGGCGCAAAATGGCATCTCTCGTCCAAATAGCCATTTCTCCCGACTCAGGGAGTTGCTCAGTAGTTACTTATCTAAAAAATAAACAGGCTCATCACTGCTCAATTTCAATGATCTAGTGTCTACTAGTTCTCTCGGTGTGACTCGACTGTAAATCTGTCTGCCCCAATTAATATTTATAAGGCTTTAGTTTGCTTACATTGCCGGTTGTTGCTAAGTGGTCACCCATCTCAGAACTGACCAGACTCATCGCTGCTTAATTTAGGTGATCTAGCGGATACTGGTTCTTTCGTTGTGACTTAATCCTGAGCCTTTTCTAGGAGTTATTTACTAAACTTTACTCATTCTGACACTCAGTGCCGATTTTTACTAGAATAGAATTAAATAAAACAAAAAATAACAATCTTCCATGAGCCCTCAGACAGGAAGAATCCTCTGGGTATGCGTAGGAAAAAAGAACCCACATCCTACCCCCAAGAAAATATCTCGGCCATTCGGACTAAGGCCTTAAGTGGGACCAGATTCTATTTCTGGACAGGAAGACATTTCCTCTCTACGAGGCAGTTATGACCCGCGAATAAAGCCTAAATCCTAAAACTACTTTTTGCCTATGTCTCTTCCTTTTTCCTTCCTTTAATTCCTTTTCAGCTCGACGACCACAAGAAAGATGAGCCACCAAATATAATGGGGTTAAAAAGGAAAAACTGCAAACAGAAATAACCCTAAACCAACATAAAATCCTTAAAACCCCATACTCTTGTTGGATCAGTAAAATAATTATTTCGGGGGGTGGGAGATTCTTTCTGTGATTGGATATACCAATAATGTCATGAGCCCAGAAGTTTTGGCGCAAAATACCAAAATCACCGGACAAGCTCCAGGCTGCACGTCGACCTGAAATTCTCTACAAGAAATCATGAAGATACCAGATATCCTCTCCATCACACCACTAAGTTTCTCAAACTTGACTCTATACACACAAATGACTTTATATTGTTAGTCAGTGTTTTATTTGTTCTTTAATAGATTGTAAGAATTGAACTAAGTTTTAATTCATTTATTTGTTGCTGTTAGTCTTAGAATTAAATGTCATAATGAGATTAATACTCTCATCGAAGTAGTGAGCAAGCTTATTGTTGCTTAACTTAGGTGATCTGACGGCAACAAGTGCTTTCATCGTCACTTGATCGTAAGAAGTCCGTCTGTTCCAGTTGTTGTTTGTTTTGTATCGTCTTTGCTGCAACCCCAAAAGTAAACGAAGTCAGTCCTTAAATTATCCGGTGTTTCTCTTTTATTTTTATTTTTTTCTACGAACTTTACTCTCCAACAACTAAAGTCTATAAACAGATTAATTGCTTCATCCGAGGTGGGGTTGGGGCTTGGGGGGGGGTGCGTCGTGCGGACATACCCGCTCACTACGGACACGTTCGTTAACGAACGATGAATAGAGAAGAAGAAGAAGAAGAAGAAGAAGAAGAAGAAGAAGAAGAAGAAGAAGAAGAAGAAGAAGAAGAAGGCCTAAATGGGTGAATAGATAAGTAAGAATATGACTAGATGAGGGGATAGATAGATAGATTGATAGATAGATAGATACATACATACAAGAAGAAGAAGAAGAAGAAGAAGAAGAAGAAGAAGAAGAAGAAGAATCGATGTCCCTTTGAAGAAAATAAAACCTCTTATTTCTCTTTTGTCACAGATTGACCGGAGCCAGTTACCATGGAGACAAACCTAAACATCCCAGTGACAAAAGGGGGGAATTTAGGTTAACAGTCTAACGGCGAGGAATTGTGTATTGCTTACCAACACGGCGGGAAATAATTGCTATGAAAAAAAGAAAGAAAAATAGATTGGTTCTGTTATGAATGTTGGAATAAGCGACACTTTTTGATACTTAAACCGTTGATTAAATAAAATGAATAGATAAAGCAGTAGTGTTGTTGATGTTGATGTACTTGTACGCATCACCCCCCCCCCCACACACACACACACACCTGTTTGATTGATTGAAACTTGATGTCGTGAAATAGAACAATACAAAAAGTAAATAACCAACCCAGCTAGAGACGTACTCAATTCGCTGATAATTCTCTATAACTTCTTCTGACTTCAGAATTTATACTAGAACTAGACAAAGAGTGATATGAACATAGATTTAGATAAATATAGATAGATAGATAGATAGATAGATAGATAGTGTTATGGTAATTTACCACACATGCATGAACTCTTCCAACTATAAATAGCAGCAGGTTCTGCACTTAAGCGAGAGTTGATATTTCAGCGGATAGCTGATAAGACGGCATCGCGAGTGTCCTTTTTCATTAGTATATGTTTGTACTACTGTTCTTTGTTAATATATTTGTTTAACTCATTTCTGTCTTTATTCTGGTCTCTAACCAGGCCACAACAGATAGATAGATAGATAGATAGATAGATAGATAGATAGATAGATATGAAAAGACCTAGATGGGATGATACATAGACATAAAGAGACCTAGGTGGATCTGGTTAGATATGCAGAAATCCTGATTGATGACTGATTGAGTAGATTTCAAGAGACCTTGATGGGCGGATAGATAGATTCGAAGAAACTTGGGTGGATGGATAGATATATAGATATGAAGAGACAGATGGGTAGATAGATATGAATACACCTAGATGGATGGATGTGGATATATAACAAGAGACATATAGATAAATAGATAGATTGATACGAAGAGACCTACATGGGTGGATAGATTGATAGATATGAAGAGACCTAGATGGGTAGATAGATAGATATGAAAGACCTAGATGGGTAGATAGATAGATATGAAGAGACCTAGATGGGTAGATAGACATGAAAAGACCTAGATGGGTAGATAGATAGATATGAAGAGATTGAATGGGTAGATAGATATGAAGAGACCTAGATGGGTTAATAGATATGAAAGACCTAGATGGGTAGATAGATAGATATGAAGAGACCTAGATGGGTAGATAGATAGATATGAAGAGACCTAGATGGGTAGATAGACATGAAAAGACCTAGATAGATAGATGAGAGACCTGAATGGGTAGATAGATATGAAGAGACCTAGATGGGTTAATAGATATGAAGAGACCTAGATGGGTAGATAGATAGATATGAAGAGACCTAGATGGGTAGATAGATATGAAGAGACCTAGATGGGTAGATAGATATGAAGAGACCTAGATGGGTAGATAGATAGATATGAAGAGACCTTGATGGGTAGATAGATATGAAGAGACTAGAGATAGATATGAAGAGACCTAGATGGGTAGATAGATAGATATGAAAAGACCTAGATGGGTAGATCGATATGAAGAGACCTAGATGGGTAGATAGATATGAAGAGACCTAGATGGGTAATAATAGATATGAAGAGACCTAGATGGGTAGATGAATAGATATGAAAGATAGATGGGTAGATAGATAGATATGAAGAGACCTAGATGGGTAGATAGATATGAAGAGACCTAGATGGGTTAGATAGATATGAAGAGACCTTGATGGGTAGATAGATAGATATGAAGAGACCTAGATGGGTAGATAGATATGAAGAGACCTAGATGGGTAGATAGATATGAAGAGACCTAGATGGGTAGATAGATATGAAGAGACCTAGATGGGTAGATAGATATGAAGAGACCTTGATGGGTAGATAGATAGATGAAGAGACCTAGATGGGTAGATAGATATGAAGAGACCTAGATGGGTAGATAGATAGATATGAAAAGACCTAGATGGGTAGATAGATAGATATGAAAGACCTAGATGGGTAATAGATAGATAGATGATAGAGATAGATAGATATGAAGAGACCTTGATGGGTAGATAGATAGATATGAGAGACCTAGATGGGTAGATAGATATGAAGAGACCTAGATGGGTAGATAGATAGATATGAAGACCTAGATGGGTAGATAGATAGATATGAAAAGACCTAGATGGGTAGATAGATAGATATGAAGAGACCTAGATGGGTAGATAGATAGATAGAAGAGACCTTAGATATGAAGAGACCTAGATGGGTAGATAGATGTGAAGAGACCTAGATGGGTAGATAGATATGAAGAGACCTAGAGGGTAGATAGATATGAAGAGACCTAGATGGATAGATAGATAGATAGATAGATGTGAAGAGACCTAGATGGGTAGATAGATATGAAGAGACCTAGATGGGTAGATAGATAAATATGAAGAGACCTAGATGGGTAGATAGATATGAAGAGACCTAGATTGGTGGATAGATAGATAGATAGATAGATATGAAAAGACATAGAAAGATGGATAGATATGAAGAGAC
The DNA here is from genome assembly GCA_023376005.1 of Doryteuthis pealeii. Classification (NCBI taxonomy): domain Eukaryota; kingdom Metazoa; phylum Mollusca; class Cephalopoda; order Myopsida; family Loliginidae; genus Doryteuthis; species Doryteuthis pealeii. The sequence continues at coordinate 74,763,088 of CM042160.1, read as the reverse complement.
TTAAATAGATAGATAGATATCTTTAGATAGATATGAACAGACCTAGATTATAAATAGATATGAAGAGACGTAGATTGATGGATGTGAATGTTCTGACGGATTTGAACATAAAAAGATACGAGGAGTTTGAGCAAGAAGGTGGTAGATAAAAACACACCAATAAATTGTAGATGACAATGACTGCTTACTGGGATGCGACAAAAAAAACAAAAAAAAAACGGGGACAAGTTCTTGGAAATTCAAAACACCATCACTTCTGTCTCCCAACAGATGCATTGTTTCTGTTTTGGTATTGTGTAGATGCACCAAATTGTGGGAACCATAAAAGATTCTGAAATACGTCGAAGGAATCTAGTCACTCGGACACAGAATCAAATGTGCCCGCGGCCCAAACCAAAATACCATTTGCTATTCCTTTTATTCTAGACTTGGGGATATTTATTATTATTATTATTATTATTATTATTATTATTATTATTACCGATCGAATCAATAGGTTTTATTGTTTATATTATGCCCATGAAGAGATCATCGTACCTTCTGCGTACCATTCTCTCTCTCTCTCTCTCTCTCTCTATATATATATATATATATATATATATATATATATATATAGTCCTTTATTCTGTTTCAATGTCCACCCCCTCCCTCCCTAATCTCTCTCTCTCTCTCTCTCTCTCTCTCTCTCTCTCTCTCTCTCTCTCTCTCTCTCTCTCTCTCTCTCTCTCTCCATACAACAAACTCATCGAATGATTTGAGCTGAAATGTGACACATATATAAGTAAAGTAAAGCCGTCGGGGTGGCTTACAGTCGGTATCAGCCAGACAGCGAGGGAGTCTATCCCCTTTTCATTAGCGTTAAACCAAGGAGGTTGTATTCGGCATCTGAGGCACCACTCCTACCATCAGCTTCTCACTTTACCGCCCAGATCTCTGTGCTACTCATACTTTTTTTTATATTAGTCACAATGGGATTACGCCAAATTGTTACTGAAAATAATTTTTTTTAAGTCGTTATTTTAACGTGAACAGATATTCTTTAGGATATTAACAGATATATATTTTCGGATAGTCATTTCTGGATCGAAGGAACACATACAGTTTCTCCTGTGCCACTCCTCTGTCCAGAGATTGGCTACAATGTTGAGCACGACTATGCCGCGTAACATTACCTTAGGTCTACTCTCACTCCCCAGACACCGCTGAAAGTGTGTTCAAATACCTGACGCATCCCGTATAAATTTGCCATGATCGTGAAAATTTTCGACTAATCGTTTCTGGGTCACTTTGGCTACGTACGCTTTCCCCTTTACCATCCCTCCACCCAAAGTTTGACCACCATGTTGAGTACGTCTGTGTGGTATAACATTACCTGAGCCTTCCATTTCTGCCACGTTGAAATGGTCTTCTCAAATACCTGACGCATCCCGTACATATATGCCATGGCCGTGAAAATTTTGAGCGTATGTCGGATAACATTACTTTAGGCCGTCTATCATTTGTCCTGCTGAAAGAGTGTTCTCAAATACTTGGCACACTCCATATATATTTGCATTGAACACGAATATTTTTGGGTGCCTGTCGTGTAACATTAGGTTCCATTTATGGATAGAATGTTCTTAAATACTTTACGCAACCTGTATAGTTCAGTCGAGGATAACACAGTTTTCTGGAATGTGTTTTCATCCCGTCAAAACATTGTTATTTACTTTACCCATTGCCGCGTAAATGCATAGAAAATAATTCACAAAAGATATTGATCCTTATACGATTTTTGTTGAATAGATTGCTACAAAGTTCAATTCTTATATTGTATAACAACTATGACTGATAAAGGCCAACAAGTGAGAGGTTCACTGAACACAGAAAATACAGCATTCTCTTTTCCATCACGTTTCGCAGCAACTATATTCTTCATTATATTTCTTTTTAATATCGACCATAAAAGACAGAACAATATATTGGACTTTAGTTATTATTTTTCCGACCAATAAAATAAAAATAACGGTGACCAGTGGCGGAACAAAAAGGGATCAGGGAAAGACACCTTCCCCCGGGGCGCAATTTCTGAAAGCGCAAAATCGCCCTAACCCAAAAGCATTTGCGTTGCTATGATATTTAAATATATTGCCTAACTTTTGCCACTATACTCCTGAATTATGAATGCGTAAAATTTGAGATTGAGAGGGTCGGCACAGATTTGAAAACTCTGAATCAGTATTTATAGACCACTTGAGGGAGCGCAAGGGCAAGTTCTTGTAACCCCCACCCACCCCAACCATGGATCACGACACTGGCACATCACTGAGGGCAACAACGCTTTATTTAAGAAATTCACATAACTTTATGGGTGTACTGGATATGACACTAAATTGCATCTGGTGGTGAGGCTTCTGTTCTGGATATCTAGAGAGTATGGACTGCCTATTAATAGCAATTACACCCAGGTCTACTCTGACCTGGACTAGTGTATGTATTTACCTTACCACGAGCTAGGATGCGACTCAAGGTCAATTTTTAAGCGGAGTTTAACAGGTTTTAATTCAGTCTTCCTTCTCATAGACCGGCTACCATACCACTGTTAAAGAGTCTAGTCTGCCCAACTATGCACTCATAAATGGAAGGAGAATAGTTGGATGTATACCTTTCCCAAGAGTATTAGGACTATATGAAATGCGCTAATACCACATTTCGCATCATCTGAACTAGTATACTGTTGTTAGCGTATTATCTATAGGTCAAATAGATCTGTTTAAAAGATTGTTAGTATTAGATGCGAATACTTGATGCCACATAACTGTGTGCAAACAAGTTATTATTATTAAATAGAATATTAGAATGTTAGATAGTAATACGTGAAACCATTTAACAAATTATTTGTATTGTGAATTGTTAAAGCTGTAATGGTTTACAAACGATTAGTAGTAGTAGAAGTGGCAGTCCGCTTTTAGCTGCCGAAACTGTGTTTATCACACCTAGTTAGCGGCTGATGAAGGAGGGCAAGGTATCGCACGTTGTATTTATTGCCCGTTGTATGATGAAAATGTATACCAACTATATGTTTTGTGAATGGTTACTTAAAGCTATAATATAAAGAAACTAGACACAAAACGACAGTACTCCAAGGTTTGAAGTATGGAGTTAACCACGAGTGTGGCAGACAGGTTAAGAGGTAAAGAAATAACCAAACAACTAGAAATAGGAATAAAAGACGTGTATTACATATAATAATAAGGATTGCAAACTTTAGTTCGTCTGCACAAATGTTTATAATTTGTAATAACTTATCTGAGAGAGCGTATTATCGGAGCCCTTGCTACGGCCTTCTGATAGTTCGGATATGATAGACGTTCTGTTTGATGTCCGACTTCGATTCTGGTTGATGTGGAAGAGATGGGGTGACCCTGTTTTAGGTCTGTCCCTAGTGAAAGCTGGATCAGAAGAGGGCGAGTTTGCTTATTCGACTTTGCCGCCAAAGTATTCTGGCTCGTGATTGGTTGGTTCGAAACAAAGGCTCGTAGACAAGGACGATAACCCCCATACCCCAGAATTCTCCATAATAATTGTTTACAAACGATTATCATTATTAGTTGTTACTTGAATTATATAATTGCTTGCAAATTATTAGTGTTACTTGGAAATACTTGAAACCCTGTAACTGTGCCCAAATAAATGATTACTATAGACAAAACTCAGCGTGAGAGTAGCACAGGGATCTGTGTGGTAAAGTGAGGAGCTGATGGTAGGTGTGGCGCTCCACCTCAGATGCTAAAATAATCTCATTTGTCTAGCGCTAGTGAAAAGGGGATAGACTCCCTTGTTGTATGGCTCATATCGACATTAGGCCGCCCCGATGACTTACTTAAAAAAACGGCTTCAATGGAATTATGATTACAATAATTTACTAATTAATGCAGTGGTGTACTGGTTAGTGTCGTAGGAAATGGACTTGTCGACCCGAGTTCAAATCCTAGACGAAGCCACAGTTCACATAGCGCCAATACCCTTGGGAAAGGTATGAATCCAACTATTCTCCCTCTAGCTATGGCAGTAGGACAGACTGGGCTCTTTAACCTTGGTTAGGCAACCAGTACAGGAGAAGGAAGACTGAATTCAAACCGGGTCACTTCTAGAATAGGCTCAGTCCTACTTAGTGATCTATTTCAATTTCTTTAAAATAATTTAATCAAATTTCCGCATTAAAAAGCCCATAAGGAGTTGATATGCCGTTAAGAAAAACAAACCAATTATGTATTTGCCAACCCCTCCGCACGACCAGGTTGTGACACAAGGTCATTTTAAAGCGGAGTTTAACCGGTTTGAATTCAGTTATCCTTTCCTAGACTAGTAGCTATATCAAGGTTAATGAGCCCAGTCTGCCTTACTATTTACACTTATCTGAAGGGATAATAATTGGATATATAACTTTCCCAAGGTTAATAGTGTTATGTAAAGTGTAACCTACAAATCATTAGTAGAGCAGATAGGAATATTTGATGTCATATAACTGCAAATTATTTGTATTAAGTATACTAGCAAATATATGCACCCTCCGGGTGCAAGTATTTAAGTTTTAATGTAATGAAATATCGTATTAAATTAGAAACGCTAATGAAACTAAATAAGAATGCAGATAAAAAGATTTGAAACAGAGGAGGGTATAATTGAAAAATAGAACAACTGAAACTTACTCTTCCATCATTCTCGTCTGTTATTGTTCTTTTTTCTAATTTAAGTATTTAGTTAAGATATGAAGTAAAGAATAAAATGACACTTATCTTTTCTTGTTAATGGATTTCATTTAAGATTAATTGAAGAGATGTTTGCTTATATTTATTAAAATAAAATCGAACAATTAGAAACCAATAATACTAAGCATATATTTATTAAAATCACATTTTTAATATCAATATGCAAATTAGCCTTCCCGTTCACACTGTAAACCGCTATTTTGTTATATATATAAATACTATTGCATGTTATTAGTATGTAGATATGGTTAACAGTATAAATAATGTAAAACAATTTTATTAATAATTGAGGTTAAAATAAGGATAAATTCATGGTGAATGTGACGTCAATTAGTAAGGGAATTGTGACTTGAGTAATGATTTAGTTTCGGTTACAGACAGAAAAACACACAATCTCCATTATAATAAGATTTACTTGAAGCTATAATTGTTTACTAATTATTTCTATTGGTTACTTGAAACAATATAATTGGGCAAACAAGTGATTATTATTAAATAGAAATAATTACCTGAAACCACACAATAGTGTAAAATTAATTGTATTAGATAAGAATATTTGAAAAACATACAACTGTGCAAGTATTATGTAGGAATACTTGATATCATATAGCTGTGTACAAAAACAAACTCTTTAGCAATGTTGTAACCTAACAAAGGTTACAAAATGAGAAATAGCCAAAACGGAGGTTGTGAATGAAATGGAATCTTTATAACATCAACAAAATACAATACTTGCCAGCGGCATGAAGAAGGTGAACCACTGCTAGTGGTATAAGACTACTCATTCAGCATAATGCTCCCATATTTATGAGGATTGGGACATACCTATTAATGTTCATTGGTAGGGTATATAACAAACAGCAACTACACAAAGATGTAAATATGAATGTACAATAAATGCGATTCCATAATCTCTAGGCATAAAATAACCCTAGATAAGTTGACAGGCCATTAGAATTAATCAACCAGATTTAGCCAATGAGTTATCTTCCCATTTCTCCAACATTTTTTATTTTATTTTTATTTATATTATTTATTTATCTATTCTTTTTTTGTGAAAGAAGCCTCTATTTAAAATCTTCTTTTTTTTTGTAACTAGTCACAAAGAAGTCTTCCTCCCTTTATCACACATACAGATAATGCAATTTTCAAATTTTTAGGGGGTGGATGCTTGTAAACTATTACCCACTAGCTTAAATACTGCCCTATCGTGTAGCATAGTCACAGCGCCATAAAAAGGCTTATGTCGTATTGTAGTAGGCCGGTCAGCTAATAGGTCAAACACAAGCAGCAACATCCAACATAGGTAGTGGGTTTAAAAAAATGAAAAAAACAACATACGAAATAATATTGGGTTGCAGATAGGCCTAAGAGGTTGTTTATTTTCGCTAGCTCCGTGGCATCTATTCAGTGAAAGGAAGGAAGAGTAGGTTAATCTTTTCTATCATAAATTCGCAACTTACGAGGCTAGTTAAAACACCCACCATAACGGACCACGAAAATTCGACGTGCACCTCCTTGTGAAACACCCAGCGAAAGAGTATGAGTTCCCTTACTTCCGTTTCCGCGCTTCTGCAGAAAATGTGGGACTTCCCGTTTTGTTTTTTTTTTGTTTTGTTTTTTTTGTTGTTGTTTTTTTAATCTGTTCTTTTTTTTTTTTTTTTTTAGATCTAGTTCAGGGATCATTGACCTGTCACTGGCTGACATACATTGAGTGCTTAGAATCTTAGTCCACTAAAAACTTTCCTTTTTCTTCTTCTTTTTTTTCTCTTTCTCTTTACTCAGGAACATGATTGCTATTTTCTTTTAAATTTAGATTTTCTATAGACCGTTTAATTACGTTACAATTGGACGGCACATAAGCTAGACCCTGCGGAAGGTTCTTGATTGGACCTTCTGTTCAACAATTACTCTTCATGTGTTGAGTACATATCAAATTTCATTTAACTTGAACGATATTTTTCATACAATTAACAGTTTTCATCAAAACAATGATACAATTTGTCTATTTGTAACTTTTTTAATAGGTCCTTACTTTCCGTACAAACAATTATTTAGTATTATCTGCGTTATTCGGACTATTGTCCCCATCTTCATTGTTATTTGTACAACGTTTCGGCCGATATACCCTCCGGCCTTCTTCAGGTATTTCTTGTCGGACTCGGGAACCTTCTCGGACTCGGGAACCTTCTTTTCGAACTCGGGAACTTTCGCAAGATTTCGCAATTAATTTCCATTATTCCCTAATTTATTTCAAAGTTAGAAAAAATGTTATCATACAAAAATAAAATCGTCACAAAAAAATCACGTAAAAATTTGTCGAAAACAATCGCAGTAATTAAAATTTGGGAATTTAAAAAAAAATCAGAATTACGGCTCCTGATTCGGTCCGAAATGTTTTTATTTTGTCCACGGAGTCAGCCTGATTCTAAAATGATATTATATATTGGGCTACAGCCTCTAGGAGTAAAGTTGAAAAATGTGACACACAGACATTCGCATTTACTATTAGAAATGTTTTCTGGTCGCTCATTCGGCACATCTATTTCTCTTAAACATTGTCCTTTCATTTATTTATATTTATCAATTGCAAATTGTTAATGAAGAAACTTCCCTCTCACACAGACAATTCAGCAAATGTCGAATTATTAAAGCTTTCTCCATTTCTAATACAATGCTCAATCATTTAACTTTTTTTATATCCTTTCAATGAGACGCCAAATATTTATTCTAAATGTTTTTGCTCCTCGCCGCCATGACGTCCCCGTTTCATTTCTATCATTCGCGAACGCTGCTTCATCCTAAACTTGATGTAATTGTCAAAATTGATATGATTGATTATGTCTTGTCACGGACGCCTTCCATTTTAGTGACGTCACAAAACTCCTAGCAACTTTTCTTTTTACTTTTTTTTTTTCTTTTCTTTTTCTTTTACTTATTTGTTTTTACTTATTTGTTTTTTTAATTTTTATTTTCATCGTTTGGAACGAATAAGACACTGAAGATATGGAATCCATATTTCTTGCTTTGTAATATATATATATATATATATATATATATATATATATATATATATATATATATATATATGTGTGTGTGTGTGTGTGTGTGTGTGTGTGTGTGTGTATATAGAGAGAGAGAATAAAAGTTAATTTAAAAGATGGCAATTTCGCAAACACAACCCCCGAGGTTTCAATACGACGAAAGATAATTTTTGGCAATATATATTATCAATATAGAAATTATAGAAATTGGAATAATTGAACGTTTAAAATCGAACATAGAAAATATTTTTCTTTCTTTCTGTCTCAAGAGCCAAATTTACCCCCCCTCTCTCTCTCTCTCTCTCTCTTCTCTCTCTCTCTCTCTCTCTCTCTCTCTCTTCTCTCTCTCTCTCCATACAACAAACTCATCGAATGATTTGAGCTGAAATGTGACACATATATAAGTAAAGTAAAGCCGTCGGGATGGCTTAAAGTCGGTATCAGCCAGACAGCGAGGGAGTCTATCCCCTTTTCATTAGCGTTAAACCAAGGAGGTTGTATTCGGCATCTGAGGTATCACTCCTACCATCAGCTTCTCACTTTACCGCCCAGATCCCTGTGCTACTCATACTCTCTCTCTCTCTCTCTCTCTCTCTCTCTCTCTCTCTCTCTCTCTCTCTCTCTGTGGATCTGAAAGGATATAACTTTTCGAAAATTATTTGTATTAGATACGAATACTTTAAACCATATAACTATGCCAACGGTTTTTCACATCAGCGTTAACCGATGATATTTCACTGGAGTCTAAGTGACAACAAGTCTCCTCAGGTCTCCAGGAATCTTCTGAGTATTCTACCCGATTGCAGCAATGCAGTAGTCTGGATGATTACAATTCTTCCTCTGATTTCCAGATCCTCCAGTCTTTTTCCAAGTTTATTGGGACCGTTCCAAGTGCACCAACTACAATTGGTATCACTTTCACCCTCATATTCCATAGATTTTTCAATTTTTTGGCAAGGTCCAGGTATTTGTCCATCTTTTCGTTTTCACCCTGTGATCTGCTGGTGTTGTATAGCCGACTACTACTGGACTTCAATAAACAACAGATACGTATATAAAAGATAGGACCCTTCTTTATTTTCTTCGGTGTGTGGGTGGTAAAAGCATAGAGCTTCACAATGAAAATGCATGTGGCTGGCGAAGAGCGCAGTGTTCACAATGAGTGTCTGAGGGGAGTTTGCTGACGGGAGACGCAAAGCGTCCTCTTGGCTGCTAGCTGGGGTCTCTGACTTCGGCTCGAACCCTCAGGCCTTTATATTGATAGATACTCCTACGCATCTTTATCTTTTAATCTGATAACGGACCTTTGTTATATATTTCTTTATCTTCTGCCTGCTTCTTTGACCGGAAAGCCTCGCTTCCGTTTTCCTTTTTTTTTAAATATATATTTTTATATTTCTCTTTGTCTTTTTGCCGGAAGCTCTGTCTTCCGGGCGAGTACAATACAACACTGGGACCGCAAAGTCCACCAGTTGACACGTTCTCCTTTTTTGTTAATTAACATTAGGTCTAGTATTCCTAAATCTTCCGTCCGTTATCATCGAAAAACGGCCTCTGGTAAAAGATAAGACTGTCCAAATCGTCCAAGATGCAATGCAAAAATGTAAATCCTGATTAACTGGTGTCGCTTAATCACAGATTTCTTATTTGTTCCATTTTATTTCACCCAATTTTAAAAATGAAACATTCTAAATGGTCTTCGGTCGTATTTATCTTCTTTTTTATTTATTTAATTCGCTTTGCAAACTCACTTTTCCCTAATCATCTGTCCAGAGCTAAATAGGTCACATTTTGTCTAGTATATATATATATATATATATATATATATATATGAGGTAGGTAGAAGGATGGTGAACAAGAAATGAAAACTCAAAACAAATCTAAGAGTTGAAACGTTTCGTCCGAATTCATACGGACATCATCGGTCAAAGGATTTTTTATTGAAAGCAAAATTTCGTGCAAGTACAAGTGAATTTGGTGAGGGGGGGAGTTAGTAGCGGAAGTGAAGGGAGGGAGGTTAGGGGCAGTACATCCATCCTATCTCTCCCTCTCTCTCTCTCTATATATATATATATATATATATATATATATATATATATATCAAAAGACACCATGTTTAGACGTATCACGTCTTTTCAGTGTGGCTAGACAATGGCAGTCGAGATGGAAACCCGACCGATTTATCATATCAGGCTTCTTAACCTCTCAGCTATCATCAGCACCTACATATTCAGAAGAGACTTTTAACTTATAAATATGTATATATGTAAAGGCCGCCAGAGAGTGCTCCATCCGTTTTATAGGAGAGCGATAGCAGCAAGGGTTAATTTGGAAACAGGTTATAACGCTTCAAATGGAAGAAATCTGAAAAACCGAAAATAATTGTTGCTAAAAAATCTTTTTTCAATCAAAAACGGTTTTTTTAAGCATTATTTTGTGAAATGGAAGGAAATAACAAATATGAATAACACAATTTGTTTCTTGCTTCCGACACACTTAAAACGTTTGCATAGATGGCTGTCATATACCCAACCCCTCCCCCATTAACAATTAGCGTGTCTCAAAAGAGACGCCAGAAAGTTAAAAACGACGAGTAAAAATTACGCAGCGTTGACCGAATAAAGAGAATAAAATAAAACCCCTCAAACTTACTATTACTAAAATTCTAATATATATATATATATATATATATATATATATATATATATATATCAGAATTTATATATAAAAATATATATATATTTATATCTATATGTTATTTTCACTCCTTTTGAGTTTTTCACGTCAGCGTTAGCTGATGGTATTTCACTGGAGGCTGAGTGACAACAAGTCTCCTCAGGTCTCCAGGACTCTTCTGAGTATTCTTGCCGATTGCAGCAGTGTAGGAGTCTGGATGGTCTCAATTCTTCCTCTGATTTCTAGATCCTCCAGTCTTTTTTTTCCAAGTTTATTGGGACCGTTCCAAGTGCACCAACTACAATTGGTATCACTTTCACTCTCATATTCCACAGCTTTTTCAATACTCTGGCAAGGTCCAGATATTTATCCATCTTTTCATTTTCCTTCAGCTTCACCATGTGATCTGGTGGAACCGCAAAGTCCACCAGTTGACACGTTCTCTTTTTTTCTTCTTTTTTTTATCAACTCTAGGTCTGGTCTTCTGACTGGGATAGGGTGATCCGTCTTTATCTCAAAGTCCCAGAGAATTTTATGCGTTTCATTCTCAAGAAAAGATTCTGGTTTATGCATATACCATTTTGTTGTATTATCAAGTATTATTATTATTATTATTATTATTATTATTATTATTATTATTATTATTATTATTATTACTAGCATAACAAAACCGCCCTTTGGGCGGTGTAAAAAAAAATTTTGAAAAATATAGCCTGAGCCGAGTGGGATTTAAAATTCAATGTCAGAGGGGTAGTATCCAAGTAAAATTAATAAATGAATTGAAGTAATAAAAAACAACAATGCCAAAATATGCCAAAAACTTTAAAAGGACATTCAACATTTAATGATTTTATTAATTAAAATCATTGAATTCATTAAAGGAGTAAAAAAATAAACAATTTGAAATAGAAATTATGAAAGTTAACTTTCTACACCAAAGTTTTTCCTGAAATAATATTTAATGATAAAATTAAATTTGGTTTATCAATGAATAAAACAATCAACTATACAAAAATGATTTTTTATTGTTTTGATTATTTCTAAAATCTTTGAAATAAAACAATAAATATTCACCTTATTTATTTTACATTTAACAAACATTTAGTTTTAGTGTAAATAAATATTATATAAAATAAAAAAGAGTAATGATACTTAAATCAATATTTAAATGCTAAATAATACCTAATATTAATTTTTTTTTAATCGGAGTAAATAAAAATAACTAATTTATAGATTTATTTTCAACTAAATTTTATTTGGTAAAATTCTGTAAAAAGATAAATTCTTTAAAAATTTTCTTCAATAAATAAAATCTTTTGATAAGAGATTCAGTATCAATTTGTCTGTAACTAAAACTATGTTGCTGTAAAATTAATAAATCAAATAAAGTAATAAAAACAACAATGCCAAAATATGCCAAAAACTTTAAAAGGACATTCAACATTTAATGATTTTATTAATTAAAATCATTGAATTCATTAAAGGAGTAAAAAATAAACAATTTGAAATAGAAATTATGAAAGTTAACTTTCTACACCAAAGTTTTTCCTGAAATAATATTTAATGATAAAATTAAATTTGATTTATCAATGAATAAAACAATAAACTATACAAAATGATTTTTTATTGTTTTGATTATTTCTAAAAATTTTGAAATAAAAAAAAATAAACATTCACCTTGTTTATTTTACATTTAACAAACATTTAGTTTTAGTGTAAATAAATATTACATAAAATAAAATAGAGTAATGATACTTAAATCAATTTTTAAATGCTAAATAATATTTAATATTAATTTTTTTTAATCGGAGTAAATAAAAATATCTAATTTGTAGATTTATTTTCAACTAAATTTTATTTGGTAAAATTCTGTAAAATATAAATTCTTAAAAAATTTTCTTCAATAAATAAAATCTTTTGATAAGAGATTCAGTATCAATTTGTCTGTAACTAAAAACTATGTTGCTATAAAATTAATAAATCAAATAAAGTAATAAAAAACAACAATGCCAAAATATGCCAAAAACTTTAAAAGGACATTCAACATTTAATGATTTTATTAATTAAAATCATTGAATTCATTAAAGGAGTAAAAAATAAACAATTTGAAATAGAAATTAGGAAAGTTAACTTTCTACACCAAAGTCTTTCCTGAAATAATATTTAATGATAAAATTAAATTTGGTTTATCAATGAATAAAACAATCAACTATACAAAATGATTTTTTATTGTTTTGATTATTTCTAAAAATTTTGAAATAAAAAAAAAAAATAAACATTCACCTTGTTTATTTTACATTTAACAAACATTTAGTTTTAGTATAAATAAATATTACATAAAATAAAATAGAGTAATGATACTTAAATCAATTTTTAAATGCTAAATAATATTTAATATTAATTTTTTTTAATCGGAGTAAATAAAAATATCTAATTTGTAGATTTATTTTCAACTAAATTTTATTTGGTAAAATTCTGTAAAATATAAATTCTTAAAAATTTTCTTCAATAAATAAAATCTTTTGATAAGAGATTCAGTATCAATTTGTCTGTAACTAAAACTATGTTGCTGTAAAATTAATAAATCAAATAAAGTAATAAAAAACAACAATGCCAAAATATGCCAAAAACTTTAAAAGGACATTCAACATTTAATGATTTTTAAATTAAAATCATCAAATTCATTAAAGGAGTAAAAAATAAACAATTTGAAATAGAAATTATGAAAGTTAACTTTCTACACCAAAGTTTTTCCTGAAATAATATTCAATAATAAAATTAAATTTGGTTTATCAATGAATAAAACAATAAACTATACAAAATGATTTTTTATTGCTTTGATTATTTCTAAAAATTTTGAAATAAAAAAAAATAAACATTCTCTTTATTTATTTTACATTTAACAAACATTTAGTTTTAGTGTAAATAAATATTACATAAAATAAAATAGAGTAATGATACTTCCTCATAAGTGGGATGAGCAGGCAAATACCCTTAAATCAATTTTTAAATGCTAAATAATATTTAATATTAATTTTTTTTAATTGGAGTAAATAAAAATATCTAATTTATAGATTTATTTTCAACTAAATTTTGTTTGGTACACTTATGTAAAAATATGAATTTTGTAAAAAGTTTTTTCAATAAATAAAATCTTTTGATAATAGATTCAGTATCAATTTGTCTGTAACTAAAACTACGTCACTGCTTACATCAAAACACTGTCATTGATAAAAATATTATTTGATTAATAATCAATAGATGCATGCAACATTTTGATTTGAGGGGGACAGAAGTAAGTTTCCATTTCAAATGGTTTCATTTTTCTTTACTCCTTTAATAAATTTGATGATTTTACCGATAATACAAACCTTCTTATATGGAAATTTTAACTCAGACTATCTTTCAAAAATTAATTTTTATAACCGCCCAGATGGCATTTTTTGCTAGTTTATGTAAAAATGTTTGTACAATAAATTAATGAATATAATATATGTTGTTACACTCTTAATTCATTTTCTTAGAGATTTAATAAATTTTATATCCATTAAAGTAAGCATTAAATTGAATAATTGGCAGATCTGAGCATCTGGAAACCCCAAATCTAAAATTTTTGTTTTTAATTTTTTTTTTTCTTTCTTTTAATGGATTATTATCAATTGCACACCAATCTATCAGATTGTAAAAGAACAAAAAATTTAAAAAAATTATTTATTTTCCGCGGTGCTCAGTTCCCCGTATAAGTTTATTGTAAATCGATCCCCCATATCAGAACCGCTACAAAATTTATTCATTTATTTATTTTATTGTTTTCCTTCAATGGATTATTATCGATTACACACCAATCTATCAGGTTTTTAAAAAAATTCTTAAATGTTCTTTATTTTTTGAGTTTTCAGGGGTGCTCATGCCGACATATAAGTTTATAGTAAATCGCTGCCCCATATCAGAACCGCTCGAAAGGAAACTGGCGCAAAGGTGTCAAAGTTAGGGTGGCCCAGAAAAAACAGAACCCAAATTATTTATTTATTTTCGCATTAAACTCACCTTAAACCCCAACACCAACCCTAACCTCAAATCCTAACCCTAAACCCCCCTAGTTACAATTAACAGTTTTATTACAAAATTTGTGGGTTCTGTTTTTTTCAATGTCACCTTAATTTTGACACCTTTGTGTAAATTCAGCCCAACTGTTAAGGTAGAGCGGTTCCGATATAGGGGGAGCGATTTACTATAAACTTATACGGGGAAATGAGCACCCCTGAAAACTCAAAAAATAAAGAACAAAAAAGTTATTTATTTTTGAATCAGGCGCTTTTTTTTTTTTTTTACAATCTGATAGATTGGTGTGTAATCGATAACAATCCATTGAAGGAAAAAAAAAAAAAAAAAAAATTTTTTAGCGGTTCCGATATGGGGGATCGATTTACAATAAACTTATACGGGGAACTGAGCACCCCTGAAAACTCGAAAAATAAATAACTTTTTGAATTTTTTTTTTTACAATCTGATAGATTGGTGTGTAATCGATAATAATCCATTGAAGAAAAAGAAAAAAGATTTAAAAAATTTTAGATGGGGGGTTTCAGATCCGACGAATAATTTTATTTATTTAATTTTTAAAAACAAAACAAAATTTATATAAACTCGAAGTAAAATGCTATTTTCAATCATCTAATACAGAATAGTAATCCTCCTATTGATGAATGTGTATTGTTTAAACATTGTTTAAGCATTGAACAAAATACTATTAATTTCTCGCTACAATTAATTTAAATAAATGATGAAAAATAACATTAGTAATATGAAATAACCGTAAACAAATTTTGAATTAAAAATAAAAGTAAACATCTTTTTTTAATTCCTAATAGGAATAATAAAATTTGAAATAAAAAATACTTGTTATATTTGTGAAGGTGCCGCGAAAATTAAAAATAAATTTTATCTATAAATTTTTTCATGGTGTTTGTATCATTTATTGTATTTAAAAAGTCCCCTATCTAAATCGATTAGGTAGGGGACTTTTTTTTTTTTATCACCGCTTTTGTTTATACAAACCAAACTTCGCTTAAACATTGTTGAATAATGAATTTTAAAAGTATTGCGTCAATTATGATAAAAAATAAAGATTAATTTTTAGTTTAAGAAAGAAGCGCTAAGTGTTAAAAAAACAAACACGTAAAATCATTTTTTTTTTGTTGTTGTTTTTTTTCGTCTGTTTCTGTAAGGGAATTTATGACAAATTAAAATTAAAAGATATTTCTTAATTTCTAAATAAATCAGGGTCATCATATTTAGCGGAAAAGCATCGCTCAGAACTGGTTGTTATTTTAATTTTAATATTAGTAATATGGAATAACCGTAAACAAATTTTGAATTAAAAATAAATGTAAACATTTTTTTAAAATTCCTAATAGGAATAATAAAATTTGAAATAAAAAATAATTGTTATATTTGTGAAGGTGCCGCGAAAATTAAAAATAAATTTTATCTATAAATTTTATCTATAAATTTAAAAAAATTCCTAATAGAAATAAAATAATTTGAAATAAAAAATACTTGTTATATTTGTGAAGGTGCCGCAAAAATTAAAAATAAATTTTATCTATAAATTTTTTCATTAAAAATTAACTCTATTAAAACTTTTAAAATATTTTTTTTTTTACCGCAACGAAAACGGGAGTAGTCACGGACAAAAGACCATAACTAATAATTTAACGTAAGATTGAAATTAGTGGCTGTATCTTTATTTTTAAATTAATTTCTCGCAAAACTTTATACATGAAATAATTATAAATACAAATAAAAATTAAAATATCAATTAGAAACTGTTTAGAACTAAACATGCATTTATTAAAAGATTCGTTGAAAATTGGCTATGTAAATATTACAAACCAGCAAATATTACAAACGCATCTTAATACTTGTATATAAAGCAATTTGTTCCTTTAATATTAAGTATAACACAAATTGATTATAAATTAGGTTCTCATTGATAAACGCTAGAGTTATGTATGGAACATCTGACGTCAGCCGTGACGGAGTTTCGGCTTCAGACAAAAATGCAGTCTATCTCCATTATATATAGATTATACTAAAGCTGAGTGAATGAATCTTTGTGTCGTAAACAGCGTGACAGTAGCTTCAACATCTTGGCTCTAAATAAATTTAAATTAGGTCAAACTTTGCCTTTCTTAGAAATCTTACAAAATGATTTTTATTTTTTTTAATTCTCCGACCGTATTTATTTCTTTTTTATTTAATTCACTTTGCAATTTCACTTTTCCTTAATCCCAATTATCTACTCAGAGCTCAATGGGCGACCCAATGGGTCACGTTTTTTTCTAGTACATTTATATTTACGCTTCTGCTCGCTTGTTTTGTTTTACGGCGTATACTTAAAAATATCCAGCATTTGTAAATCTCAAAAGTAAACAAATCAATACACCAAGATCCCCCCACTTTACCCAATCAACGCTGGGTAGCCGCTTCAAGTTTAAATAAACAAACGTTAGTAGATTTAGAAAGGTTTTTTTTTTTTCACTCTGTAATGTGTGAGGTGACGAGTGGGTTTGCCTAGTATACATATATATTTGAGTTAAGGTAGCGTGGACACGAAGTTAACACCTGGTTACTGACAGTTTCTCACCTATGCGATCTTCAGACCTCAAGTGTTGATTTACTGCATCTTTTGAAAGAGAAAGAAATAATTTCAACCTTTAATCGCAGTGCTTTTCAACTGGGGTCACATAACACCCTCGGGCAGGGCTTCTCAAACATTTTACTCAATGCACCCTATTACCAATGGAGGTGCGTGGTGTAATGGTTAGAGTCGTGGGAAATCGACTCGTCGACGCGAGTTCAAATCTTGGACGAGGTTGTGTTTCATTTCACATAGCGCTAATACCCTTGGGAAAGGTATGCATCCACCTACTCTCCCTCCAACTATGAGTAAATAGTAGGACAGTCTGGGCTCTTTAACCTTGGTTAGAAAACTCTGAATTCAAACCAGTTAAACTCCGCTTTATAAATTGACCTTGTGTCACACCCTGCTCGCGTGGAGGGGTTGGGTAAATATGTAACCAAAGATAATTTCAATTCACCCCCAAATAAATTAATTGAATATTGTCGACATTTTTTTTCGTATATATATCATTTCTTGCTTAGTTTTTAAAGGCGAAATGTAATTGTGAGTAGACCATTGCTAGTGAGTTTGCTTCTCACTGGGTACCCCATACTTCTGGTCTTGTGCTGAACTATACAATGCTTAGTAAATAACTGCTGTTCCATAAAAATTGTTACATTTACTTACAAATTTCATGCACTCAATGAATCAGGGTGTCCTATCATGGTATAATGGTTAACAAGCTATTCTCCATTACTACTGAATAGGGAGTTCGATTCTCACTGGATGCCCCATACTATGCTAAACCAAACACCTTTGTAATGACAGACGATAACATCGATAGACTTTGGAAAACTTTATTCTACTTAGAATAATTGGTAAACTTATTGAGAGTTTATATAGTCTAGTATTCACTAGAGAGTTCTCCAAATGGGAGGTAATCATAAAACAGAGGAGGTAACTCTCAATTACTTACTACAACCTTACATCTAGTTCGTTGTAGGCATGATTTGCATAGGCGCTGCCTTAATCATACCAAGAACGATACCACACCCCATTAATCCGCCTGTTAAGAGCAACCATGTTCTTTTTTCTATAACCTTATATGCTAAGCCGGTGTGCTTCAGGGGAGATAAGTCATCTCGTCACTGCATTCACCTTTACTTCTTAGTTTTTAATTTCATTATGAAAAAAAAAAGAAAAAGAAAAAATCCCTCTCTTGTAAATAAATAATTAGATAAAACTAAAATTAAGATATGAGAGGGAGGGAAAAAAGAGAAGGAAAGGGAAAAAAGGAAGAAAAAAAAAGAAAAAAGAGAAAATAATCTTACCACAGCCTGTTCTTCCTGGTATTTAGACCAAACTCGATTAATACAGGAATCATATATAAGAACTCCATTGCCATTGGTTGGTTGGGGGTCACATGACCAGTAATATAAAGCGACGGTCAACAGGAGGCGAGAGTGAACGCCTGTTACTGAGGGGGGAGAGTCAGGGTTTGATCAACCCTGTTTGGTCTCCAGTGGGAGGAAATCCGTTGTTGAAAGACCAGAAATTTCCAATGATCCCAGGGATACAACATCGCTGACGACCCTTCCCCCCCAAATCATCTGACAGATGTATTTTGTGAAATTGAATGATAAAATATATGGTCTGTTCATTGGCATCATAAAATTCTGTACCACAAAAAAGATCTTTAAATGTGGGCCGATATTTCTTGAAGTCAGGACTTCACAAAATTTTTAACTGAAACATCCCTTGCAACCAAATGTAATTTCCATTCAGTCTTCCTGAATGCCATGTTGAGAGGGCTTGATGTTTTTAAATGTTTCCGTTTCCAATATTATCTTCTTTTTTTTTTTTTACAAAATCATCATCAGATTGCGCTGACAGCACAGACATCCATGACTCTCTCTCGCCAACCATCCCTATTGGTCATCGCCCCTAGCATTTCCTCCGTACAACATCTAGACTCTGCACAGAGCTGAATGATGCTGATTTTTACTGGTCGACCTACACAGGCGTGTCTATGTATAAGTGTTCACAGGCGAACATCACTTATAAAGTCGCCCCTTGCATCTCCAATAGTGTCCAACATATCTAGTTTGTTTTACTTGGATGTTTTGTGAGATAGGAGACAAGTGGCCATGCAGCGACTTTCTTGTGGTGTGCTGCTTCAAAGATTTGTTCAAGACAGCTCGCAGTATCCTTGTGTAGTTCTCATCTAGCCTTTTCTCTAAGCATCTCGTTAGTCCAAATGTTGCAGCTATACAGTAGCACAGACACGGCTACAGACACGGCTACAGTTTTATTTTTATCTTATCAGAGAGATCATATTTCCATATAATAAATAATCTTTCTATAGCCTTTCCTATCCGTATACTGACATTGCTTTCTGAAGATGAGATATTACTACCTAGGTATGTGAACTGGTCAACAAATTTCAGAGGCTTACCACGCAGTGTGGAGATGCCTCAATACAGAAAAGTTATTAGAAATGTAATATTTAATCATATTGTTAGAATATTTTGCTATATCAGGTGTGCTGGCGGTCACAACTTAAATTTATAGGCTCCTCGTGGCCGCGTAGATTCAATCGGCCAATCAACACGCTCGAATATGTGGTTGGTTAACTATTTAATGGCCTTCATGGAAAGGCGTTCAGTTGTTCATGCTAAACAAAGATGATCGGACCAACAAACAAAGATTCTGCTTAACACTGAATCAACTCCGAGACTGGTACTTGATCCTTTTGCAATAGGAAACCTTTTATCGGAAATTCAACAGAGAATTATCTTCCCCTGCCGCTAGGGGGAAAATCGCCAACAGTAGATTGGCGCGAGAATCAAACCAAACGTCACTTATCATAGAACAGTTACCAGGGAAGGACGGGAAAATAAGCGCCGCCAGCCACCTCGCCCATAACCACACTTTCCAAGGCGTTGTATCAGCAAACGTTTTAAGGCTGATACAATAGCATACTAACAGAAGGCTGAAGAACGAGAAACGACCTGTCGAAGCGTCTTATCTACATTCCAACCAGCGTCCAGAATACCCCTGTTATCACCACTTCTCCAACGAACAGTATTTAACCTCACAGATAAGTCTTGTAGCAAATTCCATTAAAATGTGCAACAACATTTCTGTACTTTTTGATAATACAAGTGTCTGCATTTATATTCGTATTTGTTTCTTTCTTTTGTCCGAAATAGCCTACTACGGAGAATAAGGGCTCCAATGAATCCCCGTAAATACTCTTACTTTTGGTTGGAATAATTTCGTACAGCCGTGGGGGAAATTTGGTTGGCAAAAGGTTACATCATTTTAGAAACCACAACTGGGATTATTTCTTCTTTTTTTTATTAGTTAAGATGAAACAAACCCAGGCACTTTGTAAAAGTGTAGCGGGTGATATTGACGACTGAAAATTGTCTTTGCTAACATTTTACTTAAGATATAACAAACTTGGGCACTTTGTAGTGTAATCCTATGTGTAGTAAGATATATCTTCTTGTAGATCATAGGATTCCACTCAAACCGAATCAAACTAAATGCCACAAGGGATCTCCACTGTAAAGTGCTCTCTCACCTGCAGCCCCCAAAAATGGTCACAAGAATCTTAATACATATAACACACCAAAGCATTTTTACCTGGCTGTACTGAAAACTGATTTAACATGTGAAGACCCGGATCACTTTGATCAGAGCGGGATTTTTCATTAATAATGATTTTACTTTTATTGTGTTAGTACAGCATTTAATTCTAAGGCTAACAGCAACAAATGAATGAATTAAAACTTAGTTTAATTCTAACAATTTATTAAAGAACAAATAAAACAATGAGTAACAATATAAAGTCCTTCCTGTGTATAAAGTTGAGTTTGAGGGACTTACTGGTGTGATGGAGAAGATATCTGGTATCTTAGGGTGATTTCTTGGAGAGGTTTTCAAGTTGCTGCATCGTTGGATTTAGTCCGTGGTCTCTTCTGTATGAATTTAGGTATTTTGCGCCAAAACTTCCGGGCTCATCACGTGATTGGTATATCCAATCACAGAAAGCCTCTCCCTCACTCATTTACTGACCCAACACTTTTTTTTCCTTAAAAATCTGTTACCATGGATAAGAATGAAAAATTCAGGTTTTGTATTTTAGTTTTACTTTTTTATTATTGTTCTTTCTCTTTTAAAATCTTTTTTATTCTCATTACCAAATAACTAGCAGGATATACCACAGTATGATAATCTAATTATCACAATGTTTTATGTTTACTTAAGAGCTATTGCCAAATAGTTCAATATGTAAAATGAATGATAATCTTGATTTAAGTCTCTCTCACTCTTTTTTCTTTCTTTCCTTCTTTTCATCATCGATTGAAACAGATTAGCGTTATTATTTTCGCGTTCTATCTCTCTCTCTCTCCTACTTTCTTTCTTTCTTTCTTTCTTATATTTTTATGTATAGCATGTCCTTTCTTTCTTTTAGTCTGGTAGATAAGAAGGTGGACCGGGAAAAAATGTTACCAAGCTACATTTGGTATTTTTGAAAGCTTAAGGTATCCTCTTTTGAAATTTAAAAACTCCTCTTTTTGAATCCCTGGGGATTTTTTTTATTGGAGGCGGGGAATATGCAAACCATATCTAGTCTAGTAGATAAGAAGGTGTACCTAAAAAAAATTGTTACTAAACTAAATTTGGTATTTTTTGAAAGCGTAAGGTATCCTCTTTTGAAATCTGAAAACTCATCTTGTTGACCCTCTGGGCGAAATTTCTAACGGAATAGTCCATTGCTTACCTGAATGAAAATGCAAGACCAGGTTGTTGTAAATTAACAAGGTTCTATTTAACACAGAGTAGAGAATGAGTCTACCCGAAAAGTGACTTAACTAGCTCAACCGTGCTGTGCACGTGCGTCCACTCGGTACAAACCCCAATCCAAAAGTGTCATGGCGGAAACCCCATTTCCGGGTTCCCATCAAGGGGAGCAACTCTAAATAGCGTTAGGTCTGAACCTAACATAACCTAGCATTTTTTTTTTCCTTTTATAAAAAGATTTATAAATACTAGTAAACTCCTCCATCCCACAAGGAACCTTATGTTTTTATTCCCCCAGTCAGAATTTTATTCACCTTGTGTCGGAGAGCAATAGTTTTTATGACTAAAGGTTTTTGTTATTATTAACTCTTTACCTACTTTAAACCGCTCACAGTGGCTCTCCTACCATTGCGATCCTACCGCAAATGACTGCCAGCGGCTCTCGTACATGTCACTTGTTTACACTGACAAATCACTACGTGAACACCCCAGTCATCTTTTGTTTTGTCTGTGCACCAACCCTGAAATTCTACCGTAAACCACTAGCAGTGGCTCTCGTACATGTCACTTGTTTACACTGAAAAAATACTTTTTGAACACCCCTTCCATGTTTTTGTTTTCTCTGTGAACCAATCCTGAGATTGGTATTTGATCCTTTTGCAATATAAAACCAGTTGAATGGAATAATTTCGTACGTGGGGGAAATTTGGTTGGCAAAGAGTTAAATCATTTTAGAAACCACAACTGGGATTATTTCTTCTTTTTGTTTTTATTAGTTAAGATGAAACAAACCCAGACACTTTGTAAAAGTGTAGCAGGTGAGCTATGATTTTTACAACTGAAGATTGTCTTCGTATGTTTGTGAGGAGCTGATGGTAGGAGTGGTGCTCCACCTCAAATGCAAAAACAATCTCCTTGGTCTAGGACTAGTGAAAAGGGGATAGATTCCCTCGCTGTCTGGCTGATACCGACATTAGGCACCATGTCGACTTTACTTACTTTAGAGATGGCATTGTGATCCTTGATAAATTTTTCGCTCATAGAAAGGAAAATGTAGACTTACATGCTGAGCATGTTCTCGTGTGCCGTGTGACAGGAGGTTTCTGGGGCAAGAAACACCCATATACTAAAAAACATGTTGTTAACTCTGTCGAGGCTAGAAGGTGAAAGAGGGTTTGCCTTTGTTGTTTATCCATTTATACTGCGGCTACTGACAGACGCAAGAGGTAATTATCTCTCATGTCCCCTAGCACCAAATAGGAGAATTGTGGTAAGTAAGGAATGTAAACCCTACAATCCACAGGGGTCTATAAGAACCACTGTCCTAGTGTGTTGCAGAGAGTACTTAGGGGTGTCAGGAGATTTCATATAAAAATAAGAAAGTTGAAAAAATACTAATTTTAACTTCAGGTAAGTTGCCCTCATCTGACAAAAAGGACAATGAGATTTTTTAAAATTTCTTTAGGGTTGCTTTTGTTTTGTTTTAATTTTTAGGGGTCGGGGGTAATGAAATTGAAAAAGATGAAATTATAAATAACAATTTTAATCCACATTAATTTACTCATCATCCACGATCGCTTCTCTACACTAAACTGTTCAGTCATCCATAGAGGACAGACAGACAAACTCTTTCCAATTGTTTATGTAGATATATATTTAGTCCAGAACTTTCCAAACCGGGAAGTTGCAACACTTTAATACAGCAGCCAAAGAATACTTTCTTTTTTTATCTCTTTCCCAACACGACTATATTCAGGTATGTGATTACCCAGGAGCTTTGGAAAGCATTTTGCCTGGGGTGATCAAGAAGAAAATAATGAAATTCAAAACATTTTCTTTTCTTAATGAAAGGGAAGAAGAAATAATTGTAAATTTTAATTCAGAGTAATTTACTCCTATTTCATCAACCGCTGCTTTAAGAAAAATGTGGAAGTCATCCGCGGAAGAGGGGTCAAAGTCTAGGTACCGGACATGTATACCAAAAAGTAGGGGTACCTTAAGAAAAAATTGTTATATAGTAAAAAGTACCTAGTACCTATTACTTAAGCATAAAATTTATTATGAAGACTAGCAACAGAAAACACCCCTGGGCGTCGTAAAAATTAATTTTTGAAAGACATTGCCTGAGAGGGTGGGAGTTAAAAATTCAATGTCAGAGGGTTTGTACCATAAGTAAGACAAATCCTCATATTTATTAAAGGAGTAAAAAATAAATAAAACAATTTGAAATAAAAACTGAGTCCCGTACCTCTCAAATAAAATGTTGCGTGTATGTAATAATCAAACAATTATTTTGAATATTTTCCACATCAATTTTACAAAAAATCGTATGTATTTATTTATTTGTAAACTTTTTAGTTAACTTCTTGTTACTGTAAAAAAAAAAAGGGATGAGATTAAAAAACAATTTTTTAAATTGCTTACTCAAATTTTGGGTGTATATAGCATAAGAATATTGTGATGTAAGCTGTGACGTAGAGCTATGGCGTAGTTTTTGTTACAGTCAGAAATACAGACAATCTCCATTATTAATAGAGATGTAGATATAATATAAATAATTATGGTAGAGATATGAAGAACACAAGAACAAAACTCAGACAAACATATATATATATATTGCTAGAGCATTGAGCTCGGCATCATCAGTCTCTTTATTGATAAAGCGACTGATGATATCGAGCTCAATTCTCTAGCAAAATATATACATACGTTTGTCTGAGTTTTGTTCTTGTGTTCCTCATATCTCTACCACATTCTGTCAGATTCATTCCAATCCTCTTTCCTTATGAATAATTATATATATATATATATATATATATATATATATATATAGAAAAAGAAATAACAAAAGACTTAGAGATTTAGCTTTATAGTCTATTTCAGGAAGCTTAGACAAAATCACTAAAGCTCCCTGAAATAGACTATAAAGAAAAATCTCTAAGTCTTTTGTCATTTCTTTACTTATAAATTTGCTCTGTGACTCTAACATTAAGAGCACACATTGAGCTCTCAAACTGTGACAGGTTATTTTTTTTTAAATAGAACCCTTGTGTCGTAAGGAAGATTTCTTCTCTGGACTTTTGGATTATATATATATATGAATGATAAAATGATTTATAATGAATTATTTCAATTTTTTAATGCATGCCAAGTCTTTTTTTCTATTAACTTTAACTATTTAACTTAACTAATCAAGAATTTTTAGAATTTAATAAATAGTGATTGTTCATTCAACTGAGGCATATGGAAATCTAATAGATTGTAATGGAGTTATCAGAATAATGATTAATTGGAATTTATTTTTATTTTTATTGTCTAAAAGAACTATAATGGTTAAATTACAAAAAAATACTAATAGTACCGGGTACTCGCTTGGTCACCTCATTTTAGGAATAAACCCCTACCTCCTTAGAGGTACCAGGTCCTTTTTACAATATCACAATTTTTCCTTTTCGGCATACATGTCCGATACCTAAACTTTGACCCCCACCACCTGAGCTATC
Source organism: Doryteuthis pealeii (assembly GCA_023376005.1). NCBI lineage: Eukaryota > Metazoa > Mollusca > Cephalopoda > Myopsida > Loliginidae > Doryteuthis > Doryteuthis pealeii. The sequence goes on along the minus strand of CM042160.1, from coordinate 74,737,677 downwards.
AGCCATTGAGGAGGCTTTTCTTCGATAATTAAGGATATGAAGTCACTCGTTCTCTAATCAAACTTTTTCTGTCATTCATTTTAATTTTTGAAGACTTCTAGGATGAAAAAAACGCCCCTATCAATCATCAGAAGGCCTCCTGGACGTTATTGAATGTGTACCATACAAGCTAAGGGTCATCCATCTTGAATTGCTGTTGGTCACATGATCTGTCTTGTGGTTTTTCATTGGCAGAATTTCAGACACCTGAGACCTGCATCCCATAAGACATACGGACTTTTCAGATCACTGAAGATAGGCAATGGTGAGAGCCCGGACGCCATTACTTAGGTGTATTTGTGAATACCAATTTCCACAAACTAGAAAGAAAAAAAAGAAAAGAAAGAAAGAGAAAAAAACTGCTTTTCTTAAAAGAAAAGAAAAAAGACAAGACACTTTCTGAAAGTTGATAAAAAACATGGCGACAAGGAAACAAAATGGTTGGACAAACGATGAACAATCGACCAAATGATTCAAGACTTTTCCTGGATTGGCTGTCAAAATATATTATTTCTGGATTAGGACATCCCATCGTGGTGTAATGGTTAGCAAGCTAGTCTTGCAGAACCCATTACTACTGAATAGTTAAAATCCTTACTCTAAAGGCTGAAACCCATATGAAAAACAAATTCTACATAACCCTTTCTGGCATTAAATGACCCACAGGGTTGATATGTCGTTAAATAAAACTCAAGCTCAAACTACTGAATAGTGAGTTTGATCCTCACTGGATGCCCCATGCTTGTTAATATTGGTCCTTGATGATTGAGGACTGGACTGAATATGTTCCCTAACACTAAGCAACCCAAACGAAATACATTTAATTATTGATAGATTGATTGACTTTAACAGCATGTCAACCTGTCTATAGGGTTATCTTATGCATAGAGATTAAACCAGATCAACATCCCATAATATTTTCTAGATATATCATCATCATCATTATCATCATGTCGTGCTAGCAGCACGGATATCCATGACAATCTCTCGCCAACCATCCCTATAATTCATTGCCCCGGGCAGGTCCTCTGTGTACCATCCAGTATCCGTACAGAGTTGGTCAATCGATGTCTTTATTGGGCGGCCCATACTGGTGTTCCCATGTGCTGGCTTCCGCAGGAGAAAAGCCGGTAGAACAATTCACATACCTAGGTAGTAATATCTCATCCACAGACATGGTCTGCTATAAACAGATTATCAGTTATGTGGAAATCCGATCTCACTGACAAGTTAAAGCGACAATTCTTCCAAGCTGTAGTCGTATCAGTGCTACTATATGGCTGCACCTAACAAAACGCCTAGAGAATAAGCTAGATGGTAGCTGCACAAGAATGCTGCGTGCAATCCTAAACAAGAAAACAGCTGTAGGGTCTCTTGTTCCTTAAATCACAAACCATCCGAGTGAGACAAGTAAATATCTGAAGAAGGCTGGAGGACACATCGGCCAAAACGTTGTACAGATAACAATAAAGATTAGGACAATAGTCCGAATAATCCAAATCATCCAATTTAATTTTTTACACTATTGCTGTTTTTGACCCAACTTATTAACAGACTTAGTTTTTGAAATCTGCCTTGACGATAAGCTTCCAATTCTAGGAGAAATATTTTTTAAAATGTCTATCATAATTAGTAATTCGGACCATATAACCTTTAAGCACCCCATCTGCAATCTCAATTCATAAGGACATGTTTTTCATTTACACCGTCAAAATCCAGTTGTTTAACAGACGATTTTTAGAGGGTTTTTTTTTTAATTATAAAACTAACCCCTAAATTGTCTGTTAAACAACTGGATTTTGACGGTGTAAATGAAAAACATGTCCTTATGAATCAAGATCGCAGATGGGGTGCTTAAAGGTTATATGGTCCAGTAATTCTATCATTTGAAAGTTTCAATTAGATCATCTCTCATTCTTCTTTCTAGTAAAGCAGTTAATCCTAATTTCTCCAATCTCTACCTGTAACTATAATCTTTTATTCTTTTTATTAGTTTTGTCACTCTTCTTTGTATGCCCTAGAATCTTAAAATTACACTCCTGTTTCCATGTCTAGACACTGGAGCCCAGGCCTGAATACAACATTCTATACAAGGTCTTATCGGGATATTACATATCTTTAAAACATTTGCCTTCCTTCTTACCATGCAGCAAATCATTACATTATTATCCGTTTGTAAATAGACTAGACAAAACGGGACCCGTTTAGTCACCCATTGAGCTCTGGGTAGATAATTGGGATTAGGGAAAGAGAGTTTGCAATTTTTTTTTAAAATACGGCTTTAAAAGTTTAAAAAAAAACCATTAAAATAATCTTGTAAGGTTTCTAAGAAAGGGAAGGTTTAACCTAATTTAAATTGAAATGGATCATGGAATTTTATTAAACTACATGTTCATTGCAGCTGCTGAATTTTACCATACAAATAAAGTGAGAAGTTAAATGTCCCTCTCACAATCACTCTCCCATCTCTCTCTTTATGCACACAGAGAAACTAACATATATAACAAGGAGTTAATCAAGATATACATAGAGAGGGGGGAAATGACAGGCAGAATGTGAAGTAAGAGACGGGTCAGTTTTTGACTCAATTGTAAATTACGACTAATTAAAATCAATTAAAATGGAATTTTTTTCAAACATAACTCAATCCTAAAAGCAAAGAATATTTTAGTATGAATTTTGTGTCATTAAACTAAACAAGAAAAAAGCCTTTAGGTGACAAACATTTATTTGCACAGCTTTAGTATAATAATGATATAAAATGTGTAGCATTGTTACAGTTAAATTCTAGTACCTTGTTGGTACTGTGCATCACCTATATATCCCTTCTCCCATCATGTGAAGGTAGATAAATATCATTAGATAATATCATATCCTCAACATCATGTGAAGGTAGATAAATATCATTAGATAATATCATATCCTCAACATCATCATGTCATGCTTGTAGCACGGCTATCCATGACTCTTGCCAACCGTGCCTATCATTCATTGCTCTCAAGAGGTCCTCTCTGCAGCATCCAGTATGCTCGCAGAACTGGTCAATGTAGGTCTTTGCTGAACAGCTCACACTGGCATGCCAATGAGCTGGTTTACATCAGAAAACGTCACTTATGAGTTTGTCTTTACTTCTCTAACAGTGCCCAGCATATTTTGTTCATCTCACTCGGATAGTTTGGGTGATAGGTGGCAAGTGGCCATACATTTGCTTTCTTGTACGATGTTGGTTCCATGATTTGTTTAATATCGCGCACAGCATTCTTGCGCAATTTCTTTCTAGCTTTTTCTCTAGGCCCTTCATTAGGGTCCAAGTAGGGCAGCCATACAGTACAACTAAGGCATGGAAGAATTGTCGCTTTAACTTGTCAGTGAGATCAGATTTCCATATGACTGATAATTTGTCCATGGTAGACCATGCCTTTCCTATACATGCATTAACATTGCTTTATGTAGATGAGATATTACTACTTAGGTACGTGAATTGTTCCACTGAGTTTTGACGCTTACTGTCAAGTGTGGAGATGTCTCCAGCCCTCGTGGTTTTATCACAAAATTTAATTTATTCATGACTATTCATTGGTCCTTTTCATCATTCTTGTTTTAATTCTTCCCTGTGCAGAAAATTTATACATCATCATCATTAAGTTATGCCGACAGCATGGATTTCCATAACTCTCTCTCACCACGCGTCCCTATTGGTCATCTCTCCTGGCAGGTCTTCCACATGGTATCCAGAATCTGCACAAAACTAATTGATGTAGATTTTTGCTGGTTGGCCTACACTGCCCATGTGTAGGTGTCCACAGGAGAACATTACTTATAAATTTGAACTTGCTTCTCCAATATTGTCGATCACGTCTTATTTGGATGGTTTGTGTGATAGGAGGTGAGCATCTGTACAGCTGTTATTTTGTGGGGTGTTCAAATCCTGGACAAGGCTGTATGCATTTTCACATAGCACTAATACCTTTGCATCTAACTATTCTCCTTCCAGTAATGGGTAAATAATAGGGCAGACTGGGCTCTTTGACCTTGGTATGGCAACTGGTCTAGGAGAAGGAAAACTCTGAATGCAAACTTCTTAAATTCCACTCAAGAAATTGACCTTGTGTCACATTCTGCTCATACAAAGAGGTTGGTGAATATATATATTAGTCAATGTGTGGTACATTGGTTATCATCCTAGTGTAATTGTTGTTGTCGTTGGGAAATGGATTCAAATCCTGGACAAGGCTGTTCGCATTTCACAGTCCTAATAACTTTGGGAAATGTAGACATCCAACAAATCTCCCTCCAGCTATGGATAAATAGTAGGGCAGACTGGGCTCTTTAACCTTGGTATGGAAACTTGTCTAGAAGGAAAACTCTGAATTCAAACCTGTTAAACCAATTAAGAAATTGACCATATTTGTCATATCTTGTTAGGGTTAGTGTATATATATATATATATATATATATATATATATATATGTGGTAAAGAATATAGGGAAAAAGTGGACAAAAAGAGCAACTCAAACAAGTAGATGTAGGAGATATATTTCATCCTGCCTTGAGCAGGACTTCATTAGTCTTTTATTAGAACATTAGTGCTAATGTCATTAATGTTCAACACAGGACGAAATATATCTCCTACATCTACTGGTTTGAGTTGCTCTTTTTTTCCACTTTTTCCCCTCTATTCTTTACCACATTCTGTCGGATTTACTCCAACTCTCCTATCCTCATATATATATATATATATATCAGTCAATGTGTAGAAATAAGAAAAAACAAAATAATCCAAAAGGTAAATTTATTTGTAGATGGTTAAGACAACGTTAAAATGTTTTGGTTTATTATAAAAGCTTCATCAGGACAATAGGATGCATATGGTGTTTATTCAACACTGTTTAGACAACACTCTACCTATCCTAATATCTTGATGAAACTTTTATAATAAACCAAAACGTTTTAACATTAACTTCATCATCTACAAATAATTTCATCTTTTGGAATATTTCATCTTTTCTTATTTCTACATACCAAGGGCCAGTTTAGCTCAGTCGGTAGAGTATCCCACTCGAAATCTCAAGGTTCCAGATTTGATACTGGCTCTCATCAACTCCACACATGAGTAGCACAGCTTGGATCTGTGCAGTAAAAGGAGGAGCTGATAGTAGGTGTGGCGCTTCACCTCAGATGCTAAAACTTACTCCCTGGTTCTAGCGCTAGTGAAAAGGGGATAGACTCCCTTGCTGTCCAGTTGATACTTACAATAGATCACTCCACCTGTTTTTAATATACCAGCAGATTTTTTTTCATATTTTACCACTCATGAATCAACGTGTAATTATTTGAAAATTTTAAAAAATGACAAAAAGACTTTTTGCATGATAAAAATATATGTTTTCATTTTCTTCTTTTTTTTTTCTCTTTTTTATTTCATTTTATTTATTTATTTTTTGTAAATGGATTTTGCTTTCTTTATAACTGTATTTTTAATTGTTTTCATATATATATATATATATATATATATATATATATATATTATATATATATATTTCAAGGATATGTGGTTAATTTAAGTCATACCTAATTTTTGAAAATTAATTAGTTAATAATTAATGAATTTAGACAGGCATATATGTTCAAATGTAAGGCTAAACAAATCGAGAAAATGTCAATCCCTGAATGTACATTTCGACCCATTCAGGGATTGACATTTTCTCGATCAGTTTAGCCTTACATTTGAACATATATGCCCGCCTAAATTCATTAATTATTAACTAATTAATTTTCAAAAATTAGGTATGACTTCAATTAAGCACATATCCTCCAAAAATTGTTGGCTAAAAGCCATATCAAATAAACACAGTGTTTATTTACGTTCTTTCATATATATATATATATATGTTTTCATTTTCATTTCTTTTCCTCTTTTATTTCCTTTATTTTCATTTTATTTATTTTTTTTTTGCAAATGGGTTTTGCTTTCGTTATAACTGCATTTTTTAATTGTTCGTTTTCATTTCTTTCCTGTGAGTTTGTGTGTCCGCGTTTTTTGCTTATTTAATTTGTAAGTGCAAGACTTGAAAGTTCACAAAATATTGTGGATCACAGTAAAAAAAACACATTATATATAATATATATATATATATATATATATATATATACATGTACATTTTTTTTTTCAAAGTAAGATAGTGACCAACATCATATTCCGAGTGAAAAGTTAAACTAAAAATTCTGATATTTGCATAGATATCTTATTGCCCGAGGAGGTTGACTAATAGACCTTGATCAAATCACTTCAACGACCAACATTCAGAAATACATAAATATACTTATATGTATATATATATATCCCTTTCATGTATACACTTTCTGTGTCAGATTGTTCAATGTGCTACTGATACTATGTAACCCAGTACTACCTGTTTCATATTCAGATCATCGGTGACTAAACCGGTAACCGCACAGGAGGTTGACTAATAGACCTTGATCAAATCACTTCAACGACCAACATACAGAAATACATAAATATACTTATATGTATATTTTTGGGAGAATAAGTGCTTAATTGGAGTTGGACCTAATTTTTGAAAATTAATTAATTAATAATGAATTAGGCGGGAATACCTATTAAATGTATGTAAATTATATGTATATATATATATCCCTTTCATGTATACACTTTCTGTGTCAGATTGTTCAATGTGCTACTGGTACTATGTAACCCAGTACTACCTGTTTCATATTCAGATCATCGGTGACTAAACCGGTAACCGCACAGATTTTATCTGGTGAGGAGGAAGCCATGCAGAACGAAAAACAAGACCTGTAAAAATGCAGAGGAAGCTCTTTGCTCAACGGCCATTTAGCACATCTTGCACTAAAGTCCTCCTCATGGCAGCAGGACAATGTAAACGTGGTAGTGTCAAAGCCATGCCGTCACGAACTTAAATTCTTGGTAGGGAGACCCAGTTTTGCACCCATACTTCCCTTGTGTAGGGTCTCCTGGCCTTGCATACTCGTCCTTCGGGTCGGGGTAAAATACAAATAATAGCGTCGATCCCAGCAATACCTGCCCCCTTGACTTAAAGGGGCAGGGCTGGGTTTTTTGCCCTGCGCCTGAGGCGCCCCCCCTTGAGGGGGAATGCCGAAGAGATCAACGCAATTTTTGTTCTTTCCCACCCATGAGCTTTAGCTTTGGGTGGGCCCACATTAGAACGAGGCCTTGTGCCCAGTCCATACAGGTGGGGTATGAGACAAATATACCCAGTACCCAGTGGGATTAGGGTCACAACCTGGCCAAAGGGGCTCAGATGAAAACTCTGAGGCGTCTGCACCGGAAACTGGCAGTTACTTATGGTCCTCTCGTCCCTGTATCTGCTAGATAATCTGCAGCAAACAAAGGTGTCTGTATGCAGGGTTTTGGCGGACCGTTTGCATACTTCCTATTCCCATGATATTCCATCTTTGATTTTCTATGGAGGGAGTCAGTGATTCAACGTGTGGAACCAGCTCAACCGACTCCGGGTGAATCCTGCTGCAAGACAAGTAGACAGCAGTGTTGTTTGGTCCAGCCCAAACCAAAGAATACCCCTTTTGAAGTCAACTCCAATATTACACCAGTGCTAGTCCTACACCCCTACCCTCAACCCATTCGCCACAGGTAGAATGTGACACAAGGTCACAAGTATGGAGCATCCAGTGAGGATTGAACTTGCTATTCAGTAGTAATGGATCTGCAAGACTAGCTTGGTAACCATTACACAACAAAGGGATGCTCTCTGGCCAGTTTAGGATTAGCGTTTGATTTGTATTTATTTAATGAAATAGTTATAATAAAATAAATTCTTTTTTAAAAAGAAAGATTTGATGGAAATTTAGTTTTTACTGAAATGAAATTTAATCATCAAACACTAGAATAAGATTTTGATACTTTCAGGGAAAACTTTCTTTTCGTCATTGGATCAACCAATTTAAACGACTAATATCCTTTTCTTTTCAAATTTCTTTTTTTTTTTTTTTTTTTGCGTCCTGTTTCAGCCAGTCTGATCACAGAATATCATCAACTTAATTCTTAAAACATAGAAAAGTTTGCTTAGAGGATATAAATAAAAAGAATTTCAAAAAGTATTGCATCAAGAAATTTAGGGACTCCCCATGGCCTAATAGCTAACATGCTGAACTGTAACATAGTAGAAAATGATTTTGAACATCAGTCGCAATATTACATTCACTTTTGGACTCAATTATGGGTTAAATAGTACCACTACTGTTCTTCTACAAGGATGGCTTTGGCATTAAATAACCCACAAAGGTTGATATGCTATTAAACAAAGAAACCAAACATCAAGAAATTAATTTTTTGATACTATAAATGGAAGAGAAACAATTTTCCTAAACAAATTTCTCTCCAATATCTTGTTAATCTAATATCACCCTGCATATTCTAAAGAAAAAAGATTTAAACACCCAAAATATTCACCCATTCTGTAATAGACCTGAAATCTAATTACTAAAACTCAAAACACAAACTTTCTCATCACAATCAATATTAAACCCTGTTTGACTGAAATCTGATTGTGTACCCATACAGGGCTTATCTTGATCCTATATTCATATATCTATATACACACACACACACACACACACCTGCTCACATACATACACCATGCACTGGTGTACCTTATTCCTCTTGCAGCACGCATAATGTCATATAATTACTAAAACCCAAAACACAAACTTTCTCATCACTTATTTCAACCTAAGCCAATATTAACTCCCATTTGATTGTCAGTCTTATAGACTCCCACCACCCCCCAAGAAGTGAATAAAAGAGGGGGTGGGAGGACATAACAAAATGCTTGTAAGTCATATTTGTAATAAACTCAATTTTTTCTGAATTTCTTAGATGAAACATTTGCATTATTTGTCTGAATTTTTAAAATAATTTTCTCTGAATGTTTGAGATGAGACTTGATGATTAGTATTATCTGCATTATTCGGACTATTGTCCTCATCTTTATTGTTATCTACACTATTTCTCTGAATGTTTGAGATGAGACTTGATGATTAGTATTATCTGCATTATTCAGACTATTGTCCTCATCTTTATTGTTATCTACACTATTTCTCTGAATGTTTGAGATGAGACTTGATGATTAGTATTATCTGCATTATTCTATTGATCTTTATTGTTATCTATTTCTCTGAATGTTTGAGATGAGACTTGATGATTAGTATTATCTGCATTATTCGGACTATTGTCCTCATCTTTATTGTTATGAATGTTGCTCTGCATGTCGTTATCTACACTATTTCTCTGAATGTTTGAGATGAGACTTGATGATTAGTATTATCTGCATTATTCGGATTATTGTCCTCATCTTATGTTATCTACACTATTTCTCTGAATGTTTGAGATGAGACTTGATGATTAGTATTATCTGCATTATTGGTTATCTACACTATTTCTCTGAATGTTTGAGATGAGACTTGATGATTAGTATTATTGGGGACAAAGTCCGAATAATTCAGATAATATTTTTAAATGAGGTTTGATAATTTGTATTATTTAGATTTTTCAGACTATTGCAGTCTAGTTTAACCCTTGTATTAACAGAATGAGAACAATCTACCGCAATGGATTATATAAAGGGTTCTTGTTCAAATTTCCATAAAGGCTTCCAATTCTGACAAGAAGGTTCCCCGAGTTTGACAAGAAACACCTGAAGAAGGCTGAAGGGCACACCAGTCGAAATGTTGAGTATATAACAATAAAAATGCATGTTTGTATATTTTGTTTTATGACATATCAACCTTTTTCAGGTCATTTAATACTGAATCAAGTCATTTTTATAAACAAAGGACTCAAGTTACTTACAGTACATGCTGTTGCTTAAGTGGTCACTTAATTAAGTATTAGAACTCGTTCATCACTGATTAACTTCGGTGATCTACCAGGAACCAGTGCATTCAGTGTGACTTGACCGTAATCAATAAAGATGAGAACAACAGTCCAAAAAATCTAAATAATATAATGTTTGAATTATTCATCATTTTTTTTACTAGTATTTTGTAGATTTTATTTTTCTTGTTTGTTTTTACTTAGCAGTGTTAGACATGAGTTTTGTCATTCAAAGTTCTTAGATAAAGTATTACAGTCAAACCTCAGTTTTCAAACGCTTCTATTTTCGAACTTTTCGGTTTTCAAACTTAAATCTTGAAAAAATCTTGTCTTGGTTTTCAAACTTTTTTTTCAGCCACCTGCCATGAAATTTGAAATTTAAATAGAAGAAGAATTCTTGAAGACACTGATTTGCCTTAAGTTTTAATGGAAGGAGACTCTCCTTCTCAGCAATAACTCCTTCAAGCCTCTTCTCACTTCCACTCTCTTACATATGCCAACACACCACCACCAACAAGGTAAAGTGCTTTCCAAATGTACTGTATTGTAGTCTAGTACTAGTAGTGTATTTATGTATTTTTATTATATAATGTTGTTTTTTTTAAAGTGTTTTATATCATTTTGTTTGCCGATGCCATTTTTGGTTCTATCTAAGTGGTTTTATTGGTTTGTTTACAATTTTAATCTAACATTCGAGATTGCAAAAATTTTTACTAAAAATCAGGTAATTATCCGATTTTAATTAAAATTTTCAGTATTGATTTATCAATTAATGAATTTTATAATGCATCAGTTATTTTATTTCAAAACTTTAATTTAGTATTTTGCTATGAAAAATTAATATATAAAATTCATTTAAAATGTGAAAAGCCTGATGTTAAGTTTAAAATGTTATATTCTTAGATTCTAAAAATAAATAAACGTTTCCCGGGGCTTCTTAAGAAGGAAACCTCCAATCAGTCAATCAGTGTTTCATACTAATTAACCGAAGATCTACAGAGCTGTTCCACCTCGGTGCGGTTTGACAATGTGGAGAACAAATGGCTGGTTTACTTAAGTAATTTTGGGGCTGGGAACCAATTATTTGGTTTCCCTTTATTTCTTATGGGAAAAATTGTCTCGGTTTTTAAAACTTTTTCTGGAACGGATTAAGTGCAAAAACTAAGGTTTGACTGTATCATTATTGCTAATCAGTTGACGGATTTGTCTTCAACGATCAAAACTTAATCCACCATGTCAATGATGATTACTAGAAAACACTGACTGCATCCCATTCAGAGGTGTAACCCTTCAACCACCAATAAAACCATTTTAGGGATGTCCAAAAAAGTAAGACACAGAGAGGCATAAATCAACCAGAATTAAAACATGAAAGCTGTAAACAGAAAGCAATGATGGGTATGCAATACTTCTTGTAACAGCCAGAACAATCCTAATATTGAGCACATGCATCACATTAAAGATAACAGCCAAAGAATCCAACAAAAATTCATCATGAGATTGTTAGTGTGGATGGCAGATATGTTAATGAGCAAGTGTAGCATTTTCACCAATGATAATGATTGATTGTCAAATGGTTGATGGAAAACAAAAAATACAACCCGCCTCAAATATGGACTCTATGCCTGTTCTTTTACTTCGTTCAGTTACTGAGGACATAGAAATATGTATATTATATTTTATTTATCTTCGTTATTGATGAAGAAAATTATTTGTTTTGACTAGTATTTTCTTTATCAATTTGATTTTTAATTTATTTTCACACTAAAAGTGTTGAAAGCCTCGTTTTGATTTTTCTTTTTTAAAGATAAAGTACTGTCAGCCATTATTAATTTTGACTAGTGTACTAATAAATCCAACGGAATTACCTCCCCTTGAATATCTGTCTGTATAAAAGTAACCCTGTGAAGGAACAGATATCATATATTTTTGATTATAGAATTACGTAAGATAGGAAATCCATTACACAATATACATAGTTTGGCATAAGGTCATGGGTGTAAGATAGGAAATAGACACGTCGAGACGTGTTCAAATTTTGGACGATGCTCTTTGCATTTTCCATAGCGCTAATTAGTGACTTCTTGGTGACCCTATATATATATATATATATATATATATATATATATATATATATAAGTATGCATACTCATACTGGGGGGTGAAGGGGCTCATAATTTTTCCAAGGGTATTAGTCAGAGAGGGAATCTAATAGTGAGATTGGAGTTCGATCTAGCTTATTAGTATGTCGCAGGCCAGCACGTTAGCCACTACGTGACTGGGACCACCCATACACATACGCTTGTGCTTAATGTCTATGTAGTATTACAGACTAGCAAAATAAAAATCACCCTCCGGGTGAGGTAAAAATAGATTTTTGAAACACCTTGCCTGAGGGGTGGGAGTTAAAAATTCAAAGTCAGCTAGTTTGTACCCTAAGTAAGTAGTCAGAGTAAAAAATAAAGCTTTCTAAGTCTAAAGCACTGGTTCTGTTTTTACTACACCCTCATTTGATTTTCATGTCAGTCAGATCGCAGTCAGAGTAAAGTGAAAATAAAGCTTTCTAAAGTCTAAAGCACTGGTTCTGTTTTTACTACACCCTCATTTGATTTTCATGTCAGTCAGATCGCAGTCAGAGTAAAGTGAAAATAAAGCTTTCTAAAGTCTAAAGCACTGGTTCTCTTTTTACTACACCCTCATTTGATTTTCATGTCAGTCAGATCGCAGTCAGAGTAAAGTGAAAATAAAGCTTTCTAAAGTCTAAAGCACTGGTTCTATTTTTTACTACAATTAGTATTTTCTTTTATTTTAACTTTTAGTTGCTTTATTGGGCTGGCTTAGTTCAGTTGGTAGAGCAACTGCCTAGGGACCACAACGTTCCAGGTTTCATACTAGCTCTCACCAACTCGGCGCATGAGCAGCATAGCTTGGATCTGGATAAAGAAATGCAAATAGTGTTTCTATCTTGAGAACAATAAATCCCAATATTTCGCATACATGGTTTGAACATTAGAGATTTTACGAAATTTTCAACTTGTTTTAAAAAAATATGAAAAACAGCACGAAAACTAACTATGTTAGTTAATGTTACTAAAGAAACCTATTAACTTGATTAACCAATACTTAAATCCCGTTACAATAAAAGAAAAAGTAAGTTACAATTTTTTTAAAAAGCAACTAAATTTTAAAAGATAAAAGAAAATGATAATCGTCAATAATTTTTCATTAAAAAAATAAATAAATGATCCTATTGATACTACCAGTATAAAAAGTAATATGATACTAAGAAAGCTTGAGAAACAGAATAAGGGATGAGTTTATAGGTTTGATTTGAGCCTCTACAAACCAATAACCCTTCTTATACTGACATATGGGATTGAGAAACAGAATAAGGGATGAGTTTATAGGTTTGATTTGAGCCTCTACAAATCCAATGGTTGTTTGTGGCTCAGTTGAATTGGATGTTGGAAGGCATAGACTTTATTCCAAATTGAGCCAATGAAGATCTTGGGGTTTGTTTGCCACCCAATTCACTATCCCCTAAAGCTTTTCACTAGACACCCCTCCATCCAAGGAATAAGAATGCAGGGGCAACTGAAACCTTCTGCCATGGGACTCGGTTCTGTGCTCCTCCCAACAGCTGGGCCTATGTCAGGTCAATATATCAGGTTTGATATGGCACAGAATAAAATAGAGAAACCAAAGTAAAGGTACAACACTTGAAATGGTCTCCATAGCAACAGCAGACAGAGTAAAATCACTGGGAAAATTATTATTATTATTAATTATTATTAATAATAATAGAGATAAAGACGGATCATATTATCCCAGCCAGGAGACCAGACCTAGTATTGGTTAACAAAAAAAAAGTGAACTTGTCAACTGGTAGACTTTGCAGTTCCAGCAGATCACAGGGTGAAGATGAAGGAAAACAAAAAGATAGACAAATACCTGGACCTTATAGGGAATTGAAAAAAGCAGTGGAATATGAGGGTGAAAGTGATACCAATTGTAGTTGGTCACTTAGAATGGTCCAAAAAACTTGGAAAAAAAAGACTGGAGGAAATGGAAATCAGAGGAAGAATTGAGACCATCCAGACAACCGCATAGCTACAATCAGCTAGAATACTCAGAAGAGTCCTGGAGACCTGAGGAGACTTGTTGTCACTCAGACTCCAGCTAGAAGTGGTGTAAAAAACCCACAGGGAGTAAAATAATAAGTTGATGATAACTGAAACAGTTTGCAAAAAAAAGTAAGGATAAGATCTTTTTTTTTTTTTAAATTACTCGGGCTAATTTATCAAAGAATAGTACTGCAGATATTAATTCATAAACTTAGTTTTGTAAGTCAGTCCTCCAGCTACAAAATCAAATAATCAGTTTTTTAGAGATGTTCCCTCGGTTATCAGTCAGTCAGTTTAGCTCCCATCAAATTTTGGGTGTGTGTGTGTTTTTTTTTTAATGACGGTTGCCTGTAAAGTTCAACCTCCAAAGTTTTTTAAGTTGTTGTTCATTGTTACAATTTTAATTTCATTTACACCCTACACTCATCAAAAAAAAAAAAGAAAACAGAAGATACATTCACATTTCAGTCAGAGAATCTCTAGTCTTCATCAGACAGAGACTATTGACTGATAATATTATTGTTATCCTATCTGTAAGCTTGAAGATTCTGGAGGTTTTAAATTGCTTAAAAAGATGCTTATATTTTTTCCACAAAAAAGATGCTCATATTTTGCTAAAGAAAGATGCTAATTTATGCTTAAAAAAGATGCAAAAGAAAGATGTGAATATATGGCTAAAAAAGATGCTAATATTTTGCTTTAAAAAAAGATGCAAATATTTTGCTAAATAATGATACTAATATTTTGCTGGAAAAAAAAGATGCAAATATTTTGCTTTAAAATAAGATGCAAATATTTTGCTAAAGAATGATACTAATATTTTGCTAAAAAAAAAGATGTTAATATTTTGCTAAAAATGATATTGACATTTTTCAAAAAAAAAAAAGGATGCTAATATTTTGCTAAAAATGATGATATTTTGCTATAGAAATATGCTAATAGCCAAAAAAATGTTAATATTATGCTCAATATGCAAAAGAAAGATGTTAATATTTTGCTTAAAAATGTTGCTAATATTTTGCTAAAGTTGCTAATATTTTTGCCAAAGAATGATACTAATTTCTGCTAAAGAAATAATTTTTGTGAATTTTGTGACCTAAGATAGGGGTTATCTGAAGGGCAGGAAGATTACTTTTTTATTATATTCAGACCTTTCCAAATCTTCAAGCTTATTGATGTTTGTTTTGTTTTTTTTGTCTTTTTTTGGTTTTTTTACCTGCACTCACACGTTTGTCACAAAGATTTAGAGTTTACAAAATCAAAACAATATGGACATAAAAAAATAATCTTCCTCTGGAGACTTGTACAGTTCAAATAAAATGACAGTGTCTGATATTGTCTCATCTGATAACTTTAAAAAAAAATTTTTTTTTTTTGATAGTTCAGTCATTCATGAATCAAGCTATGGAAGAGGCCGACTCCATATATTGAGAGCATCAGCTTGAACATTTAGCAAAATGAAAGGCCGGGTTGCAGATGAAAGTCATTTTGTGGTTAAAAATGATGAAATGGGGGTTAAGGCACAGGAATTAAGGGGTTTGGTGGGGTGGGGGGAATGTTCTGACCTGAACAGTCTTCTGTCTGCGGTTTGTTATTAATATTTTCCAGACAGTTAGTTGCTGTTTTCTGTAAAATTCTGATTTGTTCTTTTTTGTTTTGTTGTTGTTGTTTTGTTTGTTTTGGGCAGAAAAAGAGATTCTTTAGAAACGGTCAACTACCTGCCACTGATGGAACCATAATCTGCAAAAGAAAAGAATAGAATATCAGAATTATAATATTGATAGAACATGTATATCTAAGTTAGGGTAGCGTAAAGTGGTAGCACAAAATCCACCACTCAGAAATTTGAAGCAGAGCATACATTGACCCAATTGAGACCATCCTACGCAACGCCAACTGTGATGGTTGGGTCATACCATCTGCATTCCTGCAGACAGACTCCCTCGTAAAATACTTTATAGTGAACTCGCAGATGGCACGCGAAGGACAGGAGGCTTCCAAAAATGGCTCAAAGACATTAACATGGCTGCAGAGCAGTGACGTCTTCGTCATCATGAACCACCAAATGCAGATAGGAATTTCCTTTGTAATTTGTGTGACTGTATCTGCAAATCCAGAATTGGACTAATTAAGCCACCAGAGGGTCCACAACTGTTGGAGACATGGAATGACGTCATCGTCGTCTGCGACGGACTTCTAAAAGGAAAAAAAGGAGCATCGTGTGGACATAAAGTCAACGATGCTTGGTGATTTACCTTTTTTAGACATATCTATTAATAATGGAGACTCGTATCTGTCTGGAAAACAAAACTCTGTCACTGCTTATGTCCCAATACCCTCAGGAATTGCATAAATTTATCAATGAGTATTTAATTTATAGTCAAAATCATTAATACATAGAATAAATATTATTCATCAACGATGTCTCAATGAAAATCTGCCCATGTTATTAGAGCTGCAATATGTCTTATATATCACTAAGAAATAAAGGTTTACACGATATATGGTGTGGTTAATTTGCATATTGGATTAAACAAAACGGGGATTAATAAATAATTACTTAGTGTTATTGATCTCTGATATTATTGTTTTATATCTAACATAATGAAATCAATCCTATGAATGATTTTATATAGAAACCAATTAAATTATAATTTGAATAAGTGAATCTTTTTATATGCATTCTTATTTGATCTTGTTAGTTTTTCCTTATTTAATATATTTCATTAGATTTTTCATTACATTAAAACTTAAATGCTACACTCTAAGGGCACATATGCTTTGCTAGTATATATAATTGCACTACTGAATTAAATTCTTAATCAATCGAATCCTCAGAGAAATATTGATATCATAATGGGTTGTACTAACCAGGAACAACATGTTGGCTGGTTTGGCTGATGTGACTGCTGCAGGAGTCACGTCTCAGGTGAACACCATTGATTGTGGGTAGTCGAGCAGGCCTCACTTTTGGTGTTGGCCGGACAGAGTGGCCCAAAATTGAAGCGAAATAAATGAAACTCAGCAACATCTGCAAATGAAGAGAAAAAAAAAAAGAAAAATTGAATTTAGATTCAGCGGAATTCTCACCAAATCCATTAAAATAGACGGAACCATTTGAAAGAATACCCCCTCAACTGGATTTATAAGTAGAATAGAGTGATCTGCCCCTGTATCTAGGTTGAACGGAGTGATCTGCCCTTGGCTAGATACACTATAAATATACAGACAGGGTCAGCCATTTGCATTATACTCGGGATGTCCAAAAGCAACAGTGACCACATCTTTTGTACTTTATACTGGATAAACTTCTGGGTCTTAAATTCACACCTGACTTGAAATGAAGCTCATGTATGACATTGGTTACTGCCTCTTTCTATCATTTTAGAACAGCATTTCTCAACTGCGGTTCCCCTGGAACCCTAAGGTTCGCAAAAGGTCCCTAAGGTTTCCATGAGAATAAATGAGATAAGCTAATGCACTTTTGACATTTTATTTAATTTCAGATTGTAATATTACTAAACCCACAAAATATATTCTTGGTTATTGTTAAATTGTAATATAGACATCATCCCATCTAACCTAATATGTTTTTCATGTGAATGAAAACTCCCTGATGAAGTATTATAAACGAACAATATGAATTAATTCAGCATTACTGAAAAAATTGACAAAGAAGTATTAATTTTTCCTTAAAACAGTTATTCAAAAATATATACTATGATAACATGAACTATGATGGAAATAAAATGAGAAAGATATGGCACAGGGGTTCCTTGAGCATGCAATTTATTCTAAGGGTTATGCAAGAGTAAAAAGGTTGAGAAACGCTGCTTGAGAGCATTGGCTCCCAAATATGTTTTGTTGTGGTATCCTTATATGAATTTCCAAAAATAGTAAAACCCATATTTTTTTATGTTTTTAGACAACCTCTGTAATCCCAATGTAAATGAAATAAACATTTTTTTAAATATTTTAAAAAACAATTTATTCAGTATTATTAAGATTTTTCAGACTGTTTTCCTCATCTTTATTGTTATATACATAACGTTTCAGACAATGTGCCCTACGCCATTCTTCAGATGTTTGTAGTTTTACCCCAATGGATTAAATAAAAGTTTTGGTTTGATGTGTCATGAAGACTTTGGCCTTCTTAAACTCAGAACCTTCTCATTGAACTCAGAGAGGACATCAGCCGATTTTTGATGCAGAAATAATTTTGAACTCTTTGCAGAAACAAATCATGATTCATTCAATCTTAAAAAAATTTTTGTTCTGAAAATAGTAACTACTGTTTTTATATAAGATATTTCTTATTAATTTGGTGGTTGGTTTTGAAGTCTATCCCACAATGCAAGTGTAAAGAAAAATGAAGTAACTATGATGTTGATTTATTCTTAATATTTTGAGATAAAGATCTTTTGAAGTAAAAAAATTTTTTAAAGTGAAAATATTAAAAAATCAAGGTTAACAAACAATTAAATAACCGTATAGTAAGCCAGTCACTTTCTGACTATGACTATTCAAGTATGAAAAAAAGGGGTGTATACTTTCCCAAGTATGAACCACTCTCAACCCACCCCCAGCTCTGGGTTAAATAGGACCGTTATATTTGAGTTATATTTACCTGTATGGAAACTAGCAGATTATTGTACCAAATTTTCGGTAGAAAATTACTGGAACCTTTAAAATAAAAAGAAACATTTAAATTAGACAACTTGGCATTTACCATTTTATTAAATACTAGCAGAGCTACCTGGTGTTGCCTGGGATTTAAAAAGTTAAAAATAAATCTCCTATCTACATCTATGTATAGATTAATAAAACATTATTTTTCTATATATTTGTTTTATTATCTTTTTGATATATCCAGGTAAGGGATATATTCTGAAGTTCGTAGTTGGTATATTATCACAGTAGTAATAGGTACATCTGTTGGTCAAGGTGTTGTCTAGCGAGTAAACTTAGCTGGTCAGCATAAGGTCTGGTCAATCAAGTAAGTGTGGGTCGTAGCATAAGGTACTTGGACCAACACAGTGTCGACTATTTATACACGACACTATCCAATGAGATTATAGCAAGGGGGTACCAAGGTATTTACATATTCATTATATCACTTTTATTCCTTATATATATTCTTGTTTTTAAGTTGTTTATTTTATATTCTTCTTCTTTGTATTTTTCTTGTTTTTTATTTGCTTTTATTTTGCTTTTATTTTATCCTTTATTAATTTGTCTTATTTACAAATCATTTTTTTATATAATTCGATTTGTTTAAGAAATAATTTTCATTATCTAATGTGTATCACTAAATACTGGTGGTTAACCCTCAGTCACCACCTTTTTTTTTATGATAAAAAGAGGAGGGTGTTTATCATAGGAGCAATTTGAAGAATACAGTTAGGACAATCATAGAGATACTAGAGCTTGATATGACCAGCTGATTGGTCAGATGGGGACCCTCCAAAACATCCATCTAGCCCAAGTAAGGGTGTAGCATGTCATGGGACTATTTAGTACCTGGGTCACAAACCTCAACCGCAACAATCCTGTTCTCAGGCATTACAGGTTTCCATCCATGGCCAACAGGTGGACACTTCGGTGGAAGGGTCTTATAGATATGGGATGAGAGATGTCAAATAGCAATATCATTTTTTTTTACAATTGATTGGTTGGTCATTTTGTTTAATGGCATATCAACCCTTGTGGGCTATTTAATACCAAATCTATTTTTTTTTTTTTTGTATATAAAATTTGTAAGTGAATAGTTTGCAGGTAAATTTGGTTTGGTCTTATAAACTGGTAGAAATCATTTTTATCAACTCTATGTGTATCAATATATTGGTAGAAATAATTTTATTAACTTGCAAACAGACTTATTTG
The DNA here is from genome assembly GCA_023376005.1 of Doryteuthis pealeii. Taxonomy (NCBI): domain Eukaryota; kingdom Metazoa; phylum Mollusca; class Cephalopoda; order Myopsida; family Loliginidae; genus Doryteuthis; species Doryteuthis pealeii. The sequence continues at coordinate 74,717,736 of CM042160.1, read as the reverse complement.
ACCCATAGATAGGATCCTAACAGGTACTACCAATCCGGATCAGAGTGGACCTGGGAGTAATGGAAATGAAGGAGTATTCCACAGAGCTCCAGAATTGGAACCTCACCACTAGATATAATTCAGTGTCATACCCAGGATACTTTACAATTAAATTTATTCAATCAGTAAACCGTCTGGAGGGGGTGGGGGTAGAATTAGAAAAGATAAAAACTTACCGCAAAGTGTCCCTGATGATACAGACAGAAATAAGAACTTGCTCCACAATTCTATCACTTGCACTGGGTCATTAATATTTTCATCAATGAATTTCCAACCTTTGGGCTAAAAAAGAAATATCATCTTAAATCTCAAAAGAATTTGTTTTTTAATTTAAAAAAACAAAAAGATGAGTAAATAATCTTTCTTATTAGCTTAAAAAAAGTTTACCTTTATACAGGGTCAGGCAAAATGATCTGACACATTTGTAGGTTTAATAAAATGCAAATGAAGTAAAGAAACAAAAAAGTGTTTTTATTTTCGAAAAGTACATCTAATGCCATTTTTTTTTTATATAATGCCATTTTTGTTTTGTTTCTTTATAATGCCATTGTTTTTCGTTTCTTTTTCAGTTGCTGAATTGGACTGGTGAGCATTATTTATTAATATTTAGAAAATCATGTGTTTGTTTTTTCTAAATATTAATTTCATATATATATATATATATACACTGTACCTTGACTTACAAGTTTAATTCGTTCTGTTTGTAATTTAATTTCCTTGTATATCAAATCAATTTTCCTCATAGAAATGAATTGAAATGCCAATAATCCAACCATAAAAAGAAACCCTCCTTTTTTTAGTTGACTTTTTTTTTTTTTAAATAAGAAAACTAGCAGTTTATTGTATAAAAACATAATAAGATTAAAAAAAATTACGGTGTTTTAGAGTGGGGAGGGCTGGACCAGATTAATTGCATTTCAGTTTATTTCAGGAAAAATTGATTTGATAAACACGAAATTGAGTTACGAGTAGAACAAATGAAACTTATAAGTTAAGGTAGCACTGTATTTATTTAATTACATTATTTAGTGTATTATACCCTTTGTTCTGTTAGGATGTAAACTTTTAACATTTTTGGAAGACTTTACTTTTTTCTGGATCTTTTAGAATATAATGCCATATTTTTTAACTCATAAAGACATTAAAAAAATTCCTAAAGCCGCTTGAATCAAAATTATCAGGTGAAAATCAATCTATACAGAGTTATCTCCCTTGGTCAAACATGAAAACAGAAATAGGATCATTACTGGAATCAGTACAAATGCAGACAATTATTATTTATTTGCAAATTAAAGTAGAAGTTGGGTGCATTGTTTGGAGGATTGATCACAAATCTGGAAAAAATTATTCACTTCCAAACAATTTTGTTCATTCTTGTATAAGTTTACTATAAATACAAGTAAATCATGATTTATGTTTTTATTCAGAGCTTATGTAAAATAATTTTTACATAGAAAATAGGCTAATTTCTAAATTTCATTATCCAGGGCACAAAAGCAAAATTTGAAGAGAATAATATATATTTACCAACCCCTCCGCACGAGTAGGATGTGACACAAGGTCAATTTCTTAAGCGGAGTTTAACAGGTTTGAATTCAGAGTTTTCCTTCTCCTAGACCGGTTGCCTAACCAAGGTTAAAGTGCCCTGTCTGCCCTGCTATTTATCCATAGCTGGAGGGAGAGTAGAATTCATACCTTTCCCAAGGGTATTAGCGCTAAGTGAAATGCAATTACCACATCCAGGAATCGAACTCGGGGCGACGAGTCCATTTCCCATGATTTTAACCATTACACCACGTTCTTCCTAATTAATTAGAAGATAATAATGGCTATTTTCTATACTCTTACAATATAAGCAATTAAGAAATAATACATACTATCCGGGAACAAAATTTTTCTTACATAGTGTTTTCTGGGGCAGAAAAGCAAAGTTTGAAGGGAATAATGTAAGGTTATATAATAGTGTTATATACTAGATTTCATAATAAAATAGTATCTTTGATATTACTATTAGCATACAAACATCTTTATTATCATACAAAAAAATATACTTACATTTAAACGGAAAGTCACTGTGTAAACACCAGAAAAGAGGAGAATTGTAGAAATATACGACTGGCACAGAAGAAACCCATTCCCACAATGAGTTAAGAGTTTCCGTGCAAGTTCCACTGTAAAAGAAAAACAAAATGATTGAATTATTATTATTTGTTTTCACAATATTTCATTAAAACACTTTCTTATTTTAAATTTTAAAAACTTTTTCCGGCTATAGGATAGAATAGAATATAAAGAATAAAAAAATAGATATATACCCATAAACAAAAACTGAAAATAGAGAAAACAGTCTAATGCAATAGTATTATCATTCATAATTCATTTCATCAGATACTATGAAATCACATAGTATTATCATTCATAATTCACTTCATCAGATACAATGAAATTACATATCATTAATATTTATAATCTATTTCATCACATACTATAAAATTACATAGTATTATCATTCATAATTCACTTCATCAGATACAATGAAATTACATATCATTAATATTTATAATCTATTTCATCACATACTATAAAATTACATAGTATTATCATTCATAATTCACTTCATCAGATACTATGAAATCACATATCATTAATATTTATAATCTATTTCATCACATACTACAAAATTACAGAGTATTATCATTCATAATTGCTTGACACAAATTATCAATTCTGGGTGACATTTTTGACAAAGATACACGCAAATAACTTTGCATAACAAAGTTAAGACCTGTATTTGTCATTATATTTGAAAATACAATTTCACATGAATATGTTGTTGCAAAAGGTTGTAGCATTTTGAGCGATGTTAACACTCGAATAGGAAAGGCATGGTTGGCCACCAACAAATTATCAGTCATATGGAAATCTGATCTCTCCGACAAGCTAAAGAGACGATTCTTCCAGGTTGTGGTTGTGTCGGTACTGCTGTATGGCTGTACCACCTGGACCCTAACGAAGCGCCTTGAGAGTAAGCTAGATGGGAGCTGCACGAGAATGCTGCGAGCGGTCCTGAATAAGTCGTGGAAGCAGCACCCCACAAAAAAGCAACTGTATGGCCACCTGCCCCCCATCTCACAAACCATACGAGTAAGATGGGCTAGACATGCAGGACACTGCTGGAGAAGCAAGGACGAGCTCGTAAGCAACGTACTACTGTGGAAGCCAGCACATGGGACCGCTAATGTGGGCCACCCAGATAGGACCTACATTGACCAACTATGTAGGGATGCGGGCTGCTGTGCGGAGAAGCTTCTAGAGTCGATAAATGATAGGGAAGGTTGGTGAGAGATCGTCATGAATATCCATGCAAATTGCACAACATGATGATGATGATGATGATGATTTTGATCACCATTTGAGACAACAATGGATACTCAGAAGACATGCTAAGCCAAACTTTTGTGATTGGTTGCTGTTGAAACTGAATTTTCATAGGTGATACTAGTAACTAGAAAAACGAATTTGCAGTTCTATTGTTAATTGGATAATATACATTTTTAAGACAACATCGCAGTGTCTGCAGACGCCTGCTGTTAACGTTGTGAAACAATTTGAAAACCATAGACGACAGAAGCCAAGGGGAGATAACTCTGAAGTAACAGTGTTGGTGTGTATGTGAATGCAGACCAGGTAGATAGTAACTAAATTTACAGTTATTGTATGAGGTATACATGGCAGTGTGATACTATAAAAATATATTTAGGTTAAAAACCAGGAGCTGAAGTGGAGGCACTAGTGATGTAATGGTTATCATCATAGGAAATAGACACGGCGATGACACAATGACAAATATATTTTGGTTAAATCAAACTTGATGGACCTAAATTCCACTATCATATGTCACCCCGCCAAAAAAAAAAAAAATACCAAAAATCAGGGAATTAACCAAATTTAATGAAATTTTCAATTTTGATATATCAATGAATAAAAGATATAATGGACCAGTTATTTTATTTAAAAACTAGTACATTTTTTTCAGTTAACTTTGAGGTGTAACACAGATTCTCAGATACAAAGGGGTGACATACGAGTGGAATTTAGGTCCGTTAAGTTTGATTTAACCAATATTTTTTGTTATAACATCAAATATCAACAAACCTGAAGTTAATATAACCAACACAAGATGACCAATCTGAAGACCAATCATAATAACAGCACTCTGAAAAATAAAAAGATAATAATAATAATTCTAAAAACTAGCAAAAATATGCGCCCACCAGGCACAAGTATTACATTTTTAATGTAATAAAATATTATATTAAATCAGAAAGACTAACAAAATAAAATAAGAATGCATATAAAAAGATTACATTTATATTTATCAATTTTTATCTTGGACATTTTTTACTGGGTCTTTCCCCTCTGCAGGGGATAAAACAGTGTAAATATGAAAGTAAGTAAATGAGAGTAACTGAGGAAGTAAATAAAGGAGTAACTGAAGGAGTAAATAAATATTACATAATTTATGAGCAGTCATAATTTATGAACGTACCTGTAGTTAGAATTTGAATTAGGATCCATTAATTTAAAATAACAAGGTTCTATGGAAAGTTACTCGCTGATTAAGGACGGTTGGTGACCTTTTCATTTGACCCCTTAAAAACACCCCCATTACAGACGCAAGAGAATAAGTTTAGTTACTCAGTTTCAACCTGGCTTTCAAGGAGCATAGATATGTTGTCAGCTCCCAGAGTCCATCTCATCCGCAGCGGAATCAAAATGGGCAGGGTTGGAGTGCCACTCCTACCATCAGCTGTTCACTTTATTGCAAAGATACCTGTGCTACTCATATGCTGAGTTGGCAAGGGCCAGTATCGAACCCAGTTCCTAGGCGGACGTTCTACCAACTGAGTTAAACCGGCTCTTTAGGAAGATAAACTTACCGCTATTAATGTTTGATTTTTGTTCTTTCCAGGAAATACATCTACCAATGTGAGAATTATCAGATTCAACGTCTGTAAAAAAAAAAAATTTTTTTTTAAAAAAAGCACTCTTAATAAAATTTCATCAAATAATACAATTTTTGGATTAAATTAAATTAGAAATTGATATTTTCCAAAAATCTAAAAAAAAAAAAAAAGTATTTATTTTTATTCAGAATAAAATCTAACAGCATAATAAAGATGTATGTAACAACCTGTTTGGTTCAGACCTGATGAAAATAGAGTTGCTCCCCTTGATCAGTAGGGGGCAGATGGGAACCCAGATGTGGGGCTTCGGCTATGACACTTTTGGATTGGGGTTCGTACTGAGTGGACGCAGCTCACAACACATGTGAGCTAGTTAAGTCACTTTTAGGGTAGAAACATTTCTCTACCCTGTGTTAAATAAAACCTTGTTAATTTCCAATAACCTGGTCTTGCATTTTCATTCAGTGTTCCGTATTTTTATCTATATGTAAAAACATAACACAACCCAACAATTCAAAATCAAATCTGCTAACTAACACTAAAATGCAACTTTACACTCTGTTTAATCTTTTATCTACCAGAGTGTTCCAAACCACCCGATGATCAAAATGACGAATTGCCCGAAAACGCCAGAAAATACCCAAGATTGTCAGCTCTTAAAAAATGGTTTAGAGCAAATGTCGATGAAGTTGGAATTCCTGAATGATTGTTTGTTTACATCCAGGACATTGTAAGCGTCTAACGACAACCAACTTCACTATTTAGTGCTGTACAACTTTTCAGGAACGCTGACATTTGTCATCATTATAGACATTACTAGGTAGCGCTACTGAGGTAAAATTTACGTCATTTTGTAGAAAATTCAATACTAAACAATATAAGTGTAGGTTGTAAGACATTAAATTCAACATTTTTTTCTCTATTTTGATTTTTCTGAAACTCATTGTTTTAAGCACAATGGTAATTAGGGAAAAATGGCTGGTATTTGGGACATGGCAGTGGAAGATAAAGGGTTAAAACAATAGGATTCATGGTTGGTTGGTTGGTTATTTTGTTTAATAGTATATCAACCTTTGAGGGCCTTAAATGCCAAATCATCTTGGTTTTTTTTTGTTTTTTTGTTTGTTTTTTTTTGTTTTTTTGTTTTTTTTTTGGGGGGGTCTGGGGTTTGTGGAGTACCTCTTCATTGCCATTACTCCCAGGTGCACTCTGACCTAGAATAGTAGTACCTTTTTGGGTCCTATCTATAGATTAAATAGGAAAAAATCAGTTTTAAGAAAATTTGTTAAAAAAATTGAATTAAAAAATTTTTTTTGAATACCCATCAAACATGAATAGAACAAAATGTCTTTGGCATAAAATAACCCAACACGAGTTGACATGCCATAAAGTCCAACCAATTACCAACCAATGAATACAAACCAGCTCTACTCTGTCCCATCCTAGAGGGGTTAGGTAATTACATACAGCTTCAGTCTGGATAATGTTTTTTAACAAACTTCATATTTTGAAATAAATATAGTAGTAGTAGTAGTAGTAAAGTCTGCAGGGTGGCCTATCGTCAGTATCTGCTGAATAGTGAGAGAGTCTATCCTCTTTTCACTAGCGCTAGACCAGGGAGATTGTTTTGCTGAAATGGTGTGCCACAACTACAGTCACACCCCAGTGCTCTACTGCACAGATCTGATTATCGAATCTGTGCTACTCATGTACTGAGTTGGCAGGGAGAGGTATCAAACCCCGTAATTCCTAGGAAAATTCTCTACCAACTGAGCTATATATATATATATATATATATATATATATATATATGTGTGTGTGTGTGTGTGCATGTGTGTATGTGTGTGTATAATATATATATATATATATATATGTATATCATATAAGTTTTCACGTATGCTTCTAAATTATTTATTTAAGTATTAATGGCAAAATGAATGAAATGAGTGGAATAAATGAAAAATCCTTTCCAAGGGACCTCTCAAAAGTAAAAAAATAACGAAAAATAAAAAAATAAAAAATGATAATAAAGGATACAAAATTTTTTTGAGAGAGAAGTCCCTAACTTTTTTTTCAAAAAATTTTTTTATTCTTTATTATCATTTTTTATTTTTCATTTTTCGTATTATCTCCAGGGGGTGGGGAGAATATTAACAATTTCTTAGTTAGATACTTACTTGCAATATGAGGGAGAATATACAAATGTTTTTTGTGATGAATTTGGGAATGTTAAGACTCCATAGATGACACTGCATACAAACTAGGTATCCCAGAATCCCACAGGAATCCTAGAAAAAGAAAAAGAAAACACAAAATATGTAATAAAAAGTATTTGTAAAAAAAAAAAAGAAACCTTAATTCTACACTTTTACAGAGGAATACTTATATTTAGTAATGCTGATAGCTTTTTGATTTAGTGTGTCCTAGGATGCACATATTTGCTTTGAATGAGTCCCCAGGAAAATTTATGGGACCCAACTAAAGCCATCTAACTCCTACCTTGTAACCTATCCCATGTAATTCATTTCTAAGAAACTATTGAAATGTATTCACAGTTAGCTTGAAATGGTGAGGGAAGAAAAAAGAAAAACACTGGGAAAATTTTACTGTGGCCTTTTAGATTTTTGTGCATCATCAGGGACACAAGACACATACCTATCAGCATCTCTGTATATTACATGAAAGACATCTCATTATGGTGTGATGGTTAGCAAACTAGTCTCACAGATCCATTACTACTTTTAGTTTGTTGGAGGTGCATGGTGTAAGAGTTACCGTCATAGAAAATAGATACAGTGAGACGAGTTCAAATCCTGGACACAGCTGTTTGCATTTCACATAGCGCTAATACCCTTGAGAAAGATACAAATCTAAAATTTTCCAGCTGTGGGTAAATAGTAGAGCAGACTGGGCTCTTTAACTTTGGTAATGCAACTGGTCTAGGAAAAAGAAAACTCTGAATTCAAACCAAAGGGGCCCTCTTCTTGTGATAAAAATGACAGTGACTTACCAGAAGCTAAATGCATTCGCTGTCTCGCGTGTCGATCTACTCTCTGAGAGCCATTTGCAAAACTACCATTTTTGTGCTACAGACTTATTTGCATAAGATAGTAACAAGACATTTTAAAAAACAGGTGAGTGGACGTGGGGGGAGGGTTCTCCTACAGGCTTTGCATGCGTGACGTCAAAGGACTTGACACCCTGTTGTAGTCTTAACTTCTTGTGTGTACTGAAGGTTTTGTGTGGTGGTGTGAATTCACGAGATTATCATAGCATCTTCATTTTGTTTAGTAAACCGTACTGTTAGACTTCTTGTTAGTCAAAACTACTTTGAGAGCTCTTCTTTCCTCCTTCCTTCCTCCCACTACTGAATTAAAAATTTGATGCACTGGATGCCTCATACTTGCAATCATCTCTAACCCTAGATGATATATGTAGTAGTCGCTTAATGAAATCTACAACACATGGGTATAGTAGGAGTTGACTTTATTTCTCTTCCCGGCTGTACGTGGTGGGCGGCGTGACAATAGGAATGCCCAAGGGTTGACGATGACTACTACTACTATTGGGATGACTGGCGCTTGTTGAGGTAAAGGGGTGGCTGGTTGCGTCTCACCACCCTTGGCCGCGACGGACCATGTTGACGGTTCGCCCTTGTGCTCTGTTCGCCACCCGCTGTCTGACTCCCTAACTGACCTGGGATCCCTGACTTCCTTTTATATATATCAAACGCCTACACGTTTTCTTTTGTTATCTTTTATCAGTGGACAAATCTATTTCCGAACTTATTGTTACCCATCCTTCTTTGTTCGCTTTACCCGGAAAAAGTCCTTTGTTACTCTTTTCATGCTTCTCCCTGCCTCAATCCTAGACCCTATTTCCGTTTTCACCTTCTTTTAAATATCTTCAATATACAACACATATGGTAAACGGGTTTGGGTAAATAAATACCTATATAACATCCAAGTTCAAATCCTGGACGAGGCTGTTTCCATTTCACATAAAATCCAACCAACCAACCATCTGAGAGGAGTGTGTTTTGAGGTAAAAAAGCTCTTATTTATATTTTATACCAGACACAAGCCACTTGCTTTCTCCATCTGTGCAATGCTTCACAGATAGGGTAGGATATTTATTAACCCTGAATTTAAAGTGTCTATGTCTTTAGCTGGGGGGGGGGGAACATTTATAAATAATTTTGATCCACATTAATTAATTAGATTTAATGTTTCTGTTCGTCAATCGAAATCTAATAAGAAATCAAATTTAAAAGGAGTTATTTCCCTGTTTAAAGTTAAAGAGAGTTGTGTCCCTTGGTTATATTTTCATGTGTTTATAAATAAATTTAAATAGTTTCATCGAAGAGAATAAATAAAATAATTAGTAGGAATTAAAAATATAATCTGTTGATCACACGACGTCACATAAAATTCTAGTAATAAATTTTTACAGCTTGCAATTCATTACATTAATTTTTTTAAGTGAGTCCAAGAAGAACCAAAAGTTTAAAAAATAAACTAGCAAGAATATGCACCCTCCATCCATAAGTATTTAAGTTTTAATGTAATGAAATATATTAAATTAGAAATTACACTTATTTTAATTATATTCTAATTGGTATCTATATAAAATCATCCTTACGATTGATTTTGATACGTTTGAGAATAAAACAATAATATTAGAGATCAATAACACCAAAATTATTTATCAAACCCAGTTTTGTTAAAACCCGTATGCAACTTAGCTACATCATATATTATGTAAACTTTTATTTCTTAGTGATATACAAGACACATTCCATGGAGGAGAGGGAGGAGGAGCTCTCAAAATAATTTTGACTAACGAGAAGAGAGTCCCTTTGGTTTGAATTCAGAGTTTTCCTTCTCCTAGACCGATTGCCATACCAAGGTTAAAGAGCCCAATCTGCCCTACTATTTACCCATAGCTGGAGGGAGAATAGCTGGATTCATACCTTTTCCAAGTGCATTAGTGCTAAGGGAAATGCACACACCCATATCCAGGATTTGAACTCATCTTGCTGTGTCCATTTCTTATAACCATAACCATTACACCACACGCCTCCAACTTTTATTGTAGGGGCCATTAATGAATTTAAGCAAAAGGGATCCAAATAAACTTGCTAGGTTGGCAATTCCTTGAGTTAATTCTGAACTCAATTTTAGAAAAAAGATAAAATAGAAAATTGTAGAAAAAAATATTTAACAATTCTATTTTAAAAATTCCATTACAAAAATTGTAGTATTCAGAACCGAAAAAGTATGACAATTGCTGCTTTTTTTATGTGGAATGCAATAAAATTTGCTTCTTGTATAATGATCCTATGTTCAAATTGTCTGTCTGTTCAAATACTTATGACTAGTACTGTATATATCATATTCCCGTTCACATCAGCACTATATAAGTTACATCTCTAGTCAAGCCAGAACTGTACATATTACATCTTTGGTTGTGCCAGCACTGTACATATTACATTTCTGCTACTGCCAGCACTGTACATATCACAATTCTGGCCGTGCCAGCACTGTACATATCACAATTCTGGCCGTGCCAGCACTGTACATATCACAATTCTGGCCGTGCCAGCACTATACATATTACGTCTCTGGTTGCACCGGCACTGTATATATCACCTTTGTGGTCACGCTGCCACTATACATATTATATCTCTAGCTGCTCCAGCATTGTACATATTATATCTCTGGTTGCATAAAAACTGTACATATTATATCTCTGGTCCCGATCGCACTGTACATATTATATCTCTAGCTGCACCAGCATTGTACATATTATATCTCTGTTCATACAGAGTAGCAATTAAGTTCTGGTTATTTGATCTATAGCTTCAGTTTTTTTTTTATTCCATATTGCTTACAATTTATCTGCATTTCTCACAACTAAGTGGCCACAGTGCTTGCTTCCAGAACATCCCTCTCAACAACAAAATATGGAAATAATATTAGAGTAGTATTCAGAGTACCCTACACAAAACTAAACAAAACTTAATATAATTCACCAAATGTCATTTTTATCCATCTGTTTAATAAAGGGTCTCCCCTATGGCATAGTGACTAACATGCTGGACTGTGACATTGTAATAGGCAAGGTCAAATTCCAGTCATACTATTATGTTCCCTTTCAGACTAATACCCTTGGGAAAAGTATGAATCCCCTAATCCCCCAACTATAGGTTAAATAGTACTAGCATTCCCAGTTGATTTTTTTTATTTGAGGTTATTGTTATTTAATCACGTTAGTTATATAGAGTGTTGTAAATGGAGTTCAGAACTGTTTGATTTTATGCAAATATCCCCAGTGGTTCAAAAGTTATGAGAATTTAAAACCCTGAAATTAGGGGTAAAAAAGTGGACACGATTTTGTTAAAAAAATATGTCAACTCATGGACCAATTCAGAACAAGAAATTCAGTAATTCCTTTATTTTTTAAGCAATTTTGATAAAACTTTGCATTCTTATGTAAAATTCTATGTTCTTTCTGATTCTGCACTTGAATTTTATGCATCTCCATGCTAGAACCCATTATTTGGGGAATAAAAAGTAGGGATATCAAGATTTTTGTGTTTTTTTAAAGTTTACCACAAGATTATTCAACATTTTCATTTTTATACTGCATGTATACACATATATAATATTAATTTAAATATATAACATCACTTTGAACTTAAAAATACATTTCTAAATGCTTATGCTGAATTACATAAAAGAAATAGATTACCTATTTACATGTTTTTATACAAACCTGGTCCGCAGTCCGCATGTGCTGAGTTTTATTTACATTTCTCGTAATTTTAAATTGTTTGTTTTTTTCGAAAATTGAAACTGACGTAAAAAATAATTCAATTATTAAAAACACTTAAAGTTACATATTTAGAAAGATTATTTTATTTTCTTTCCAGCCATATAAATATTTTTTTAAATTGGACTACTGTTCTTCTACAAGGATTGGTTTGACATTAGATAACCCACAAAGGTTGATATGCCATTAAACAAAGAAAGAAACCACTACTACTAATACTACCATGAACTAACTATAAAAAAATAATTAAATAAATAATTTCTTGTAATAGATAATAAAATGAATAATGATAATAATTACTAACATGAACCAATAATAATAATAATAATAATATGTTGTCAGTCAGACTCCAGTGAAAGACTATCAGCTAACACTGGTGTGAAAAACTCACAGGAGTGAACATAATAATGATGAAATAAATAATAAAATGAAATAAGTAATAAAATTAATAATAATAATAATATTAATAATAATAGTAATAATAGTAGTAGTAGTAGTCGTAGTAGTATTTGTTGCACTTGGATTGGTCCCCCAAAAATTGGAAAAAAGACTGGAGGATCTGGAAATCAGAGGAAGAATTGAGACCATCCAGACTACTGCATTACTGCAATCGGCTAGAATACTCAGAAGAGTTCTGGAGACCTGAGGAGACTTGTTGTCACTCAGACTCCAGTAAAATACCATCTGTTAATACTGGTGTGAAAAACTCATAATAATAATAATAATAATAATAATAATAATTACTACAATGAGCCAGCAGTAATAATAATAATAATTTTGACAAAATAAACAAGCTCTTGAAATTAATAATAATGATAATGATGATAATGTATGACTGCATATGTAGGCAGCCATCTTAGATTTTTTTATTTTTATATTTTTCCCCTCAATTATTTCAGATATATTTTCATCAACTCACATCAGACTCTTCATTGTAGGGAAGAATACTCTCTCGGATTATGTTTTCTGCTTCCTCCAATCGATGCAATATTAACCGTGCCTGGTTCACAGCTTCTGAATATTGAGCAGGTCTGTAAATGAAAAAAAAAGATGTATTTAAAAAACTGTTAGCATCAGGACTGCGGAATCAGAATCAGAGACGTGGATTCAGAACCAGAAGAAGTTAAATAAATAAGTTTTTGTAATAGATAATACAATGAATAATAATAATTACTACCATGAACCAATAATAATAATAATAATAATAATCCCAGCAAGACCAGACCTAGTGTTGATTAACAAAAAAGAAAGAACTTGTCAACTGGTGGATTTTGCAGTTCCAGCAGATCACAGGGTGAAGCTGAAGGAAAATGAAAAAATGGACAAATACCTGGACCTTGCCAGAGAACTGAAAAAGTTATGGTATATGAAAGGTTTGGTTTGTTTTGTTTTACGGCATATCAACATCAGTGGGTCATTTAATGCCGATAAAGTTTTGAAATAAATCAATTCTTAATGGATAATACAATTTTTTATAAATACATTTTTCTATTTAACCCATAGATGGGACCCTAACAGGTACTACCACTCCGGGCCAGAGTGGACCAGGGAGCAATGGTGATGAAGGGGTGCTCCACATTCCCCAAAACCTCCGAAACTGGAACCTCACCATCAGATAGAGTTTAACGTCATTCCCAGGACATGTAGACCCGCAGCCACTGCCTTCTAGCATCCATATGATAAAAAGGGGTGGGGCTTGCCATAAGGGCAATAGGGTTGGAAAAATCATATAGGTGCTAGGGCTTGACGTGACCAGCCGATTGATAGGAGGGGGCCTCTCCGACCGCCCGTCTAGCCCAAGATAGGGCCAAAGTGGAGTATTGCATGTCATGAACTGCTCATCCACCTGGGCTCTATCCTTAAGCATCACGGGTCACCACCCACGGCCAACAGATGGCCCCATTGGGGGAGTCTTACCCCTCTGCAGAGGTGTGGTTGGTGCATTCTAATGCCCCAGCCGACAGGGCGGGGAATATGAAAGTCAAAGTGATACCAATTGTATTTGGTGCACTTGGAACGGTCCCAAAAGGATTGGAAAAGGGTTTGGAAAATCTGGAAATCAGAGGAAGGATTGATACCATTCAGAACATTGCACTGCTGCAATCTGCCAGAATACTCAGAAGAGTCCTGGAGACCTGAGGAGACTTGCTGTCACTCAGACTCTAGTGAAAGACCATCAGCTAATGCTGATGTGAAAACTCAAAAGGAGTAAATAACAATGATAATTTGTTGTCACTCAGACTCCAGTGAAAGACTATCAGCTAACACTGGTGTGAAAAACTCACAGGAGTGAACATAATAATGATGAAATAAATAAGTTCATGAAAAAATTATTAAAATGATGAATTTAAAGAACTGTTAGCATCACGACTGCGGAATTGGAATCAGAGACGAGGATTCAGAACCAGAAAAAATTATTTTGCTTTTCATGAGTAGGGAAAATTTTTTAATTTTAATGCAAACATGTTAAAATGATTAACCTATTTTCATTATTTTTAGGGTTGCACATTCAGTATAAGTTTCAAATTTAAAATTTTTGACATATTTCAATTTATAATGAAGATTCAGTGTCTGTCTGTAACCAAAACTACATCACTGCTTATGTCATAATACCCTCAGGAATTGCCTAAGTTTATCACTGAGTATTCGATTTATAGACAATATCATTAATCTTATTGATTAACAATGTCTCCATTAAAATTTGAGTTAGATTTGCCTCAATACAGTCCAAGTTATTAGCGTGTTTAAAATTCTGCAATGTGTCTTATATATCACTAAGAAATAAAATTTTACATGATATATGGTTTGGTTAATTTGCATACTGGTTTTAACAAAACTGGGTTTAATAAATAATTACTTGGTGTTATTTATCTCTAATATTATTGTTTTACTCTCCAATGTATTAAAATCAATCCATTGAATGATTTTATATAGAAACCAGTTAAAATATAATTAAAATAAGCAGAGATGCTGATAGGTAAGTGCCCTGCATCCCAGACGCACAAAAATCTAAAAGGATGCAGTAAAATCATATGCATGTGTCTCAGTGTTTTTCTTTTTTCTTCCCTCACCATTTCAAGTTAACTGTAAATACATTTCAATAGTTCCTTCAAAACGAATTACATAGGATAAGTTACAAGGTAGGAGCTAGACGGCTTTAGTTTGGATCCATAAATTTTCCCATTCAAAGCAAATATGTGCATCCCAGGACACACTAAATCAAAAAACTATCAGCATCACTGAATAAGTATAATCTTTTTATATGCATTCTTATTTAATTTCATTAGTCTTTCTAATTTAATATATTTCATTATATTAAAACTTAAATACTTATGCCTAGAGGATGTTCTTATTTTATCATAGTAGTCTCAGCAAGTGTTGTTATCATAGTAGTCTCAGCAGGTGTTGTTATCATAGTAGTCTCAGCAGGTGTTGTAGTGAATGGACACATTATTCTCCACTGTTGAAGTGGGAACTTGGGAAATGAAAATGAATAAAATATGTCAAGTCTCAGTGTTCATTTGTAAAGAATAAGATGAAGATAAAGTCAACCAAATCAACCCAAGAAGTCACAGAGAGAAGATCAGGAAAATCTGACCAGAATAGAAGTTCAGAAAATGAATATAATAATAATAATAATAATAATGATAATAATAATAATAATAATAATAAAAGAAGAGGAATCCAACAACTTGAAGATTACACAAGAAAGAGCAAAGACAAATTACTTATGGCAGCCAACAATAGTAGAAGTGACAGATGGACAAACAGAAAAACAACAAAGACTAGAAAACAAAAATGGGAAGAAAAACAATTATATGGACACTTTAAATGACAAATCGAAGAGGTTGCACATGAAAAGACTTGGACATGGTTAAGAAAAGGAAACGTCAAAAGAGAAACTGAATCATTAATAATTGCTGCACAAAATAATGCCATAAGGACAAACTATATAAATGCGAAAATTGATAAGACCCAACAAAATAGTAAATGTAGACTTTGCGGTAATAGAGATGAGACTCTAAACCATGTACTCTGCGAATATAGCAAACTAGCATAACGGGAGTACAAAACTAGACATGACTGGGTTGGGAAGGTGATCCACTGGGAATTATGCAAAAAATTTAATTTTGACCATACAACAAAATGGTATATGCATAAACCAGAATATGTTCTTAAGAACGAAACACATAAAATTCTCTAGGACTTTGAAATAAAAACGGATCACCTTATCCCAACAAGAAGACCAGACCTAGTGTTGATTAACAAAAAAGAAAGAACTTGTCAACTGGTGGATTTTGCAGTGCCAGCAGATCACAGGGTAAAGCTAAAGGAAAATGAAAAAATGGACAAATATCTGGACCTTGCCAGAGAACTGAAAAAGTTATTGAATATGAAAGTCAAAGTGATACCAATTGTAGTTGGTACACTTGGAACAGTCCCAAAAGGATTAGAAAAGGGTTTGGAAAGTTTGGAAATCAGAGGAAGGATTGAAACCATTCAGAACACTGCACTGCTGCAATCTGCCAGAATACTCAGAAGAGTCCTGGAGACCTGAGGAGACTTGCTGTCATTCAGACTCCAGGGAAAGACCATCAGCTAACACTGATGTGAAATCTCAAAAGGAGTAAATAATAATAATTGAATCACTTATAATTGCTGCACAAAATAATGCCATAAGGACAAACTACATTAAAGCGAAAATTGATAGGACCCAACAAAATAGTAAATGTAGACTTTGCGGGAATAGAGATGAGACTGTAAACCATATACTCTGCGAATGTAGCAAACTAGCACAACGAGAATACAAAACTAGAGACGACTGGGTTGGGGAGGTGATCCACTGGGAATTATGCAAGAAATTTAATTTTGACCACACAACAAAATGGTATATGCATAAACCAGAATATGTTCTTGAGAACGAAACACATAAAATTCTCTAGGACTTTGAAATAAAAACGGATCACCTTATCCCAGCAAGAAGACCAGACCTAGTGTTGATTAACAAAAAAGAAAGAACTTGTCAACTGGTGGATTTTGCAGTTCCAGCAGATCACAGGGTAAAGCTAAAGGAAAATGAAAAAATGGACAAATATCTGGACCTTGCCAGAGAACTGAAAAAGTTATGTAATATGAAAGTGAAAGTGATACCAATTGTAGTTGGTGCACTTGGAACAGTCCCAAAAGGATTGGAAAAGGGTTTGGAAAGTTTGGAAATCAGAGGAAGGATTGAAACCATTCAGAACACTGCACTACTGCAATTTGCCAGAATACTCAGAAGAGTCCTGGAGACCTGAGGAGACTTGCTGTCACTCAGACTCCAGTGAAAGACCATCAGCTAACGCTGATGTGAAAACGAAAAGGAGCAAATAATAATAATAATAAAGGGCTTTTAACAGTATCACCTTCACCTTCATATTCCACAACTTTTTAAAAATTCTCTAAAAAGATATTTGTAGTTTCTCTCTTTCCTATATTTCAACAATGGGATTTACTAGAATGGCAAAGTCTAGTTGCTGGAAAATTCCAGTAATTAATGGTTAAGATAATAATGGTTGTTAAAAGAATGTGTAAGGTGTTTAATCTATGATATTCATATTAGCGAAAAGCATTAACCCATGAAAGACAGCCAAGTTAGGATTCTAAGAAGGAGTCTGTGGGTTTACATTGGCAGTGAAATAAATGTTTTGAATGATGTAGTTTGGCTTTTTGGTCAAATCGAATATCAACCCTTGTGTGTTAGGGCTCTGTCAGCTAGGGTGGTAGAATACACAGACTGCACCTCTGCAGAGGGGTAAGATCCCCCCTACTTCTTAAGGATGGAATCCTGATGAATGAGCAGTCCATGACTGGCAACACTTGAACACCAAAACCTTGGTAGAGAGTAAAACTTTTATCTATAACTATCAATGCTCTATATTTTATGAAATATATTGAGCACTTTTTGGATAGCAGTTAAACAATATATATATATATATATATATATGAATAAAAAGGCCTTAAATACCATGGGTATCATGGTTATGGACCATTTCCACTCGTGGGTATCTGGGGCCCACGAGCTTCTTCAGACCACGTATATCTTTTATTTAGACAGGCACATGCCCAAATTCATTTTATATTCATACATTTCCCCCCTGCCTCCAGGGGCGATCTTATTGTATTTTTTCTTTTCGAGTGTCTTTTTTATTGGTGGAAGTTTTTGTTTTTTTTTCTTCCTCCTTTACGTGGTTGGCCGTGTTTTTTGTCTGTCTATGTCTGGTGGTTAATTCCTTAGTTGGGTTCGAATGATCCACAGAATAATATATATATATATATATATATATATATATATATATATATATATATATACTGAAGAGACGTGAAACGTCTAAACACGTTGTCTGTGGATGACTTATTATATGCTCCCAAAACCTGGTAGAGCTCTCTAGGGGTGACTTAAATTAACTTTCACTGCCAGCATAAAGCAATGATCCTCTGTTTACAGACTGGATCTCTCTGGTAATCATAAAATATATATAAACAAATGTATGTATTTAATAGTTTAAACACCACCCCTTTACAGCAGCTGTCAAATGACCAAGAGGATAACGAATTGAGTCGGGTTTCGCTCCTGCTCAGAGGTAGTTGCTGTGTCTAGCCACACTGAAGAGTCGTGAAACGTTGAAATACAGTGTCTGTGGATGACATATATATATATATATATATATATATATATATATATATATATATTATCTAAGCAGTGGAATGAAAAAATATATCAATATATTCTCTAAGCAGTTAAATGAAATATATGTGTGTATGTGTGTGTGTGTGTAATAATTCTACTGCTTAGAGGATATATCGATATATTTTTTCACATTCAGTTGGTAGTGATGGGGGGGGGTATATATTCAATTTGAATTCTAGTCATATTTTATTTGCCTCTTTATTATAACCTTCTCTGTTTTGAATATTGCAATTGCTAAATTTTCTAGGCTAAATGTTAAGGATATTTTGGTGTATTTTAGTAGATGATCTTTGATGCTATTTTCTCAACCAACAGTGCAAGTAAGAGATTTAATTTTTGGTATCAGTATTCATTATACCAACATCCAACTTTCGCTGTTTGAGAGAATTAGATATTTTAAAAAAGTGAAAAATCAACCTACCCTAATGAACATACCACACTTTGTCTGAATACAAGAACAAACTGTGGTAGATGAATATGCCGTACTTTAAACCCAGGCTGGAGTAAAGGGAAAGTTGGTTTTTCATTTTTCTAATATTGCTCGGATGTACTGTTTTTACTGGTTTACATTTACATTTGACAACAAAGAGAGCCAGAAAAAGAGAGAAAAACCAGCAGCCCCAGAAAGCATCACAGTTTGTATGCATTCAGTGCACCAAAGACTGTCACTCAAGAATTGGCCTGCAGAGTCACTTGCACAGATGCAAATAATTTTTTTTTTTTTGGACACAACACCATCGTCCTTAGTGAAAGGAAATGATCCAATCAATTACATTTACATTTATTTATTTATTTATTAATCAATTAATTTGAGAAAAAAAAATAGAAAAAATATAAGTGTTTACAGTTCACTTTTTGCTAATACCCTAAATAAAGATCCATCTTTTCTCTTAACCTTTGTGCGGCAACCAGTCTAGGGGAAAGAACACTGTATTCAGATCAGCTGTATTTTGTTTAAAAATTGACATTGTGTTACATGCAGCACCGTAGACAGTTTGTGGTGAAGGGTTTGAATGAATGCAAGCTTTTGTTAAAGCATCCATAAGTATGGGGGAAAGACACTTTGATAAAAAATACAACAATATCGGCTTGTTCATCTTTCTGGAGATTTATTACTGAAGTTGAATGGAATGTGATTCATTCAGTGCACTCCCTTATCCTCATTATAAAAAAAAAAGTTTGAGGCACAGATGTTTATCTATCATGAAGATAGGCTGTGTGGAGAATTGACATGTGTTAGTATAGATTATTCAAATAAAAATTGACAATTTCTTTTTCAGAGAATAGAAATTTAGTTGGTTGGTTGGTTGGTTGGATTTTACAGCTTGTTGCAATTGAAATGAATTATTAAATGAAGCAAATTTAAAGCATTTTCCCTTTATTTATTAATATAAATAAATAGTTAAAATCCCGCCTAATTAAACATAAATGAATTAACTTTCAAAAATTAGGTCTGACTAAAATTAAAAAGCACATATTCTCCCAAATATACTGTCGGCTGAAAATAGCTAAAAGTTGTTTACATTTGCGTTGTGCGATAAAGTCTCCAAAGAGGAACATAGAATGCTACTAATACCTAAACAAAGCGAGACAATTTCTGTTTGGCATGATGGTAAGATGCCGGCGTGCCGTTTCGGCACAAAGGGTTCGAGTCACACGCTAGGCGGTCCTCGTATCTATAGCTTTGCTGATGAGACCTAATAGGTCGAAATATATATTCAGAGATTGATTTTTCTCGATTTGTTTAGCCTCACATTTAAGTAGTTAAAATCCCGCCTAATTAAACATAAATGAATTAACTTTCAAAAATTAGGTCTGACTAAAATTAAAAAGCACATATTCTCCCAAATATATATATATATATATATATATATATATATATATATATATTAGAACAGTGTATGGTTATCACTATTTTACTTGGTAAGTCAGTGGTGGGCCAATATTTGTTGTTTTATTAGAAGAGTGCTCAATATCTGTGAAAGAGCTATTATATAATAATAATAAATGAATATATATTAGGGTTTGTATCTATATTTTATATTTTTGTATATATACTGTGTATGCCTGAACATGAAACCTGGGGTCATAGATAAAATATCCAGGTATGTAAATATATATACAAAAGCTAATATTCATTTATTATATATATATATATAGTCATCCACAGACACCGTATTTTGATGTATCACCTCTCATCAGTGTGGCTAGACATTTGTAGGTTATCTCCAGCTGGGATGGGAACCCTATCAATTCAGCATCAGTCAGGCTGCTTAACCACTCGGCTCTTCGTCAACCCTTTTGTTATTTTATGTCAAAGACGTTTGTTTTCATTCTTGTTGGGTATTCAATTTTTTGAAAACCCATTTTTCAAACATTTTTTTAAAACTCACCTTTTATCTATTTAACCCATAGATGGGACCCTATACTTTGGGTCCGAGTGGACCTTGGAGTAATGGTAATGAAGGGGTACTCCACACTCGCCAGAGCTCCAGAATTGAAACCTCGCCACTAGATGCAGTTTAACATCATACCCAGGACACTAAGACCCTCAGCCACTGCCTTCTAGCACATATGAAAAAATGGTTGGAGTTTCACCAAAAGAGCAATATGGTACGGACAATCCTATAGGGACTAGAGCTTGACATGATCAGTTGATTGATCAGAGAGGGCTTGTCTAACCGTAGTAAGGGCCAAAGTTGAGTGTTGCATGTCATGGACTGCTTAGGCACCAGGATTTCATCCTTAAGCATCATTGATTGCCACCCATTGCCAACAGGTGGTCTCATGGGGGGGGGGACTGGTTAGGGGCTAAAATAAAGACACTAGAGAGGAAATGGGTTAAACAAATATATTAACAAAGAACAGTAGTACAAACGTATACAAATAAAAAGGTTACTCGTGAGGCTGTCTTATCAGCTATTCGCTGCATATGTGCATTCACCATATTCTACAGGTCCAGCTAACAGGACTAGAAATTTAGTAACTTAGAAAGTTAGGGACAACAAATAATAATGTCATGGACATAATCTGTTGGCCCATAAAACATATTTCTTTAAAATTCTTGCAACTTTCTATTTGAACTCATAGTAAGGGATTATATTGAATAATCGTATAAGCCTCTTCATCTTCTCATCATTATCATCTTGCTATTCTTTCATTCGTTATATTCTTTTATCTTGCTATTCTTTCATTCGTTATATTCTTTTATCTTGCTATTCTTTCATTCGTTAAATTCTTTTATCTTGCTATTCTTTCATTCCTTCTATTCTTTCATCTTGCTATTCTTTCATTCCTTATATTCTTTCATCTTTCTATTCTTTCATTCCTTATATTCTTTCATCTTGCTATTCTTTCATTCCTTCTATTCTTTCATCTTGCTATTCTTTCATTCCTTATATTCTTTTATCTTGCTATTCTTTCATTCCTTATATTCTTTCATTCCTTCTATTCTTTCATCTTGCTATTCTTTCATTCCTTATATTCTTTCATCTTGCTATTCTTTCATTCTTATATTCTTTTATCTTGCTATTCTTATATTCTTTCATTCCTTATATTCTTTCATCTTGCTATTCTTTCATTCCTTATATATTCTTTCATCTTTCATATATTCTTTCATCTTGCTATTCTTTCATTCCTTATATTCTTTCATCTTGCTATTCTTTCATTCCTTATATTCTTTCATCTTGCTATTCTTTCATTCTTCTATTCTTTCATCTTGCATTCTTTCATTCCTTATATTCTTTCATCTTGCTATTCTTTCATTCCTTATATCTTTTATCTTGCTATTCTTTCATTCCTTATATTCTTTCATTCCTTAATTCTTTCATCTTGCTATTCTTTCATTCCTTATATTCTTTCATCTTGCTATTCTTTCATTCCTTATATTCTTTTATCTTGCTATTCTTTCATTCCTTATATTCTTTCATTCCTTATATTCTTTCATTCTTGCTATCTTTCATTCCTTATATCTTTCATCTTGCTATTCTTTCATTCCTTATATTCTTTCATTGCTATTCTTTCATTCCTTATATTCTTTCATCTTGCTATTCTTTCATTCCTTCTATTCTTTCATCTTGCTATCTTTCATTCCTTATATTCTTTCATCTTGCTATTCTTTCATTCCTTATATTCTTTCATTCCTTCTATTCTTTCATCTTGCTATTCTTTCATTCCTTATATTCTTTCATCTTGCTATTCTTTCATTCCTTATATTCTTTTATCTTGCTATTCTTTCATTCCTTATATTCTTTCATTCCTTATATTCTTTCATCTTCATTCTTATTCTTATATTCTTTCATCTATTCCTTATATTCTTTCATTCCTTCTTTCATATTCTTTCATTCTATATTCTTTCATTCCTTATATTCTTTCATCTTGCTATTCTTTCATTCCTTATATTCTTCATTCTTGCTATTCTTTCATTCCTTATTCTTATATTCCTTATATTCTTTTATCTTGCTATTCTTTCATTCCTTATTCTTTTATCTTGCTATTCTTTATTCTTATTCCTTATATTCTTTCTTATTCTTTCATTCTTATATTCTTGCTATTCTTTCATTCCTTATATTCTTTCTATTCTTTCATTCCTTATATTCTTTCATCTTGCTATTCTTTCATTCCTTATATTCTTTCATTCCTTATATTCTTTGCTATTCTTTCATTCCTTATATTCTTTCATCTTGCTATTCTTTCATTCCTTATATTCTTCATCTTGCTATTCTTTCATTCTTATATTCTTTCATCTTGCTATTCTTTCATTCCTTATATTCTTTCATAATGCTTTTTGCATTGCTTTCATGTTTTTGGAGAGTATCATTATAGTGGTAATAGATTCTTTTGGGAGGAGAAGTATTTGCTGCATATTTCTTCTGTGTATGGTGCCCATGTACACACGTACACATGGGTCGGTGCCCATGTACACACGTACACACGTACACATGGGTCAGCCAGCAAAAACCTACATCAACCAGCTCCGTGCAGATACTGGATGCTGTGCAGAGGATCTTTCAAGAGCAATGGACAATAGGGACAGGTGGCGAGGAAGAGTCATGGAGATCCAAGCTGTCAGCACAACATCATTATGCTGATGAATTAGTATTAGTCAATCATTTACTTAGTCATTGTGACATATAGCTGCTTCTTCCGACTATCATCATCTTCATCATCTTCATGGGAGAGAAGTCATTACAGCTGGGAACCATCCCTGTTGGCTGGGGGCTTTAGAATACACCGTCTGCACCTCTGCAGAGGGGTAAGACTCCTCCAATGGGGACACCTGTTGGCCAAGGGTGGCGATTCATGATGTTTAAGGAAGGAATCCTTGCGGCTGAGCAGTCCATGACCTGCAACTCCACTTTGGCTCTTACTTAGTGTTATGGTAATTTATCACGCACACATGAACTCTTCCAACTATAAATAGCAGCAGGTTCTGCACTTAAGCGTGAGTTGATATTTCAGCGAATAGCTGATAAGACAGCCTCGCGAGTAACCTTCTCATTTGTATATGTTTGTACTACTGTTCTTTGTTAATATATTTGTTTAACTCATTTCCTCTCTAGTGTCTTTATTCTAGCTACTAACCAGGCCACAACACTTAGGCTTGACGGGTGGTCAGAGATCAACCGGCTGGTCACGTCAAGCCCTAGCACCTATATGATTGTTCCAACCCTATTGCCCTTATGTCAAACCCCAACCCTTTTTACCATATAAGTGCTAGAACGTGGTGGCTGTGGGTTTTATTGTCCTGGGTATGACGGTAACCATCATCTGATGGTGAAATTCCAGTTCTGGAGCTCAGGAAATGTGGAGTACCTCTTCATTACCTGGAATGGTAGTACCTATTAGGGTTCCATCTATATAGAAAAAAATAGTCTTAAAAAATGTGTTTAAACAAAAATTAAGTTTAAAGAAAAAATAGAGTACCCATAAAATGACCCAACAGGCTGACATGCAGTAAAATCCAACCGACAGCCGAGAATGGATCAAAGAGAGTCCCCTAAAGGAAGGGTGTCACACAGGTAATTTAAGAGGATCAAAGATGTTCATCAAGCAGGGTAAGGGGGTAGGGAAATTCACACTGGCTTGTCTAGACATCAGGACGACAGTCTAGACATCAACAATTTTATTATCAAACCTTAAAACATCAACTAATCTCATTTTATATCTCACCATAATATATATGAAATATCAATATATCTTATTATAATGGAGATTGTGGGTTTGTCTGTCTGTAACCGAAACTATATTACTATACAAGTCACAATTCCTTTAGTTATTTACATCATATTCTCCATGATTTTATTTTTATTTAAACCTCAATTATTAATAAAATTGTTTTACATTACTTACACTGTTGACCATATCTACATACTAATAATATGCAATTGAATTTATATATACAACAAAATAGAGGTTTACAGTATGAATGGGAAGGCTAATTTGCATATTGATCTAAAAAAATTGATTTTAATAAATATATGCTTAGTATTATTGATTTCTAATTGTTTGGTTTTATCTTATTGAATATGAGCAAAAATCTCTTCAATAAATCTTAAAAGATTTCTTAACAAGAAGAAATAACTGTAATATTATTCTTTACTTCCTATTTTAGCTAAACATTTTAATTGGGAAAATTTACCAATGAAAGACGGGAGTAACGGAAAATGATGGAAGAGTTAGTTTCAAAATTGTTCTATTTTTCAATCATACCCCCTCTGTTCAAAATCTTTTTATCTACATTCTTATTCAGTTTCATTAGCCTTTCTAATTTAATATGATATTTTATTATACAATTTAACTAAAATACTTGCACCCGGAGGGTGCATATATTTGCTAGTAGGAATAATATCTATTCATGTATCATGTGAATATCTATTTTTTTTAAGTAAGAAACATAAATATAATGTTATTTTCATGTATAATACGATTTTTGGGATGTAAAAAAAATAGGAATGTTAGTATGTATACATACCTATCTATCAACCCCTCCAAATGGGTAGGATGTGACACAAGGTTAAATTCTTAAGCAGATTTTAACAGGTTTGAATTCAAAGTTTTTCATTCTCCTAAACTTGTTACCTAACCAAGAGCCCAGTCTGCCCTGCTATTTACCCATAGCTAGAAAGAAAATAGTTGGTTTGGTTTGGTTTGTTTTGTTTTACGGCATATCAACCTCGGTGGGTCATTTAATGCTGATAAAGTTTTGAAATAAATCAATTCTTAATGGATAATACAATTTTTTTATAAATACATTTTTCTATTTAACCCATAGATGGGACCCTAACAGGTACTACCACTCCGGGTCAGAGTGGACCAGGGAGCAATGGTGATGAAGGGGTGCTCCACATTCCCCAAACCTCCAAAACTGGAACCTCACCATCAGATAGAGTTTAACGTCATTCCCAGGACATGTAGACCCCAGCCACCGCCTTCTAGCACCCATATGATAAAAAGGGGCTGGGGCTTGCTATAAGGGCAATAGGGTTGGGAAAATCATATAGGTGCTAGGGCTTGACATGACCAGCCAATTGATCGGAGGGAGCCTCTCCAACCGCTCGTCTAGCCCAAGATAGGGCCAAAGTGGAGTATTGCAAGTCATGCTCATCCACCTGGGTTCTATCCTTAAGCATCACGGGTCGCCACCCACGGCCAACAAGTGTCCCCATTGGGGGAGTCTTACCCCTCTGCAGAGGTGCAGTCGGTGCATTCTAACGCCCCACCAACAGGGCGGGAAAATAGTTGGATTCATACCTTTCCAAAAAGTATCAGCACAATGTGAAATGCAACTAGCCTCCTCCAGAAGTTGAACTTGGGTCGCTGAATCCATTTCTTATGAGGATAACCATTACACCACACACAGTATATGTAAGTATACACATGGGTGTATGTATAGGTGTATTAAAGGGGTAGCTAAAGAAGTTAATGGAAGTTATCAGATTTTAAAAGATAACAAAATAGAAAGAGATGGATTTCTCGATGAGGATGAAGACGTTTTGTTACTTATTCTTTTTTTTTTTACTTCACAACTTTAACATTTTTCAAAAAAAAAAAAGAACAGCCGGAATCTTTCAACCTATCAAAGTAAATATATGTAAGTACTTGTTTAAAAGCAGCCCCCCTATCAGGTGGTAATTGGCTTTTTGCCTACCAAGTTTCCCATATCATTTTCTTGGTATTTTACCTATATGATGGGATATTTCAAAGTTCACTATCTATTCACCTCAGAATTCATCCTATTCAAATAAAATCCAATCATTATTGTAATCTGAGTCCTTTTGCTCAATTATTATGAATTAACAATCAGTTTTTGTACTTTGCTTGTGGTAGGATTGCAGTGGTGGGAGAGCTGCTGTGAGCAGCTTAAAGTAGACAAAGAGTTAAGCTAGCATCTGTGATAAGCAGAAATAAACTACAGAAGAACTCAAAATTGATCACTGCATTCAAGTATTGCATTAATATTTAAGCTTACCTTTTAAAAGTTCAACAATAAAAACAATAATTCTTCTGCTGCCACTTAATTTAAAAACAATTTGATATACATAGGTCCTTACTTTCTGTACAAACAATTATTTCTATTTCATGGGTGACTTTAATTTTGAATATTCACAAATTTATTTCCAAGTTAGAAAAATTATTATCCAAAATCGTTTGTTGCAAAAAATCAGGTAAAAAAATTGCCAAAAACAAAAGTAATTAAAAGTTAGGAATCCAATATTTCCGGATTGTGGATCCAGATTCAGCCCCAAATATGTTTAATGTGCTCACAGAGGCAGCCTGATTCCAAAATGGTATGATATGTTGGACTATGGCCTCTAGGAGTAAAGTTGAAAAAAATGTGACACACTGACACTAGCATTTATTATTAGAGATATCATTTAGATTCTTTTCTAAAAACAAAACAAAAAAACAACAAAAAAACATCTCAGCAATTCAAAAAAATTTGTTTGTTATTACAAGTAATAAACTCTCTCTCTCTCTCTCTCTCTCTCTCTCTCTCTCTCTCTCTCTCTCTCTCTCTCTCTCTCTGGGGATAGTGGGAGATTCTTGAATGAAATACATCAAAATGGATGATATAAGGAGTGACCTTGGAATATCAAATATAACACTGACATTAAGAAAAGAATTAAGTGGTTTTAGTCATGTGATTCTCTCTCTCTCTCTCTCTCTCTCTCTCTCTCTCTCTCTCTCTCTCTCTCTCTCCCCATCGATCTATCTATCTATCTATCTATCAAATTCATATTAAAAACTTATCAGCAAAAAGTTAAGAATGTGTTTAATATTGAGTCAACTTTTAGGATTAGATTTGGTTGGTTGGATTTTTTTTTCCCCTCTTGTTAGAATCTCTCACCCATTTCAAGTTTAGGCCTTAACTGAGGGATCAGGGGGATATCCCCTTGCCACGGACGATTATGACCTGGTCAATAAAGCCTAAGTCATAAAACTACCTCCTGACTTTGTCTCTTTCCTTTTCGTTCCTTAAATTCCTTCTTTTCAGCGTGACCACCAAATGAGATTTTTGTTTTATTCACTCTTGTTAGATATACAATTTTTAAAACTCAATTTGATCTATTTAACCCATAGATGGGACCCTAACAGGTACAAAGTGAAATTGGGAGTAATGGCAATGAAGGGGTACCCCACACACTCCCCCAGAGCTCCAGAATTAGAACCTCACCACGATATGCGGTTTAACGTCATACCCAGGACACTAAAATCCTCTGCTAATGCCTTCTAACATATATGATAAAAAGGATTGGGGGTTTGCCATAAGAGCAAGAGGGTTGGGCCAATCATAGCTAAGGCTTGATATGACCAGCCAATTGATCAGAAAGGACCTCTCTAACTGCCCATCTAGGCTAAGTAAGGGCCAAAGTGGAGTGTTGTATGTCATGGACTGCTCAGCCACTATGATTCCGTCCTTAAGCATCAAGAGTCGCCACCCACCACCAATAGGTGCCCCCATTGGGGAAGGGATCTTACGCCTCACCAGAGGTACAGGTGATATATTCTACAGCCCCAGCCAACAGGGCTGGGTTAGATTTGATTTGGTTAATTTAAATGGCATATCAATCACTTAGGGGTTAATTAATACCACAATTTGATTCATTTACAGAGATGCTGATAGGTACGCATCCTACATCCCTGATGCACACAATCTAAAAGGACGCAGTAAAATCATATCCATGCGTCCCAGTGTCTTTCTTTTTTCTTCCCCCACCATTTCAAGCTAACTGTAAATACATTTCAATAGTTTCTTAGAAATGAATTACACAGGATAGATTACAAGGTAGGAGTTAAACACCTTTAGTTATTTCCCCAGATAATAAATAAAAACCCTACAATTTATTAAGAAACTTTAGTTGGCACCCATAAATTTCCCGGGGGACTCATTCAAAGCAAATATGTGTGTTGTAGGATTCACTAAATCAAAAAGCTATCAGCATTACTGTATTTATATTTTCTAAGTTCCATTGCAATCATTTTTTTAAAATGATATTTTTTTGTCTAAACTAATCCTGTTTGCACACAGTCTTATGGTTTCAAATATTCCAATTTAATATTAATAATTTCTGAAAAGATCTGTCCGACCCGTAGACGATACTCTAACATGTACTACCCCTCCAAGCCAGAGTAAAACAAAGTGGCAACAAAGGGGTTACTCCACACTCTCCAGAGCTCCAGAACTGTAGCCTCACCACTAGATATACTTTAATATCATACCTAGGATACTCCTATTGGGGGAGGGCCTGTTGACAAGTCTTAGAATATGTTGAACTTATCCCCTGTAAAGGGGTAAGACAACAACCCCCCCCAAAAAAAAGGGGGGGATCCTCATTATGACACTAAACTGCATCTGATGGTAAGGTTCTCGTTTTGGGGATCTACTTTATACTGCAAGCTCAATTTACTCAAAATTCCACATGTCCTGTTGGCAGGGCTTAAAATATGTTGGGTGTATCCCCTAAAGCGGGGGGGGGGTAAGATACCCCCTTCATTGCCATTACTCCCAGGTCCACTTTGATTCATTTCTAAATTACTGTGATAACTATATTTACATATTTGAATTGCAGTTTTTATTTGCCTATAATCATTTATTTGCACAAAGTTATTCTATCATATTTTCATACAACTTCAGTTCTGGAACTCTAGGGAGTGTGGAGTACGCCTTCATTGCAATTACTCTCAGGTTCACTCTGACCCAGAGTGGTAGAACCTGTTTAGGATGCTATCTATAGCTCAAATACGTCTATTTAAAAAAAAAACCTGTGTAAAAAAAAAAACCTAAAAAACCTCTTAAGAAACAAATATGCAAAAAATATAAATATGAATGTACAATGAATACATTTTCCTCACCTAAATAAACAAAATAACCCTATACGGGTTGACATGCCATTAAAATGCATTAATCAGTCAATCATTTTTTTGTCTTATAACAGGGTTGTTTTAGGGTTAGGATTATAATTTATACTTTCCATCCATCCATAATTATTCTAACCCTAAACTGGGGGTAAGTGGGGTAAAAAAGAAATTGCATGGTCACAGGAGGGCATCCCTTACGCAACACCTGTCATCTTGTCTGAAAGGTTAAGGACTACATTTATTGCCCAGTGCTTGAGGCATACCTCAAGAGAAATACCAACTATGCATTTTTTGCACAGGCCATCACAAGAGTTTCGGTTTCTGCATGGCTCCACACATTAACTCTTTGCCTACTTTAAACCGCTCACAGCATCATCCAGAATTTGAACTTGGGTCGCCAATTTCATTTCTCAGGATTGTAACTCATACGCTAAGTGTGCTTCCATTATTTCAAAATGTATTTGAAAAGGTGAAAAAGAAATAATTCAACAGATATTATTGTTGCTATTATTATTATTCGCAAGAGTAATTGGAATTTAAATAATTATTATTGCTCAATAATTTTGGACACTCTATCAACTCTAAGTTGTTTTATGCATGAAAAATCTCTTTCCAACACTTTTATTCACAAATAATTACATCATAGCAACTCTCCGACCACAAACCACTAGCAGCAGCTCTCATTATGATTGAGCAGAACTCAGATTACAATAATAACACTGGTTTACAAAAAAATATTTTTTGTCTGTGGCAAGAATATGAATATGTGTTTTTTACTAATTTGGGTGTGCTGAATTCAAATTCATAAACAGTTTTGCTCTATCACCTCTAGTTTTCTGTCTTTTAAATAGTCTCATTTTAGTATACAGAGTATATACGTGCTTATTTCAACAGTTGCAGCAGCTTATTACAGATAAAACAGGATAGATAAAGAACATTGACGGAATAAATATACTTGGATGACACAATGTACACAATTCATAGTACCGCAGACAGTTAGAAATGTGTTTTCTTAGATGATCTGCTGACTGCCAGTGCACTACTGGCTGTTGATTGAGACGTGTTGGCTACGCTTAACTGCCAAAATCCGTCTTGATATATAGCTATATATAATGTAATGCTATCATTTACATTTATTGCATAATAACTAAAAAAGAAGACATGAGTCACACAATATTAGAAATTAACCCTGAATGCATATACGCCTTTATGTACAGTATGTGTACAAAATGTACAGTATGCATATCTAAATTCAGCACCCCCAAATTAGGTTAACACAGCTATTTTTGTGCTTGCCTCAATTTCTTTGTAAACCAGTGTAATATGATCTTATTTAAATAGAATAATTTCTGAGATGAATAGATAGTGAACTTTGAAATATCCCATCATACAGGTAAAAAAATTACCAAGAAAATTTAGTACAGATGTGTGGGAAATCTGGTAGGAAAAGAGTTAAAAAAGAGACCTTATATTAATCTGGCCAGGTGAGAGGCCGGGAAAATATTTACCCTAATGATTTAATTAGGCTCTGATTTTCTTTTTAAAGTCTCACACTTACCTATTAAGTATGGCTTCCATTTCTTCTTCCCACCAATTCTCAATTCCAGAAAATGTCTCTTGTAATAACGAAGGTTGGTCAGAATCGGATTCAGTCTCAGACATTTTCATTATTTTACTTATTCCTTCCGTGTAAGTCTCTTTTTAAATAGATCTCTCTTTTTCTGACTGGAACAATATTCAGTTAGTAAAATGTTTTAAGGTGATATATAACTGTGCGTTGCCGGTAATAAGGATTTGGAGGGAAAAAATTAAGGAATCAGAGAATTAAAGAATTAAAGAATAACAAAAATGAAAGAATGCAAGAACTAAGGAATGAAAGAATGCATGGATTGAGGAGAATTAAAGAATTAAAGATTAGAAATTGAAAGAAGGAATGAATTGAGGAATAAGTGCAAGAATGAAGGAATTAAAGAATCCAAAATGAGGAATAACAGAATGCAAGAATTACAGAGTATCAAGATGAGAGAATGCAAAAAATTGTTTTTTTATGTTTAAAGATTTGGAGGTAATAGATATACCATAAAAGCTCAAAATTAAATTAACGAATGTAAGAATTAAGGAATGATAGAATGCAATAATTTAAGAATGGCAATAAGAAAGAATGCAAACAATGAAAGAATGATTTTTTTTGTTTAAGGATTTGGAGGTAATAAAATATAATGGATCTGAGAGACTAGCTTGTTAACCCTTACCCCACAATGGGACACCCTATAAGGAGGTAATAAATATACCATAAAAGCTTTCAAACTACCATCTGAACAATTATCATAAACAACATCAATAAATAGAAATGTCTTAATTATAAAAATGATTTTTAGGACAATGATAACATTGAGAAGAAGATGAAGAAGCTTATATTATTATTTGATATAATCCTTTATTATGTGTTTACAGTCAAGTCCCATTGAAAGCATCACTTCCTGCGAGATCAGCAAATTTAAACATCAATGAGATATTTCAATAATTAGATGGATAATCATTTAAGCAACAGCAGGTACTATAAGCAACCTGATATCAAAATGAATTGATTTGGCATTAATTTAATGAAAAGGGTTGAATGCTGTAAAAACAAAAACAGCCAACCAACCCTTACTATGAGTTTAAATAGAAAGAATGTTGCAAGAATTAAGGAATGAAAGAATTAAGGAATGAAAGAATTAAGGAATGAAAGAATTCAAGAATCAAGAAATGAAAGACTGCAAGAATTAAGGAATGAAATTTTTATGTGTAAGGATTTGTAGGTAAAAATTATTTCATAAAAACTTTCAATTACCATCCAAACAATGATTTTCAGAACAAGGATAATGTTGTGAAAAAGGTGAAGAATCTTATATGATTATTTAATATAATCCTTTATTATGGGTTCAAATAGAAGGAAAGTTGCAAGAATTTTAAAGATATATATTCTATGGGCCAAAAGATTATGTTCACGAGACGCCCATAAGATTGTGAATGTTTTTTTATTAACTTTGAACCAATAATAATAATTAAAGATTTCAACAAAGATCATCGATACATATATAAAGCGCAGTTGGTGTGTGTGTGTATGTTCTGAGGAAATTGGTGTGTGTGTGTATGTCCTGAGGAAATTGATGTGTGTGTGTATGTCCTGTGGAAATTACAAAAATAAAACAGTTAACAATAAAGTAAATATATATATATACATTCACTGTCACTAAGTCTAGCTTTTTGTATAAAAATTATAAAGATTTGATTTATATTCGCAAAAATATTTAAAAATCAAAATAGCATTAAAATAGATTTCAAATTCTATTTAAAAATGTCCATGAATCTCAAAGTTAACAAAATCAATACAGAATTTTATTTTTATTTATTTTCAGGCCGGGTTAATATAAGGTCTTTTTATGTGGGGATATTCGTGGGGCATCCAGCAAGGATTGAACTCGCTATTCAATTGTAATGGATCTGCAAGACTAGCTTGCTAACCAATGCCACTTTTTTTGGGGGGGGGGGTATTCTCTAGCTGCTTCTAGTTTTAATTTAAAGGGGTTCACTAAAAGTCAAACAAAAGTAAGATTTAAATAATAATTAAAAAAAGTTTTCTCGTTTAAAATAGTTGTTAAGTAATGAAAAAAGAGAAGAAACCTATTCACAAAATCAACAGCTGTATTTATTATAGTGATAGTAGCAGCAGCAGCAGCAATGTATTGATAGTAGTTGAGATGTTAGCCAACTGCAGGGTCAGCTGAGTGATTAGTGAAACAGACTGATAATTAAAAGGTCTAAGTCTTACTAAATTAGAAAAACACAGCACTAGGAGATACCAAATTTAGAAAAACACAGCACTAAGAAATACCAAAATTAGAAACTATGGCCCTTGGATCTGCCAGAATTAGAAAGAGACAGAACTAGGAGATACCAAAATTAGAAAACATAGAAGCAAAGCACTTACATAGAAAAAAATTAATATCCAAACAAAATGGTGTTTTTTCTTCTGCAGTTAATATACTTTATACAATGTAGAAAAGTGAAAATAAGAGTGATATATGATAGTTTTTGTTCAAAAGAGAAATGGAAGATTTAGATGAAAGTGAAATATCCTGTTCAAAGTAAAATACTTTCATTTGATATTATTTATAAATGAATTCTGAATCCAATGTAAAGAGACTAAAAGTATTTTCAAAAGTTACAAATATAAAATCACTTTTTCTTCAATTATTCAACCAAAAAAAATGGAAGCTGTTTTTTTTTTTTTTTTTCAAATTTCATCAAGAGATTAGAAACCAGTTCACTTCATTTTAATAAAAAATTAATTTAGGGATAATTTCTAATCCAAAGTTCTGTTTTTAGAATTTATGATATTTTTGTTCTCTTCAGACATTAAACTTTTCAAGAAATTGATGCTGAGGTCAGAAACTGTTAGGCATAAAAACTTATATATTAGACCAAATCAATTTTTTTGGTTTTGTTAGATGATCAATTCAAATACTCAGATGAAACTGTGTTCAAAACCAACTTAAAGAATTTTTTAGATGACACGAGTGACAGTGCAATGTTCTTGCTCATAAAAATTCAAAAAGATTTTTTTTGTACAAATAGTTTTCGCTGATTTTCATTCAGAATTATCTCTTTGTCAAATTTCTAAATCAAATTAATCTTTTTTTTTCTTTTTATCCGATTTGGGGGGTCCTGTCTATTACATAGATACAATGGAGAAATGGTCCCTGATTTTCTGTTAACATCAACTTAATGAAAATCTTTTACATATTTTCTTGAAAGAAGTTGTTCCTGCTAGATCATCAAAGTTAAGCAGCAACGAGCCTGTTCAATATGTAGTTGGGTGACCATTTGAGCTATAGCAGGTACGGTAAGCAACTTGAATCAAAATAACTTGATTCGGCATTAAATAACCCAAAAAGGGTTAATATGCAAAAAAAAAAATATGTTTTCCTCAGTGTGTAGATTAATACAAATTTCACAGTTTATAGATCAAATACAGTTCTAAAATCCAAATCCGGGTAATACATTGGAGTCCCAAGATTTTTAAGCAAGGTTCCAGGTTCAATTCCAGTCCCCGTCAACTCAGCGCATGAGTAGCACAGCTTGAGTAATCTGACTTGTGTGGTAAAGTGAGGTGCTGACAATAGGTGTGGCGCACCACCTCAGGTACAAATACAATTTCCTTAGTCTAGCGCTAACGAAAAGGGGATAGACTCCCTTGCTGTCTGCTTGATATCGACAATTGGCCACTCTGCTAACTGTACTTCCTTTATTTGACGGTACTTTTTTTTTTCCTGGGCAGGTAATTTTTTTCCTAGGCTTTAAAACACGAGCGAGCGGTCACTACTAATATTCTCCTATGCTTCCTTCAGTAAAAATGCAGTAAGTTATACACACACATACACACACACACACATACACACACACACACACACATACACACATACACACATACACACACACACACACACACACACACATACACATACACACGGACTAATTATGCACACCTTAAGTATTTGCATCCTATTTATAAATAGGAGACTTAACCATTTCACAAATATTTCTTTACACAGTAACCAATGGATTGGGAAAGACTGTTGTGGGGGGGGGTTTAGTCATAGGCCAGTAGCAATTTAGAGACACGTTACCAATTAAAAAAAAAAAAGACTTTTCGGCTTTTGAACTTTGACATTTGTGTATGACCTTGAACTTCATTAAATGCTCTCCTGACCCCAGCCTGACCCTTCAAAGAAGGTATTAAAGGTCATATTCTCTTCTTTGAATTAATACGACTTTTTATACACAAAAAATTAAATAGAAAAAATCTATAAGTCAGACAGCCATATTCGAAATTTTCAATCAGAATTTGTTGGCTAAGATTTTTAATCTTATATAATAACATAAAAAGTGCGTGGTGTAATGGTTAAAGTCATAGGAAATGGACTTGTCGCCCCGAGTTCAAATCCTGGACGTGGTAGTTACATTTCACTTAGCGCTAATACCCTTGGGAAAGGTATGAATTCTTCTCTCCCTCCAGCTATGGGTAAATAGTAAGGCAGACTGGGCTCTTTAAATTTGGTTAGGCAACCAGTCTAGGAGAAGGAAAACTCTGAATTCAAACCTGTTAAACTCCGCTTAAGAAATTGACCTTGTGTCATATCCTGCTTGTGCGAAGGGTTTGGTAAATATATATATATAATAACATAAAATTAATCTATACACATAAAAAGGTAGTTGTGTGTGTATGTATGTATGTATTATGAAAATAAAACAGTTAACAACAAAGTATGAATATATATACATATTCACTGTTACTGAGTCAAGCTTTTTTAAACAAAAATTATAAAGATTTCATTTATATTTACAAAGATCTTAAAAAATTAAACTAGCATTAAAATTCTATTTAAAAATGTCCAAGAATCTCAAAGTTAAATGAAAGTGCAAAACAATCATTTTTTCAGAGCAGATTAACATGTTCTTTTTTACGTAGGGATTTTTATGGGGAACCAGTGAGGATTAAACTCACTATTAAGTAGTAACGGATCTGCAAGACTAGCTTGCTAACCATTATACCACTTTGTTTTTGTTTTTCTCCTCTACCCAGGTGATGCCGGGTAGTCACTTCTAGTCTGTAATATAGTTGGATTACAGTAATTTATTATGTTATAAGGTGAGTCCAGGTGGCATAGTGGTTAATGTGCTTGACTGTGTTTTACAACATATCAACCCTTTTCAGGTCATTCAATGCCGAATCAATTCAGTTGCTTACAGTACCTGCCGTTGCTTAAATGTGTTACATTTTATGTGGTGTCATAAATTGTTGACAAGACCCTGTAGTTAGTTTGAAATAGGTTCAAACGCTGGTAGATTTCCGTGGGATGACCCCCAACTGACCCTTAGAGAGGTGCAAATCTCGAGCACAATGAGAAAAACGTGACTAGTTAGATTGATTTAGTTAGAGAATCAGTTTCAACATGAGAATTGAAGCAGAGTAGACGTGCTACTGCTGAGGTTGAATCTCACCCGTGCGGCGAATAAGAATGGGTTGAATAAATCTTGATCAAGGAAAAAAAATGTCTTGTGGTTTGATTAATTGCATGACTAAAAAGTTAACCCTTAGAAGAATCCCTTAGAAAAAGCAGTTAGAAGACTAGACAAAAAGATGACGACCAAAGAAGAAATACAGAAAACAGCCAGACAAGAAGTTAGCAGAAGTTGTAAAGAAGAAATGAAGTAACAAGTAAGTCTCTCTCTCTCTCTCTCTCTCTCTCTCTCTATATATATATATATATATATGAGGAAAAAATGAGTAAAGAAAAGAAATGTAGATGGATAAAAATGAATTTTATCGATATCACTTTTAATCGATATCACTTACACATGTGTTTCGGTCTGTTTATGAAAATGTATACGGATTTATGCTATTATTATTATTAAAATAATCAGATGGAGTTGAAATGATGATAATCATAATAATAGGAAAAATGTAAAAATATTCCGTACACAGAGAGATTTTTTACGACCTTCATCAGAGGGAATTTTTTTATTTTTTGAGTAGAGATAAAAATCCGTTGGAGACAAAACAGAATTTTAAAATGTTCCAAAAAATAATATTTTTTTAATCATTTGGAACGCAGAGACCGTTAAAAATTTGAAAGTTTTGGTGGATGGATATAATTTGTATTGCAAAGAATAAAATGTTATTAATATTCTTAAACTTGTTGATGATTGAATGAAGCGTGTTTTCATTTTTATCCATCTACATTTCTTTTCTTTACTCATTTTTTCCTCATAGTCATATTGTCGGATTCAATTCCCTTTCCATTCTTACATATATATATATATATATATATATATATATATATATATCACCAGAGTTTCATCTCTCAATTATATACTCAATGTTGAAGGAAGCGCGTGGTGTAATGGATAAAGTCATGGGAAATGGACTTGTCGCCCCGAGTTCAAATCCTGGACGTGGTAACTGCATTTCACTTAACGCTAATACCCTTGGAAAAGGTATGAATTCTACTCTCCCTCCAGCTATGGGTAAATAGTAAGGCAGACTGGGCTCTTTAAACTTGGTTAGGCAACCGGTCTAGGAGAAGGAAAACTCTAAATTCAAACCTGTTAAACTCCGCTTAAGAAATTGACCTTGTGTCGCTCGTGCGGAGGGGTTGGTAAATATATATATATA
Organism: Doryteuthis pealeii; assembly: GCA_023376005.1. Taxonomy (NCBI): domain Eukaryota; kingdom Metazoa; phylum Mollusca; class Cephalopoda; order Myopsida; family Loliginidae; genus Doryteuthis; species Doryteuthis pealeii. The sequence continues at coordinate 74,679,584 of CM042160.1, read as the reverse complement.
TACAACAAAAATGGTCACTCATCTAAGTATTGAACAGGCTTATCCCTATTTAACTTCAGTGATCCAATAGGAATCGGTGCTTTCAGCACTGGTCCAATTTAATGGTTTATTTCACAGATTCTCAAATGGAGGCTATATCACCCCAAGCCATATCACATGTCTTAAGGGTGTCACATAAAATAATTAGGATATTAAGGAGCTACAGTAGTATGTATTCACCCAACAACTCCACACGAGCAGGATGTCAATTTTTAAGTGGAGCTTAATGAATTTGAATTCAAAATTTTCCTTCTCCTAAACTGGTTGCTGTACCATGGTTCAATAAGCCTAGCTTGGCCTACTATTTACCCATAGCTGGAGGGTGAATAGTTGGATGCATACCTTTCCCAAGAGTATTAGTCCCAGCAGGACTGTGAGGTCAGAGTCATAGAATCAGAAGCAATTAAGGAGTCAATGGAGTTGAATTTACACTTCATATGACCCTTGTTTAGTCTGTAACCTTATACAGTGCACACACTCCATATGATCTGGTTTGGTTTGGTTTGTTTTACGGCATATCAACCTCAGTGGGTCATTTAACTCTTAACATCCTGTTGAGAATTTTCTAAGTCCAGACCATTCCTATAAGTATATATAAAAAAAATGTTTAAAAATGACCTTTGCATCTAAAGTTACCTGTTATTTCCCTTAAATCAAAGACTTCTAAATATGTTTAATATAACATTTAAATAAAGGCTAACGTTTGGGGCGGATTAGGAAAATGAATGTGACTTCCAGCCGGATGGAATGAGGCGGTATAGGACATTAAGAGTTAATGCCGACAAAATTTTGAAATAAAATTCATTCTAAATGGATACTCAATTTTTTTTTATAAACTGTTTTTCTATTTAACCCATAGATGGGACCCTAACAGGTACTACCACTCCAGGTCAGAGTGGACCTGGGAGCAATGGTGATCAAGGGGTGCTCCCCATTCCCCAGACCTCCAGAACTGGAACCTCACCATCAGATAGTTTAACGTCATACCCAGGACATGAAGACCCTCAGCCACCGCCTTCTAGCACCCATATGATAAAAAGGGTTGGGGCTTGCCATAAGGGCAATAAGGTTGGGTCAATCATATAGGTGCTAGGGCTTGACATGACCAGCCGATTGATCGGAGGGGGCCTCTCCAACTGCCCATCTAGCCCAAGAAAGGGCCAAAGTGGAGTATTGCAAGTTATGGACTGCTCAACCACCTGGGTTCTATCCTTAAGCATCACGGGTCGCCACCCACGGCCAACAGGTGGCCCCATTGGGGGAGTCTTACCCCTCTGCAGAGGTGCAATCGGTGCATTCTAATGCCCCAGCCGACAGGGTGGACACTCCATATGAATAGGTCATTAATAATATTAATATTAATGAATTGGTTATGAATAATTAATCATAATTTTATATTTATTATTACAGGCCATAATCACTTAATTACATAAAGAGGAGTTGGAGTTGGAGATACCAAAAATAGAGGAGTCAGAGTCAGAGTTTTTGTGCTTCCGACTCTGAAGCCCTAGTCTTCAGGTGGCCGTCCACCCAGGCAAACACCTACTGACTCACCTGAAAGAGGTAAGGGCCAGCTTTATTGCCAGGTACCTGAGACGTTCTTCAAGGGAAATGCCAACGGGACTACATATTTTTTGTTCTGGTGATCTCATAAGCTTCAATTTGTGCATGACTTCCCATGTAAAAAAAAGACTTTATGTCAATCTGCACCAGTGGGAGGTCAGAAAAATAACTACCTTTCCCAAGAGTATTAGCACAACAAGCAAATGCAAATAACCTCATCCTAGATTTGAATCCAGGTTGCCATGTCCATTTTCTACGATGATAACTGTTACGCCATGAGCACCTCAGTAATAGCTGAAATTCATTTGAATAGAATTTTTTTTTTTTCTAATAAAAGATATATAGTCAGAAGGGAGTCATGCTTAAAGAAAGGTTGGGAACCACTGATCTAGTCACTGAATTATCAAAGTAATAATTATGCTGTATTTAACTATGTTTAAGGGTCAGGTTAGCTCAGTCGGTAGAGCGTTCGGCTAGAAACTACAAGGTTCCTAGTTCGATACCGACCCTCGCCAACTCAGCTATGAGTAGCACAGGAATCGGTGCGGTAAAGTAAGGAGCTGATGGTAGGTGTGGCGCTCCACCTCAGATGCAAAAACAATCTCCTTGGTCTAGCGCTAGTAAAAAGGGGATAGACTCCCTCACTGATTGGCTGATACTGACTAGTCCCCCCCCCCTAACTGAAGACTATTTAACTATATCATTTAGATATTATCATGGTTTATGATCATACTAGTGCTCAGTTCTATGCCCCCCCCCCCACAGGGAACACCCGAACCCTTGGCTAAAAATGAGTAAGGGCCAGATTGAATGCCCAGCACTTGAGGCACTCCTGAAGGGGAATGCCGAAGGACCATTAGCAATTTTTTGCAAGGGAGGCTTGCTTTCTGTGGGGCACCCCAAATGAAACTGACCTTGAGTCATTTTTGGGCCTTGTAGGAAGATGAATGAATTGGGAAGATTTCACATAGCACTAATACCCTTGAGAAAGGTATGCATCCAACTACTCTCCCTCCAGCTATGGGTAAATAGTAGGGAAGACTGAGCTCTTTAACTCTGGTTAAGTAACCAGTCTAGGAGAAGGAAAACTTTGAGTCATATTTTAGCCTTGTGAAAAAATGAATAAATTGCATATGTAACTATATTTTCTTAACTGTAGTATACAACATACTGATAAGGGATCTCACATGGGCAAGCCGATAGACAGATCTTAGTTCATAATAATAATAATTATGCTATATGGATATAGAGGCGCGTGGTTCAATGGACTCAGTGACCTGATCTCAAATCGTAAACAAGATTGTTTGCTCAGCATTAACAACCAACAGACAATCAAATGGTTTGGGCACTTGACACGTAGGCCAACTCACTAACCTATCTATTGAACATACAACACATAAGAAAGAAAGTGAAGAAAGAAAAGAAGAAGGAATAAGAAAGAGGAGAAAGAAAAGAAGAAGGAATAAGAAGAGGAGAAAGAAAAGAAGAAGGAATAAGAAAGAGAAGAGAAGAAGAAAAGAAAGAGGAGAAAGAAAAGAAGAAGGAATAAGAAAGAGAAAGAAAGAAGAAGGAAAAGAAAGAGGAGAAAGAAAAGAATAAGGAATAAGAAAGAGAAGAAAAAGAATAAGAATAAGAAGAGAAGAAAGTAAAGAAGAAGGAATAAGAAAGAGGAGAAAGAAAAGAAGAAGGAATAAGAAAGAGAGAAAGAAAAGAAGAAGGAATAAGAAAGAAGAGAAAGAAAGAAGAGAGAAGAGAGAAAAGAAAAGAAGAAGGAATAAGAAAGAGGAGAAAGAAAGAAGAAAGAAAGAGAAGAAAGAAAAGAATAAGGAATAAGAAAGAGAAGAAAGTAAAGAAGAAGGAAAGAAAGAGAGAAAAGAAAAGAAGAAGGAATAAGAAAGAAGAGAAGAAAGAAAAGAAAGAAGGAATAAGAAAGAAGAAAGAAGAAAAGAAAAGAAAGAGAGAAGAAAAGAAGAAGGAATAAGAAAGAGGAGAAAGAAAAGAAGAAGGAATAAGAAAGAAAGAGAAGAAAGAAAAGAAGAAGGAATAAGAAAGTGAAGAAAGAAAAGAAGAAGGAAAAGAAAGAGAAGAAAGAAAAGAAGAAGGAATAAGAAAGAAAGAGAAGAAAGAAAGAAGAAGGAATAAGAAAGAGAGAAAGAAAAGAAAAGAATAAGAAAGAAGAAAGTAAAGAAGAAGAAGAGAAGAAAGTAAGAAGAAGGAATAAGAAAGAGGAGAAAGAAAAGAAGAAGGAATAAGAAAGAGAAGAACGAAAGAGAAGAAGGAATAAGAAAGAAAGAGAAGAAGGAAAAAGAAAGAAAGAGAAGAAAGAAGAAAGAATAAGGAGTAAGAAATAAAGAGAAAAAGAAAGATTAAGAATGAATGAAAAGAAAAAAATAGAAGAAGGAATAAGAAAGAAAGAGAAGAAAGAAAAGAAGAAGAAATAAGAAAAAAAAGAAAGAAAAGAAGAAAGAAAAGAAGGAATAAGAAAGAAAAGAAGGAATAAGAAAGAAAGAGAAGAAAGAAAGAGAAGAAAGAAAAGAAGAAGGAAGAAGGAAGAAAGAGAAGAAAGAAAAGAAGAAGGAATAAGAAAGAAAGAGAAGAAAGAAGAAAGAATAAGGAGTAAGAAAGAAAGAGAAAAAGAAAGATTAGGAATGAATGAAAAGAAAAATAGAAGAAGGAATAAGAAAGAAAGAGAAGAAGAAAAAGAATGAATAAGAAATTGAACTTGTGCCGTATCCTGCTTGTGTGGAGGGATTGTTAAATATACATATGTAATATATCAAGAAAAATGAAAAAACACAGGTTTAAATGGGTTAAGTGGTGAGTTTATTGGCCGACGCTGCAGTGTTTCGATCTATTAAATAGATCATCTTCAGGGCATAAGATAAGAAATTATATATCACAGAATGATGAGAAAAAGTGAGTGGTAATCCTTCTTATTCAGTCTGTTTAAAATTTTTTTTCTGAAGTTTGAAAAAAGAAGACGGTTTTGAAATATGACATCAAATATTCTATTTTAAGGTGTGAGTATGTAGCGCTGTTAGTGTGTGTATTGAAGGAAACATTGTGCATTTTTTAGGTATGTGGTAGTGTGTGTGTGTGTATAAATTTTTTTCTGTAGCGATAAACGACAGCGGAAGTGAAAACTCAAGGTTGTGTGTGTGTGTGTGTGTGTGTGTGTGTGTGTGTGTGTGTGTGTGTGTGTGTGTGTGTATTGGTAAGAGGTAGGGAGAGGTGTGTATATATATACATATATATACATATATATAAAAAAAAACTTGCCACCGAGTTTTCCTTCTTCTAGACAGGTTACCATACCAAGGTTAAAAATTCCAGTCTGCCCTGCTATTTAGCCATAGCTGGAGGGTAAATAGTTGGACGTATACCTTCCTAAAAGTACTAGTGCTAGGTGAAATGCAAACAGCCTCATCCAGGATTTGAACTCATCTGTCCATTTCCCACGACAGTAACCGTTGCACCACCAACGCCTCCCTCATGCAGATATGTAGGGTAAATACATATTATGCCTGTATCCGTTACCCTCAGAGAAGGTATCACTGCACGTGGCATCGTATATAAAAGTCTTGCCACCTTGGAATATATCTATTTACCAACCCCTCCGCACGAGCAGGATGTGACACAAGGTCAATTTCTTAAGCGGAGTTCAACAGGTTTGAATTCAGAGTTTTCCTTCTCTTAGACTGGTTACCTAGTCATGGTTAAAGAACCCAGTCTGCCCTGCTATTTATTCATAGCTGGAGGGAGAGTAGGATTCATACCTTTCCCAAGGGTATTAGCGCTAAGTGAAATGCAATTAACACGTCCAGGATTTGAACTCGGGGTGACGAGTCCATTTCCCATGACTTTAACCATTACACCACGCGTTTCCTACCTTCGAATATAGAATCCATTTCACCATCTGGTCTCTTGTTCCCCCAATTACAATGGCTCCAGTTGTGAGTATGAACTATATTACTTTATGGAGGCGCATGGTCTAGAGTCATAGGAAATGGACTCATCGACCCAAGTTCAATTCACATAGCACTAATACTCTTAGGAAAGGTATGAATCCAATTCTCCAACCAGCTATGGGTAAATAGCAGGGCAGACTGGGCTCTTTAACTATGGTTAGGTAACCAGTCTAGGAGAAGGAAAACTCTGAATTCAAATCTGTTAAACTCCACTTAAAACAATTGACATTATGTCGCATCCTGCTCGTGCAGAGGGGTTGGTAAATATATATATATATTACACCGAGCAATCCTTTGCCGGGATTACACTTGTCAAGTTCATTTTCTATTAAAAAAAAAAAGTATCAAATTTTATGCGATACATGCATTGTAATTGCCTTCAAGCAAAAATATAATATATATATTACATCCGGAATGCATGCCATTTTCAGTCAAACAAATTTTACACTAAAGACAGAAAAGAGGAGACTTTTATTATGACTAATACAGTAGTTTCATTGACGACAGGAAGAGACACAAACTCTTTGGCACAAATCTTTTACCACCAGGGCATGAAAGTGAATCTACGCTAGATCAGTAAAGAGGCAGGAGGTTAAAATGGTTGTATGAGTTGACAGTAAAGGATTGGCCAAGGAAATTCCACAGAAATAGGAGGAACTGTAGCGCTTATTCTAAATTGAGGATTGGTTAACTATTTCTACACTTGAGAATTCAGGCAATTTAAATTGAGTGGTTCCTCCTAAACAAAGATGTCATCTATCCTTGGTCATTTAGAATTTATCTATATTTATATCTATATATATAATTCAGTGTTTGCACACAATCACGTATGTCTTCATTCAATGTGTTTGCATAAAGCAAACATTTATTAAAAAACAGAAGAAAATTAACATCATAAGTTGATAATTATCAGTTCTCCTATGATGTTAATTTTCTTCTGTTTTTTAATAAATGTTTGCTTTATGCAAAAAATTAACATCATAGGAGAACTGATAATTATCAACTTATATGGGGTTATGGTATTTTTAGGGGTGGTAGTAATAAGTATTTTTAGGGGTGGTAGTAATAAATCTAATTGGTTAAGTCCAGTTTTAGAGCCGGTGTTTATTTTGGCAGATTTCTTTGATTTCTTTTCTCCCCCCCCCCTTCTATAACTTTTTATCTTGAAACCCTGACCCTAAATAGACTCAACAACAAAATAAACCACTCAAAAAAAAAAAAATAACAATCTAACCCTCAAATACTAATGATATTAAAAATTTACTTTTAAATGATTCTTAAAAAATTCCACTAGAAATAATAAAATCCTGGTATTTTTGTTTCAGAAGAAAATTAATATTTTATACAAAATTATAAGGGATGTACATATCTATGAGTAATAGACCAAAAACCTGATAATACCCATTTTGATTGGATAATTTTCTTTGACTCTCCCCACTGTCCTATCAACACATTTCACTCTCTTATCTGCCCATGTTTCACTCTCTCCTCCCTACTTGTTTCCTTCTCTCACCTCTACTCATTTCCCTTTTTTCTCTCTACATGTTTCATTCTCTCACCTCTACTCATTTCACTCTCTCATCTCTTTATGTTTCACTCTCTCCTCTCTACTCATTTCCCTCTCTCCTCTCTACTCATTTCACTCTCCCATCTCTCCATATTTCACTCTCTCCCCTCTACTCATTTCCCTCTCTCCTCTCTACTCATTTCACTCCCTTATCTCTTTATATTTCACTCTTTCCTCTCTACATTTCACTCTCTCCTCCCTACTTGTTTCACTCTCTCCCCTCTACTCATTTCACTCTCCCATCTCTCCATATTTCACTCTCTCCCCTCTACTCATTTCACTCTCTCATCTCTCTACATTTCACTCTCTCCTCCCTACTTGTTTCACTCTCTCCCCTCTACTCATTTCACTCTCCCATCTCTCCATATTTCACTCTCTCCCCTCTACTCATTTCACTCTCTCATCTCTCTACATTTCACTCTCTCCTCCCTACTTGTTTCACTCTCTCCCCTCTACTCATTTCACTCTCCCATCTCTCCATATTTCACTCTCTCACTTCTACTCATTTCACTCTCTCATCTCTCCAGGTTTCACTCTCTCATCTCTCCATGTTTCACTCTCTCATCTCTTTATGTTTCACTCTCTCCCCTCTACTCATTTCACTCTCCCCTCTCTCCAAACTTCACTCTCCCTTCTCCCTTTTCGACTCTCCTTTTTTTCAAAATTGCAATTTATTCTTTACTCATAAAAAGCAACAAATGTGAACAGCAGAAAACAGATTATTTTTTCAATCGACTCAATTTCAAAACCACAACAGACAGATGTTACCATTAAGTACCGAATAATCAAGACAAAATAAGATAAATGTTTATTTGACAACAGCTTGGATAAGCAATACAAGAAAAGTATCACAGAAGAAGAAAAAAACTTTACTATAAACTGTATATTGCAAACTCAGAGAAATCAAATGTATATACTGAGGATGAGTCAAAAGTTTTGGTTTCATTACTGTTGTGTTTACATCTATAAATACAAGAGGAGGTACTCAAGGTGTAATGGTTATCATAATAGGAAATTAATACAGGAACATGAGTTCAAATCCTAGACAAGACTGTTTGCATTTCACATAGCACTAAATATGCTTGGGAAAGGTATGCATCCAACTATTCTCCCTTCAACTATGGGTAAATAGTAGGGTAGCCTTAATTCTTTAACCTTGGTATGGTAAATAGTCTAGAAGAAGGAAAACTGAATTCAAATTTGTTAAAACGCCATTTAAAAAAATGACCCAGTGTCACATCCTGCTCAAGCGACATCCTCCTGTGGAAGCCAGCACATGGGCACACCAGTGTGGGCCGACCAGCAAAGACGTATATTGATCAGCTATGTGCGGATACAGGATGCTGCACAGAGGACCTCCCGAGAATGATGAGCGATAGGGACGGATGGAAAGAGATTGTCATGGATATCCGTGCCAACAACGTGACATGATGATGATGATGATGATAATACAAGCATAGATTACAAAGGGGACCATAAACATCAATATTGTGTTCCTTCTTCACACAGCTTGTTTGTAAACCAAATAGCACACAACTAATTTGTAAAAAGATAGCACACAGCCAGCTCAGAATAATTCCGATCCAATACTAATACTAGGGTGAGTCAAAAGTTTTGCAATATTTTGCTAACATGAGGCATAATTTGGCAACTCTAGATGGCGACGAACCACACTGAATTGTGTGAGGGTGGGCTCGATCGGTACTTTATGAGTACTTATTCACCGGATATTCCACTATGGTTTGGAGCACGGCCTAGGAATCCATGTTTTTAGGCTTACCTTAACTTGCTTGATCGTTGAGGCTTTTGGAAAATATCCCTGAAGAAGCAAAGCATCTCTCTAGATTCAATATTTTAAACTGAGAAACGTCATGGGTATATACTAAAATAAGTGAAAAGTTTTGGTTAGTGCGGAGTCCCCATTGTCATTACTGTAGTTTTGTATTTACACTTATAATACGAGCAAAGATCACAAAGGGGACCATAAACATTAATAGTGTGTTCCTTCTTCACACAGCTTGTTTGTAAACCAAATAGCACACAACTAATCAGTAAAAAGATAGCACACAGCCAGCTCAGAATAATTCCGATCCAATACTAATACTAGGGTGAGTCAAAAGTTTTGCAATATTTTGGTAAAATGAGACACAGTTTGGCAGCTCTGGATGTTTTTGCTGAGGTTGTGAAGCTGAAGAGTAACCCCCCCCCCCGCAACAAGGGGTGTCCTAGGTATGACACAAAACTGCATCCAGTAGTGAGGGTCCAGTTCTGGAGCTCTGGTTAGTATGGAGTCACTCCTTTGTTGCCATATAATGCACAACATGTCAGCACACCAACTACCACTACTATGTACTAATAAACTATTGCAAAACTTTTAACTCAAATTGGAATTATTTTAAGTTATCATTTTTAGTTTTGTTTTATGGGAATGACTCAAAAGCCACTTTTCTTCTGCAAGTCTCAGGCTACTAACTTTTTAAAAAAATTTTTTTTTAAAAAGAAACACCCAGAAAAAGAGGGGCAGCTATGTGACAAACTCAGCATTTAAGAGCTAAAAGACATTGGTTCAGGGCAATGCACAACATGTAAGCGCACCAACTACCACAATACTATCAACTACAGTGGGTACTTTCAACAGCTTAAATTGCTATGGTCACGTAATATATGCATCACAAACTAGCATATACTAAACTAGGTATACCCCAAAAATCATTGGCTATGTTTTTAAAAACAAATTAAAATTAATTAAATCAATTATTTAAGGTTAAACTTTTGTCTAAAATGATAAGTAGTAACATAATGACCATCATTAAAAAAAGAAAAATATCATTACATATGCAGTTTATTTTTAATAGATTTAAAACTATTTGTTTTGGTCAATTTCAACACAATCCGCCATTTTGTCTATTTTTCAATGGTTTTAGCCACTTGTTTACAATTTTAATGTAACATTTGCGATTGCAAAAAAAATTACCAAAAATCAGGTAATTATCCGATTTTAATGAAATTTTCAGTATTGATTTATCAATTAATGACTTCTATAATGCATCAGTTATTTTATTTCAAAACTTTAATTTAGTATTTTTGCTATGAAAAATTAATATATAAAATTTATTTAAAATATGAAAAGCCTGATGTTAAGTTTAAAATGTTATATTTTTTAGATTCTAAAAATAAATATCTATTTAATGCAAACCTTATTTTATTACATCAAATTATACTTTTTAAAGAAAAACTCGTTTGAAAATGTACCCCCCCCCCTTTTTAAGCAGAAAAAATATCGATGTATAATTTTTTCTTTTATAAGATTATAGCCAATTAAATAATTATTGAAATGAGTAAAAAAGAAATCTCCAAAAAATTAATTATCAATTATTTTTTTACATTTTATTTTTCGATTTTCGGTACTTATTTTCTCATAGAAAAGCCACCGTAAAATTTTTTTTTTGTTTCTATTCATAACTTCGGTCTTTTATCTCTGTATTTATGCTGTGATTAGAAAACTATAAGACCAACTTGAAAAAAATGTTACGCCCCCAACATAAGTGGGGGTCAAAATTAAGTGACCTGAAAAAAATGAGAAAGTTTTGAAATAAAATAGATAATGAATTATAAAGATCATTCTTTGATAAATAAACACTGAAAATTTCATTAAAATCCGATAATTCCCTGATTTTTGGTCAATTATTTTCTGTAGGGGGGGGGGGGCTAAAGTCATTTTGTCAAAAACGCAGATTAGCCTCATTTGAGTATACCTATACTAAACTATTGCAAAACTTTTAACTCAAACTGGTATTATTTTAAGTTATTTTAAGTTATTATTCTTAGTTTTCTTTGATGAATATGACTCAAAAAAACACTTCTCTTCTGCAGGTTACAAATAATGAACTTTTAAAAGATAAAATTAAAAAGAAAACACCCAGAAAAGGAAGGGAAACCATGTGACAAACTTAGATGGGGATGACTCAAAAGCCACTTCTCTTCTGCAAGTCACATGCCACACATGATTAACTTTAAAATAAAAAAAAAATTAAAAAATTAAAATTAAAAAAACACCCAGAAAAGGAAAAGCAGCCATGTGACAAACTTAGTATTTAAGAGCTAAAAGGATTTGGCTCAGAGCAATGCACAATGTGTTAGCACACCAACTACCATAATACTACCAACAGCAGAGGGTACATATTATTTTAAGTTTTCTTTGAGGCGAATGACTCAAAAGCCACTTCTCTTCTGCAAGTCACATGTTACATATGACTAACTTTAAAAAAAAGATTTAAAAAAACAAACATCCAGAAAAGGAGGGGCAGCGATATGACCAACTTAGTATTCAAAAGCTAAAAGAGCTTTGCTCAGGGCAATGCACAACATGTCAGCACACCAACTACCATGATACTACCAATGACACCAGGTACCTACAACAGCTTGACTACTATGGTCACGTGATATAGATGCCATAAACTTGCATGTACCAAACTATTGCAAAACTTTTCACTCGCCCTGGTATTATTTTTTTTTTCTTTGAGGAGAAAAACTCGAAAACCACTTCTCTTCTGCAAGTCACATGCCACACATGACTAATTTTTCTTTTGAAAAATGGAATTTAAAAACAAACACCCAGAAAAGGAGGGGCAACCATGTGACAAAGTATTTAAGTGGTAAAAAGGGTTTGGCTCAGGCAATATAGCTACTTTAATGAGGATACAGATGCCGGAATATCTGATTTAGTCATAGAATGTTCATTCTGAAAAAAGATCAAAACCCTTCCTGCATTAAGCAGCCAAACATGAATAAAAGGGATATATATATATATATATATAAAAGATTTTTTAAATCATTTTTTATAGTGAGTTCGAAGCATTAATTAAAATGTAATAATATATTTTTGAAGGCGTAATAATGCACATTTATGTTTAAAAAACATATTTATTTCTTTTTTTTCTTTTTTTTCTTTTTATGAGTCCTTAATATTTTCAGGCAATGCCCATCTTCAGAGGATCGAAACATTTTTTTAAATTTTCATCTGTATTTGATAAATTCAATTGTGTTGTTAATCCGTTGAATGTTTAATCGTGAATGCGAAATTTTTTTTTTTTTTGGCAAAGATGTAGTTATGCTCGGCAAATTCCGTTAAAATCCGTGCGGCGATCGTGTTTCGCGGGATGTTTTGAAAATTATTTCATATATAAATTTTTTTATTTTTTATTTTTTTATAATACTATAAAATAATGAGGCCCTGCTCAGGGATATTGAAATAAAGATTTTTTAAATCATTTTTTATAGTGAGTTCGAAGCATTAATTAAAATATAATAATATATTTTTGAAGGCGTAATAATGCTTAATTTTCAAAACATCCCGCGAAACACGATCGCCGCACGGATTTTAACGGAATTTGCAGAGCATAACTACATCTTTGCCAAAAAAAAAAAAAAATTTCGCATTTACGATTAAACATTCAACGGATTAACAACACAGTGAAAAGTTTTGAAATAGTTTGGTACATGCAAGTTTATGGCATCTATATCACATGACCATAGTAGTCAAGCTGTTGTAGGTACCTGGTGTCATTGGTAGTATCATGGTAGTTGGTGTGCTGACATGTTGTGCATTGCCCTGAGCAAAGCTCAGGTGCTCAATGTTAAAATAGCAGAGCAGATTTACAATCAAATATTAGATATTATGGATTTAATATCCCATAATTAAAGTTTCATGCTTACTGCAATCATCCACTAAACAAGCCATTGTTTTTTTTTAATCTTAACTTTTTGACCGTCTCATCTGATGATTGCAGTATGCATGAAACTTTAGTTACAGGATATTAAGTCCATGATATATGATATTTGATTGTAATATATATATATATATATATATATATATATATATATATATTCTGTGAAACATTTCTGTGAAATGTGTATATATTTCTGTGAAACATTAACAATTTTTCCATTGAGGAAAAGTCACGTTTGTTGCAAAAACCTCAAGTAGTTTGTTTTTTTATTAGCCACAAATATTTTTTATGAATTTTGTTCAGCTCCAACTCCCAAAATGTTCTCATTTCTGCAACATCACTTCCAGCAACATCACTTCCAGCATCATTGGGGCAGACATCAACACTTAGAATTCCACTGCGATCTACTGTCATATGATAGTGTACCCACATGTCCCAGAGGAAAAAAATAAATCAGATCTAATGTTATTCTTCGCATCACAATATCTAAACAAAACTTAATATTTTCCCTCATTCACGAATAATAGAATATTATCCACTACTAGCAGGACCTGTGGATATATCACAGTATGATAACTTAATTATTACAACATTTGATATGTTTACTTAAAAGCTATTGCCAAATAGTTCAATATGTAAAAAGTATAAAGATCTTGATTTAATTCTCTCTCTCTCTCTCTCTCTCTCTCTCTCTCTCTCTCTCTCTCTCTCTCTCTCTCTTTCCTTCCTTCTTTTCATGTTTTCATTATCTTCGATTGAAACAGCTTAGCATTATCGCTTCCCCACACTCACCCCTCTCTCTATCTTTCCCCTTCTTTCTTTCTTTCTTTCTTTTTCTTTCTTTCTTATTGTATTTTTTCTGTATCGCAGTTCCTTTTACTTCACTTTCTTTATAATAAAAACAAAATGGTCCATTATTTAGCTCAGGTGACGACACTCATAAGAAATAAGAATTCGGCAGATAAGTGACACCTGATGATCAGGATTTACATTTTTGCATTTCATGTTGGACGATTTTCTTTCTTTTCTTCTTTTCATCTTTTTATTATGTTTGATTAAAACAGATTAGTATTATCACTTCCGCATGCTCACCCCCTCTCTCTATCTTTCCCCTACTCTCTTTACCTGTTTCTTTCTTTCTTTCTTTCTTATTATATATTTTTGTATCGCATGTCCTTTTTCTAGCTTTTCTTTCTTTATAATAAAACCAGAATGGTCCTTTATCTAGCTGAGGTGACGACACTTATAAGAAATAAGAATTTGGCGGATAAGCAACACCATATAATCAAGATTTATATTTTTGCATTTCATCTTGAATGCTTTGGACAGTCTCATTTTTAACCAGAGAGCAAGATGATAACAGTCGGAGGATTAAGGAACAATAGTATTAATATATAGATTATATCCACAACACATATTTGCCAACACCTCCGCACGGGTAGGATGTGACACAAGGTCAATTTATTAAGTGGAGTTTAACACATTTGAATTCAGAGTTTTCCTGGCATTAAATAACCCAACAACAGTTGATCTGCTGTAAACCAACAAAACAAAAATTAACACTGTGCTATTTCCATGTCCACTTCAAAGGGCAGGGATTCAGTGAACATCCTGTTACAATACATATATATATATATTTTTGGGAGAATATGTGCTTAATTGAAGTCGTACCTAATTTTTGAAAATTAATTAATTAATAATTAATGAATCAGGCGAGCATACCTATTCAAATGTAAGGCTAAATAAACCGAGAAAAATCAATCTTTGTATGTACATAGCTCTGCTGATGAGGCCTAATAGGCTGAAATGTACATACAGAGATTGATTTTTCTCAATTTGTTTAGCCTTACATTTGAATAGGTATGCCCACCTAATTCATTAATTATTAATTAATTAATTTTCAAAAATTAGGTACGACTTCAATTAAGCACATATTCTCCCAAAAATTGTCGGCTAAAAAAAGCCATATCAAACACATTGTTTACTTCTCTCATATATATATATATATATATAATATATATATATTTACCAACCCCACCATATGAGCAGGATGTGACATGCAGTCAATTTCTTAAGTAAAATTTAACAGGTTTGAATTCAGCAGAGCTTTTCTTCTCCTAGACTAGTTGCCTAACCTCGGTTAAAAAGCCAAGTCTACCTTACAATTTTACCCATAGCTAGAGGGAGGATAGTTGGATGCATACCATTCCCAAGGGTATCAGCACTCTGTGAAATGCAAAAAGTTGCATCCAGGACTTGAACTTATGTCGCATATCCATTTTCTACAATGATAACCATTACACCACGTACCGCCACAATATCATCCAGTGAAATAAAAAATGTTTAAAATGGCATGTGTATTTGCATATATATTTTTTGTCTGTGATATCCCAGATTGTTTAAAGTTTCAAGGTAGATAAGTTGAGAAATACATGCAAACTGATTGATTGCTTTTAATGACATTTCAACCCATTTAGGGTTATTTTCTGCCTGGGGATTCCCTTCCCAACCCAATTTTTTTTTTTTTTTTTTTTTTTGGGGGGGGGGTCTTTATTTAATGGCATATAAACCTTTGTGGGTTATTTAATGCCAAAGCTATCCTTTCAGAACAGTAGTGGTACTATTTAACCAACAGCTGGGGGATAAGGAGTGGGATTCATACCTTTCCTAAGGGTATATTTGTATTAGATAGGAATACTTGATATAGTTGTGTACACACAACTTTCAGCATTAAATAACCCATAAGGAGTTGATATGCCATTAAACAAGTAAACCAAACCATTTAAAGATCAAAAAATATCTCTAGCATAAACATTTTCATAAATTTTACAATGAATGTGTTAAGTGCAGACCCAACGAAATCTAGAGTAACTCTTGATCAGTAGGGGTTTGATGGGAACCTGCAAGTGGGTTTTCTGCCATGACACTTTTGGATTGGGGTTCGTGTGATCAGGATGCATGTGCACAACACGGTTGAGCTAATTAAGTCACTTTCAGGTAGAAGCATTCTCTATCCGGTATCAAATAAAACTTTGTTAATTTCCAACAACCTGGTCTTGCATTTTTCAGTCAGTGTTCCATATTTTTATCTGTATGTAAAAACATAACAGAATGATATAAATTCTTGTCTTTGATAAAGTTTATTGTCTAGTTTATTAATTAATATTTCTAATTATTTTAGATGAACTTGTGAAACTTTTTCTTTTGATTCATCCATTGTCTTTATAGCTGAATGTGTTGGACAAATTAAATATCAATTAAATTTGAATCTGCTAGAATTATTATTTGTTTTGTTTTTGTTTGTTTTAGTGTTTGTTTTTGGCGTCTGATAGAATGTATTTCATATGTCTTTCTTCTAGCATTGTGTATTTAAAAAATGATATATCGGAAGGCATGTGGTGTAATGGTTATCATCATAGGAAATGGACTGTAGCTCAGTCGGTAGAGCGTCAGACTAGGAACCACAAGGTTCTGGGTTCGATACCGGCCCTCGCCAACTCAGCGTATGAGTAGCATGGGGCTCTTTGTGGTAAAGTGAGGAGCTGATGGTAAAACAATCTCCTTGGTCTAGCGCTAGTGAAAAGGGGATAGACTACCTCGCTGTTTGGCTGATACCGACTTTAAGCCGCCCTCGATGACTTTACTCTACTTACAAGGCTGGTTGCATTTCACAAAACACCAATACCCTTGGGAAATGTATGCATCTAACTATTCTCCCTCTAGCTATGGTAAATAGTAGGGCAGACTGGGCTGTTTAACTGGGGTTAGGCAACTGCTGAATTCAAACCTGTTAAAATTTGCTTAAGAAAATTAGAGTAGGATTGATAAATATATATATTGTAATAAGATAATGGTATAATTCTGTTGAGAATTGGGGGAGATATGGGGCTTCAAAGATGCCCCCAAAATGCCATTTTCAGCGACTATAAGTCTACGTATTTTGATGAAAATTTAAGATGTCGATTTCATTATCTTTTCCCATGGATTCTGATGCGTAGAATTTACTGATGGAGAAAAAAGTGCTCAATTTGGACTTTTAGGTGAAATTTGAGGCCTGATAATCCCCCCTGAGAGAGGTTAAAAATGGCCAATTTTGTGCAGATTGTCACTAGATCCATAATAGTAGGGCAGATTCGGCTCTTTAACCTTGGTTAGGCAACTGGTCTAAATTCAAACCTTTTAAACTCTGCCAAAGAAATTGACCTTGTGCACATACTACTTGTGCAGAAGTGTTGGTAAATATATATATTAGAGAAGGAATTAAATGAATTTTCAATGACTCATCCGACTTATGAGGGTGTGACACAAGGACATTTTTATGTGGGCCCACCCACAAGCCGAAGCTCATGGGTGTTAGGCACAAAAAATGGGTATTAATGATTTTATGCATCAATACTACAAGTGCATCAATCTGAATGCCAGTTACATGGAAATGCACTTACCGCAGTGGTTCCCAACATGAGGCATACATCCCACAAGGGGGGGGGATTTGATTTTCTTTTTTGAGACTAACGAGGTCTGTGTCAGTAATTCATGAGGAAGTGCGTCCCAGTCTCCTGCCTCAAAAATTGCTACACGGTGACTATCAAATAACAACCACAGCTTGTCGTAATTCTTGTTTATTTATCGCAATTTGTCGTAATTCTTGTTTAGATATGAAGATGGATATATAGTTTGGAATAGACTGAGATAGATAGATAGATAGATAGATAGATAAACAAAATATAGATAGATATGAACAAATGGAGATAGATAGATATTTTCGACAAGTAAATGTATTTGGGGGGGGGGGTCGCATCTTTTTTTGTCATAATTCTTATTTATTTAAACTAAAAACAAGACATTAAACAAACATGAATAAAAAAAAATCTTAGTATTTAAAGTAATATAGATAAATATAAACGAATTTAGATAGATAGATAGATAGATAGATAGATATGAAGATGGATAGTTTTGAATAGACTGAGCTGGGTCGTTATTTTAATAGTCACCGGGTAGCAATTTTTGAGGCAGGAGACCGGGACGCACTTCCTCATAAATTACCTCTGGGTCCTGATGTAATGAATATGCATATATCCAGGTACTCCCCTCACAGTAATCTGATTGGTTAGTGTCCACCATAAATACTTAACACCGTAGTAGTACAGATGCCTACTACAACGTCTACCACTCTTACTATTATTACCTACTATTATTACTACTACTACTCCGACGTACCAGCTTCATACTTACCTGCAAGTATACCTCCCTACAACTTTTACTAATATATCCCTTACCCAAATATAAAGTATGTAAAGTTGTCAGGGTCGCCTAAAGTTGGTACCAGCCAATCAGCAAGGGAGTCTATCCCCTTTTCACTAGCACTAGACCATGGAGATTGTTTTAGCATCTGAGGTGGAATGCCACACCTACCATCAGCTCCTTACTTTACCGCACAAATCCCTGTGCTACTCATACGCTGAGTTGGCATGAGCCGGTATTGAACTAGGAACCTTGTGGTTTCTAGCTGAACACTCTACCGACTGAGCTAACACCCGGATATATCAGGTCCAAATATAGAAATTATCTCTCTTTATTTTCTGTATTTTGTTTATTTCATTTTTACTTTTCATAGACGGCTTGTTGTATTCAAACTTGTTTAAATTAAGATATTGATCATTTTAAGCTTCTTCAGCCAAAACAGAGTTCACATGGGGGAGGGGAGGGACATCAAGATTTTAGAGAGTATTAGGTGGGTCATGACAAAAAAAGGTTGGGAACCCCTGACTTAGTGTAACGATTATTGTCATAGTAAATGGATTCAGCGACTTGAGTTCAAATCCTGGATGAGGCTGTTAGCATTTCACATCACACTAATGCCCTTTGGAAAAGGAATGAATCCCCCCCCCAGCCATGGGTAAATAGTAGATCAGACTGCGTTCTTCAGCCTTGGTCATACAACCAGTCTAGGAGAAGGGAAATTCTAAATTCAAACCAGCTTTACTCCACTTAAAAATTGACCTTGTGTCACATCCTGCTCGTAGCAGAGTGGTTGGGTAAATGTATACATGGAAATTTAGCATTATAATACAGGTAACATGCAGCAGGGTATTTTATTCATATATTAATAAACATGACTAGCAGGACCTGTGGATATACCACAGTATGATAATTTAATTATTACAATGTTTGATATGTTTACCTAAGAGCTATGGCCAAATAGTTCAATGTGTAAAAAGTATGATAATCTTGATTTAACTCTCTCTCTCTCTCTCTCTCTCTCTCTCACACACACACACACACACACACTCTCTCTCTCTTTTTTTTCTTTCTTTCCTTCTTTTCATCATTGATTGAAACATATTAGCATTATTGCTTTCACGTTCTCACCCCCTCTCTCTATCTTTCTCCTACTCTCTTTCTTTCTTATCATATTTTTTCTGTGTTGCATGTCCTTTCTTTATAATAAAAAACAGAATTGTCCATTATTTAGGTGAGGTGATGACACTCATAAGAAATAAGAATTCGGCGGATAAGCAACACCAGATAATCAGGATTTTGATTTTTGCATTTCCTCTTGAACGATTTGGACAGTCTTATTTTTAACCAGAAGATGATAACAAATGGAAGATTAAGGAACACCAGTATATATATTTACCAACCCCTCCGCACGAGAAGGATGCGACACAGGGTCAATTTCTTAAGCGGAGTTCAGCAGGTTTGAATTCAGAGTTTTCCTTCTCCTAGACTGGTTGCCTAACCAAGGTTAAAGAGCTCAGTCTGCCCTACTATTTACCCATAGCTGGAGGGAGAGTAGGATTCATACCTTTCCCAAGGGTATTAGCGCTAAGTGAAATGCAATTACCACATCCAGTATAGATGGACTAGCAGTGGCTACCTGGCATCACCAGAGTAGAGGGGATTTTTTTAAAGTTATCCATTATTACTGAATCATGAGTTGAATCCTCGTGGGATGCCCCATTTAAACCCCTATGTAAAAAAATAGACCTTGCATTGATCCAGCTACTCTGAAAAGAAATATTAATGTCTACTATCTGAAATATTAAATGAAACAAAAAATCCATGCTGTTATCATTTAAATTTCATTTTTTAATTATCTTCACGAATATAAATCAAATCTCTATTATTTTTGCTCAAAATCAAGCCCTGGTGATATTTAATGTGTATGTATATTTACTTTGTCGCTAATTGTTTTATTTTCGAGGTTTCCTCTAAATCCTTAAATGAAAAAAAATCCATGCTGTTATCATTTAAGTTTTATTTTTTAATTATCTTCACGAATATAAATCAAATCTCTATTATTTTTGCTCAAAAACCAAGCCTTGGTGATATTTAATGTGTATGTATATTTATTTACTTTGTTGTTAATTGTTTTATTTTCGAAGTTTCCTCCAGACATACAGATACACACAACTGCCCTTTATATATGTATAGATTAGTAGATGTTTGTAGCTTACTTTTATCGGACATCCCTTGAGAATTAATCTGGCAGGATAAGATGACACCATTGTAATGTTAGCAGGATTGTATCAATTGTATCAGTTATTATCACATGGGATCCGAAAGGAGGATATAACCTACATTTTTTCTATTGAAATATATTGTCCTACTTTCACTTTAAAATGCCCTCATTTTTTTTTTGTTTTTTTTTTGTTTTGTTTAGACTGTTTTATAAATGTCAAATCTCACTTGCAAGTGGCTGGGCCTATCTGATAAGATAGAGAGACCTTAAGTTTTTGAAGAGCATCAGCTGTATTAACAAATGGTAATATCATTTTATTTTTTTTAAATCTCAAACAAATTTTGATCACTTTTCAGTTTTTTACTTAATAAGAGTTACAATGGTTATCATTGTAGGAACAGGACATGGTGACCCGAGTTCAAATCCTGGACAAGACTGTTTGCATTTCACATAGCACTGATATGAGAAAGTCTAGTAACTTGAGTATTAGAGTTAACAAAGAAATAATAGGAAGAAACACAATGAGTATTAAGGATAGAGAAAAAGGTTTACTAAGCAAATATACAAGGTGAACAGAGTAATTAACAGTTGCTAGGTTGAATTAACAACTCCCATTGTTTTATCAGACATTATTTATAGGAAAAACAGACAATTTTATTCTCATTATTTAGGTACTATATGACAGAAAAGTATGAATCTAACTATACTCCCCCCAGCTATGGGGATATAGTAGAGCAGATTGGGCTCTTTAACCTAAATGGACTGAGTTCATATCCTGTGCAAGGCTGGTTGCATTTCACAAAGCACCAAAACCCTTGGCAAATGAATGCATCCAACTATTCTCCCACCATTTATAGGTAAATTGTAGGCAGATTGGGCTCTTTATATATTCAAAAAAGAAAAGGTTGCTTTTTGATAGGTTGATTGAATTTTACGGCATGTCAACCCTTGTTGGGTTATTCTATACCAAAGACATTTTCGTTTTACTCATTCTTGATGGGTATTCAAATTTTTGGGGACAGTAGAGTGTCCATCTAGGAATCACAAGGTTCTTGGTTCAATAATGGCGCTTGTCAACTCAGCATATGAGTAGCACAGAGATCTGGGTAGTAAAGTGAGGAGCTGATGATAGGTGTGGTGCTCCACTTCAGATGCTAAAATAATCTCCTTGGTCTAGCGCTAGTGAAAAGGGGGATAGACTCCCTCACTATCTGGCTGATACCAACATTAGGCTGCACCGCCGACTCCTTTGGTAGTCCGTTCTTTTATGGATTACCAGAAGGAGCCAAAATTTGCATACGCTGCATCCATCTCACAAGAGTAACATGAGGCCAGTTCTTTATAAATTGTGACTCCGGGAGCGGCCATGTTTTCCTCTCCTAGATATCTTGCATGCAAGACATATGCCCACCCACATCGCCTCATGAGATAAGTTTCTCCTCTCCCTAAATTCTTCAGCACACTCCCCCCTGATCTCTTTGCCCCACACACGATCCTGTGAAGACCTATACATAGACACACCAGTATAAGCCATCTAGCAAAAATTAACATCAATCAGCTCTGTGCAGATTCTGGATGTTGCACGAAGGACCTACCAGGTGCGATGACCGATAGGGACAGTTGGCGGGAGAGAGTCATGGATATCCATGCTGTCAGCACGACCAGATGATAATGAATAATAATCCTTTGTAATATTCATAGCTTCAACTATTCTTAATACAAATAAGTAAAGTAAGTAAAGTCGTCGGGGTGGCCTAAAGTCAGTACCAGCTAATCAGCGAGGGAGTCTATCCCCTTTTCACTAGCGCTAGACCAAGGAGATCGTTTGGGTGTCTGAGGCAGAGCGCCACTGCTACCATCAGCTCCTTACTTTACTGCACATATCCATGTGCTACTCATACACTGAGTTGGCGAGGGCCGGAATCGAACCAGAAACCTTAAGGTTCCCAGCCGGACACTCTACCAACTGAGCTAAGCCGGCCCTAATAATTATAGGGTTTCAAGTATTTCTCTCTAATACTATAATTTTCAAACAGATCTATTTGGCCCATACATTGAAACGTAGTGGACCTAGAAATAATGTGGTCCTGGGTATGAAGTTCCAGTTCTGGAGCTCAGGAATGTAGAGTATCCCTCCATCACCATTACTCCCAGGTCCACTCAGACCTGGAGAGGTAGTACCTGTTAGGGTCCCATCTATGGGTGAAATAGAAAAAATGTGTTTATAAAAAAATTTCAAAACTTTGTTGGCATTAAATGACCCACCAAGGTTGATATGCCGTAAAACTCACTAGATACGCTATATTTGCAAACTTGTGTCACATCTTACCCATGGCGAACAAGTTGCGTAAATAAAAGCGCATCTCATCATGTTGTAAAGGTTAGCAAGCTAGTCTCACAGATCCATTACTACTAAATAGCGAGTTCGATCTTCACAGGATGCCCAATATTTGCAACCTTGTGTCATATCCTACTCGTGGTGAACAGGTTGGGTGAATATAAGGGTGTCCCATTGCAGTGTAATGGTTAGCAAGCTAGTCTCATAGATCCATTACTTACTACTGAAATATTATCCTCGTATCCTTGTACTAGGTTAAGAACAAGGCCCTATTAACGTGGGACCACCTACAAGCCGAGACTCATTGGTGGCAGGTTTAAAAATTGCGTCTATCCCCTCGGCATTCCCCCTCAATGGGGGCGCCTCAGGCACTAGGCAATAAACCCAGCCATGCCCCTTTAAATCGAGGGGGCAGGTGTTGCCTGGGAGAATGGCCCCCTGGGATCGACGCTCGTGATTTTAACCCGGGGCGGGCACTCGAAGGTACACCCGACCCAAAATTTTAAATTAAAATTAAATTAAATTAAATAAATTGAAATAGATCACTAAGTAGGACTGAGCCTATTCTAGTAGTGACCCCCCACCTAAGCGGAGATTTAAGAGGTTTGAATTCAGAGTTTACCTTCTCCTAGACTGGTTGCCTAACCAAGGTTAAAGAGCCCAGTCTGCCCTACTATTTACCCATAGTTGGAGGGAGAATACCTTTTCCAAGGGTATTAGTGCTATGTGAACTGTGGCTTCGTCCAGGAATTGAACTCTGGTCGACAAGTCCATTTCCTATGACTCTAACCATTACACCACCACACTTCCTAAGCATAACAAGTTCAATTGAGTAACAAGTTCTATCCTCACTGGATGCCCCTTACTTGTGACCTACCTGTGGCACACATCTTACCTGTGGCAAACAGGTTAGGTAAATACCTACCTAGGATACCAGTGTTCATTTGCCAAATTCCAGAACAAGTTGTGATACTGCTGACAGCGATGACAATTGTCACGCTTGACTTAACTCAGGTTTTCCAATACACTTTCTTTAAGAGGTAGGATAAAAAGATATTTCTTTAAAACGCAAGAATGTTTGTTTGCCTGTGCTTCATAGGATATGTGGACCATATCATATTATTGATAAGTTGAGAAATTAAAAATATATACATTGAACTTCATTTCATATTCCACTAACATCTGTCCGGTAGATTATGGTAAAAAAATTTACGTCCCTGCATTCACAGTGTTCCTGCTATTTTAGGTCCAAGAAAGGAATGAGTTGATATATCCAGACCATATGACCTTTAGGCACCCCTTTTGCGATCTCGTTTCATAAGGACATGTTTTTCATTTACACTGTCAACATCCGGTTGTTTGTTAGAGGTTAGGGTTAGGGGTTAGTTTTATAATTAAAAAAAAAACTCTAAAAATCATCTGTTAACAAACAACTGGATGTTGATGGTGTAAATGAAAAACATGTCCTTATGAAACGAGATCGCAAAAGGGGTGCCTAAAGGTCATATGGTCCGGATATATCAACTCATTCCTTTCTTTGGATCTAAAATAGCAGGAACACTGTGAATGCAGGGACGTAAATTTTTTACCATAATCTACCGGACAGATGTTAGTGGAATATGAAATGAAGTTCAATGTATATATTTTTAATTTCTCAACTTATCAAGTCATATACTGAAATAAACTGAAAATCACTATTCACTGCTAATATTTAATGATATTTCTATTTCAGAGTAACAATAAAAAATTAAAAAACTTTTTAAAAAATTAAAACAGTCCACTTTTGCAGTTCTGAAGTCAAAAAAGTGTATAACTGAATCACGACGCAACAACTTTAAATCTATACAACATCAATTAATACAGTCCTTTAATTTTTTTAAAACTTATAAATGAATTAATGTGTTAAGTTATGTTTTCCTTTGAGTTTCATGTTTAATTAAAAGTATTAATCCCAGTTGAGAAATTAAAAATACTAGCAAATATATGCACCCTCCGGGTGCAAGTATTTAAGTTTTAATATAATAAAATATCATATTAAATTAGAAAGGCTAATGAAACTGAATAAGTATGCAGATAAAAAGATTTGGAACAGAGGGGCTATGATTGAAAAATAGAACAACTTCGAAACTAACTATTCCATCATTTACCATTACTCCCGTCTATTCATTGGTAAATTTTCCTAATTTAACTCTTTAGTTAAAATAGGAAGTAAGGAATAAATTTACAATTATTTCTTCTTGTTAATGGATTTCTTTTAAGATTTATCCCAAGATTTTTGCTCATATTCAATAAGATAAAACCAAACAATTAGAAATCCATAATACTAAGCATATATTTATTAAAATCAATTTTTTAAGATCAATATGCAAATTAGCCTTCCCATTCACACTGTAAACCACTATTTTGTTGTATATATAAATACAATTGCATGTTACTAGTTTGTAGATATGATCAACAGTCTTAATGATGTAAAAATAATTTTATTAATAATTGAAGTTTAAATTAAAAATAAAATCATGGAGAATGTGGTATAAATAACAAAAGGAATTGTGACTTGATTAGTAATATAGTTTCGGTTACAGACAGACAAACCCACAATCTCCATTATAATAAGACTAGCAAATATATGCACCCTCCGGGTGCAAGTATTTAAGTTTGAATGTAATAAGATATTGTATTAAATTAGAAAGGCTAATGAAACTACATAAGAATGCAGATAAAAAGATTTGAAACATAGAACAACTGAAACTTACTCTTCCATCACTCTTGCCTTTCGTTGCTATTTTTTCTAATTTAAGTATTTAGTTAAAAGAGGAAGTAAAGAATAAACTTACAGTTATTTTTTCTTGTTAATGGATTTCATTTAAGATTTATTGAAGAGATTTTTGCTTATATTCATTAAAATAAAACCAAACAGTTAGAAATCAATAACACTGAGCACATATTTATTAAATTCGATTTTTTAATATCAATATGCAAATTAGCCTTCCCGTTCGCACGGTAAACCACTATTTTGTTGTATATACAAATATAATTGCATGTTATTCGTATGTAAATATGGTTAACAGTATTAATAATGTAAAACAATTTTATTAATAATTGAGGTTTAGATAAAAAAAAATAAAATCATGGAGAATGTGAATAACTAAGAGAATTGTGACTTGAGTAGGAATATAGTTTCGGTTACAGACAGAAAAACACACAATCTCCATTATAATAAGATATACATTGGACTTCATTTCATGGTAAAAATTTACGCCCCTGAATTCACAGTCTACCAAAGTGTCATGCCAAAAAAAGATTTCGAACCAAAGAGTCTGCGAAAAGGGTGATGGAGAATATGTATATTCCACCTAGGAAGGTCACAGCCCATCCCCACTCCTTGCTCACGTGTCCTGGGTATGATGTTAAACTGCATCTAGTTCCATTTCTTGAGATCTGTGGAGTGTGGAGTACCCCTTCATCACCATTACTCCCAGGTCCACTCTTCTTAGCTTGTATTGTCTTGTTTAACTATAAATATAATTATTCCACACCACAAAGTATCGTGTAAAATTTTTGGCATTTCTTTTCTTCTTCTCTTGGGGCAGCAACCATTAACATGATATATACAACAACCTCAGACCAGTTAGCTTACAGTCCAGCCATCTACTTAAACGAAGCTTATCTCTGTATAATACCAACTATTCTCCATCACTAAGATAAGCTCGGGAGAACATTCTTTTCTTCTTATATAAAGAAATAGTGAAGACTTACTAAGGAAGTAATGGAAAGGGGCTCCTAAGTAGCATGTACAGCGTGTATGTACATTCATGTCTGGACAGACAAAGCCCCACCCTTGTACGATTTGGGAAGCTGGGAGTAAAAAGAATGAATCATAGGCATTCAGTCATCACGTGAGCTGAAAGAAACCCATTTAAAAATGGCGCTATTTCTCAACTCCAGATGCTAAGCGCCCCCCCCCAAAGTCTCCACCCACACTCCTCTCTTACCCTGGCGCGGCAAATTTAGAAAGTTAACACACTCTCCTTACACTCTTTTTTTTTGGGGGGAGGGGCATTATAGAATGAATAAAATTTCTTTGTTCCTTTTTTTTTTCATTATTGTTTCGGCATAAAAATGATGCCAGCCTCTCTATTTTTTTAGTTGTTTTTTTAAACCATAATTGCAAAGGAGTCGTGTTGTCCGATTTAATAAGTGTAACAATTTTATGGAGCAAGAAAGCGATATCTCAGGACTCTAGTTTATTTAACATAAACATTTTTTTTTTAAATTAAAGTATTACTTTCTTTTTCGTAATGCGAAAACTCAACTTTAAAAAAAAGAAAACATGCTACAAGTCTTGTAGCATGTTGTTTTCTTTCTTTTTTTTGATACAAGATATAACTCAGTATCCGATTTCATTTAAGTAATTTTTTAAATAAAGTTAAAATTATTTTTTTTACAAAGACAAAAAAAATTTTTTTTTTTTTTTAAATGTTAGTAAAAACACAAACTAGCAAAAAAAATCAAATGGTCATTTTTTTTTCACTTTAAAAATTAAGTCACCGACAATTCCACTTTTACCCGGAGTGGTAGTATCTGTTAAGGTCCAGTCTATGGGTTAAATAAATCTGTTAGATAGGAATACTTGATCATAACCGTGTATGTACATTGTACAAAAAAGAAAAAGAAAACTCTTAAGAAACAGCTATACAAAAAATGTAA
This sequence comes from Doryteuthis pealeii, assembly GCA_023376005.1. Taxonomy (NCBI): domain Eukaryota; kingdom Metazoa; phylum Mollusca; class Cephalopoda; order Myopsida; family Loliginidae; genus Doryteuthis; species Doryteuthis pealeii. The sequence goes on along the minus strand of CM042160.1, from coordinate 74,652,211 downwards.
ATATTAACGTACAATGAACGCGGTTCCTTAACCTCTAGGCATAAAATAGTCACAATCATAGTTGACATGCCATTAAAATCAGTTAATCTTCCTTACAAACAAAAGGCTCATCCAATCAGTCACATGTTTTCCAACTGGCTGATAAAAGGTTAAATTAGGTTACATAACATATTAAACAACTGACACTAATGTAAATTAAAATTCTGTTTTGAAATGAATTTCAATTTTTTTTTTAAATAAACTAATGTAATTGCAAAATATTTACTGAAATCTTTTTGTTTTTGATGAATTCCACATTCAGAAATGGAATTTTGTTCAAACATCATCTCTAATAGTAAGGGATGAAGAAAACAAAAATAATTTTATTTGAAAAGTAAATATAAAAGAAAAAAAAAATCGAGAAAATTAACATTGCATTATCCATCCTGGACCGCGAAAATTAACATCGTTGATCCCAGGGGGCCGCCCTCCAGGCAACATCTGTCCCCTCGATTTAAAGGGGCAGGGCTAGGTTTATTGCCCAGTGCCTGAGGTGCCCCCTTGAAGGGGAATGCCGACCGGATCAACGCATTTTTTGCACCCGCCTCCAATGAGCTTCGGTTCGTGAGTGGTCCCACATTAATAGGGCCTTCTGCCTAACGCGTACAAAGTGGGGTACATGGTAAATACCATTATCCTTATATAACTTGTAGATAAATTCATTTAATGAAATTAAATTTACAGCATGGTCCGAAAGTCTTGTCACCCCTACCAATCCTCTAATCAATTATATTATTGAAACAAAAAATAATGAAAGTTAAAACAATATGTAGGGGTGACAAGACTTACGGACCACCCTGTAGTTTCCTATTGTTGCCAAAATTACTTCTTTTATGACATAAAATAAGTTTATGAAATTGATAAATGAAATTTTAAAATGCAAGATTTAGTTTAAAACTTAATATTGCATTTCAAAATTTAATTTTTTAATTTTTTTAAATTTTAATTTTTTCAAATTTCAAAAAAAGTCACTGTAGAGTAATTATAAAGTCACTTTTTTCTGAAATTTAAAAAAAAAAAGTTTTAAAAGTTTATTTCAACTTAAGTAACTATACAGTCACTTTTTTCTGGTGATTAAGAAAAAGGAATCATTCCTTTATTTAAACATCGGGAAACTGAACTAGAAATCAATTAACCAAATAATCATTTTATATCTGTCTGTAAATGACTAATCTTGTTTAAATTGTGTTAAATGTTGTTAAACGAGTTAACTGTGGACTCGGATTCTAATTGTTAAGTGACGTGAAGTTTGAATTAAAATGGGGTTTTCTTCTTTCATCAATTTTGTTTTAAAAGTTTTAAAACAAAATTGATGAAAGAAGAAAATTTAAATTAAAACATTGGAACAAAAAAAAACTGTTAAATTGCTATATAATTCAAAAATTTGTTTTGTAAAAAAAAAAACACGGATTTTTCGGCAACTTTGCCAAATACTTTAGTACTAAGTACACATTTACAGGAACGTTTAAATTACAATTTAAATTATTTGATTCCTCCAACAACTTATTTTTATATGCCAATAATTAAATTTGGGAAGGATAAAAACTTTTCTTTTAAGAAATGAGAAGAAATAAATTAAGCGTATTTGAGACATCTGTTGTTATGTCTGTGTCAGGTTCATTGTCAAATGTCAATCATGGGACAATTGTCATACCCTACGACTTTTTCCAAAGAAGAAAAAAAAAGACAATCATCTTAAATGACAGCTCATTAAGTTTTTTTGTCTAAGAAACCAAACGTAATAAATAAAAAGCAACAGATGTGGTTATTCAAGATTTTTTTTTCTTTCTCATATTGTGAATTAATGTTCAACAAATTTTTAAAATATGGAATTTTTTATTTTCTATTATCATTTCTTATTATTTGTAGTTTCAATTATAATTTGAAAGGAAAAATTAATTTTTTCGGTGTATTTTTCACAAAAATGTGTGAAAATATATATTATTATTTATTCATATTGTTCTGAAGAAGATTTCTATATGAACCGAAATGGTTGAAGAACATCGATCGACACTACGATCAATGATAAATTTTCATCCATTGTGACATCCCGTGTTTGTCTACATTTCTCCACATGCTGTCGGATTAATTTCCTCATTTTACTCACATCATCAGCCACTTTCATTTTATAAAATAAAATTACTACCAAATACTTGTGATATCAACTTGCTAAAAAGTTACCAACATGCTATTCCCGTGACTATCAGTTTCTCGCCTATGCGATCATCGGACCATGTGTGGTGTGGTGTGGTGTGGTATGTGTGTGTGTGTGTGTGCGCGCGCGCGTAGACGTCTGCAAGAAACTGTGACGGTGAAATGTAGACGAAGAAAAGAAAAAAAATGATAACTCTTGATATAATAAATCAATAATAATAATATGTTAACGCGAAAAACTTTTTAAAAAAAGAAAAAGTTTTGTGTTGTTTGTCTTGTGCGACGGACCGACATTAATATTCTTCCTTCTTCCGTCTCTCTCTCTCTCTCTCTCAGAAATTTCAAACTACATTAAAAAGATTAACAAATTTGAAATACAAATTCTACTGAATGATAAAAAAAAAAGATCTCAAATAAAAAAAAACTTTTTGAACATAATTTGTTTAATTATCTAATACAACAGAAAAATAAATGTTTTTATGATGATAAAAATATCATCTCCTCAATCATTCTTTGCACAGAGCGATCTTTTCTCCTCCCCAAATAAAAACCAAAACCTGTGTCAGCCACTTTGGCATCAATGTTTTCTTTCTTAATATAACAAAGTATAATTGTACCCTTCATATGGCAATTCATCTTTAAATATTAACAATAAAAGGTCTATTGACACATAAAAAAAATGTATATTTCATTTCTTTAGACAAGAAGAAAACACTAGTGTGTTTTGTAAGACTCGGCGGGTTGGAGACAATGGGACAGACACTGGCTACGTTATGTTACACACGCATTTTTCTTTCTTTGAATAAAACACCCAGAAAAGATTTTTTAAGTATTAAAGCTTAAAAATGATTCAACAATTAATGTTTAGAAACTACAAGTTACATTAATGAATGACAATAGCAACAATGTTGTTTTGTTTTTAATGTTTTTTCCTTGGTTAACGTTTTGTTTTTAATATTTTTTTCGTTAGTTGATGATGACGATGATTATGATGATGGAGACTGACTGGGATAAAGCTTTTAACTATTTTCTTTTTTTACTTAGCCCTTGATATAAGTTAGGTTACTATTAACTGCAAGTAAATAAACAAATGATATGTTTTTATTATCAAATTTTAATCAGATAATTCTATAAACAATAAAATAAAAAATGAGATTAATTCGTTAATTAGTACAACCACCTGAACACAATCCCAAGCAGAAAAACCAAAAAAGGTCGTCTTAACTTTTAATTAGATTTACTGTGTCAATTTGACTATTCTTCTAATTAAGTTAAATCTATGTTAATTTTATTGTTAAGTTTAAAAACAATGTTATTTACCTACACCATCCATTTATTAATCTTCTTCTTTTTAAATAAAATACTTGCCATTATTTTTTACGAAGGTTTTTTTTTTCTTATATCAATTATAAGTGTGAGATTGTATAATTATTATACAATCTCACACTTTTTATATATAATATCTAAAACAGAATTTTATATCAAAATGAAGTTGAAAAACAAAAATTGAGTGTTTATTTAAGGATTTTTTTTTTCTTTTGCTTGTTTGTTTTGTTTTTTTCAATTTTCGTCTGACAGTTACTGCAGATATATAAAATAAACAAGAATTCGTGCTATAATTTATGTAAAACGTAAAAAGACAACAACGATGTTGTAAAAAAAATACAAAATCAGGAATTTGTTTAAACATTAACAGAGACTTTTGTCTTTAAATCAAAATTGTCAATCGACAATCAATGGCAATTTAAATAAACTGAAAAAAAAGTTATGTTGTTGTATTATGTTGGTTTTGTTTTACTTGATGTTTACAAACCTTTAAAAAAAGTCTCTATTTTCTTTAATCACAGGAAAAATAACATTTTTAGCACAATATTTTTTTAAAAATCATTAAAAAATACACAAATTATTTAAACATTAACATTCAAACGTTTGTCTTTAAATCGTACATTTTTGCTATAAATCAAAATTGACAATCACAATCACATTTTGAATAAGCTTTTATAAAAGAGTTTATGTTTTTGTTTTTTATTTTTACTTGTATGTGTGTATGTGACACATACAGTGTATGTGTTTATTTGCGCGCGCGTGTGTGTGTGTGTGTTTATTTTCATTTTCATTTAGAGCGTATTTTTCTTTAATAACAGAAAAACAACATTTTTACTGACTTACAATACAAATTCCTACATTACTAATTATTAAAAATCTATCCGCATCTTCCTTTATTAAAAAAAAGGCGCTAATCAGAACCTTTGTTTAATTACAACTGAAGTGAAACCACCACACAATATGAAGCGTGGCAAAAAGATAAAATTAAAATATCCAAAACAAAGTAACAAGCTGAAGGTTGCATGCGTGCAATTATGTAACCAGTCACCTGTCTGTCACAGTTGTGGCAGTCCCGTTCACACTCCATATAAATAACAAATAAATAAGATACATAAATAAAGGAAAGACGTCACATTCTCTAGAAACTAACCTGTTATAATCGTGTATCCCTCCAGTTGTCGTGGTAGCTAATTCATCCCGTTCTCTGTTCAATAATGTTGTGTTTTCAAGTCCATCCCCAGCGTGGTCCCAGGCCATTTCCTCTATGCTGGGCCCATCATTAATAACCCCACGGTGGTTCAAGGACATTTTTTAAACTGTCTATAGTTTTCCGATGTGTTTTGTGTACTGTATATATCTCCACCGTTTGTTGCAATGAGGTATCTTTTGTTTTTGTTTTGTTTTTTTGTGTTTGTTTGTTTTACACAACTGCAGTTCTTGGCAGTATTTTCTGTTATGTCCGCTTCAAGCTGTTGATAAAGCAAGCAAGCGAGCAAGTAGCAGGGGCAGCTGATTTTCGTCTTAAGTTCCAATGTGATAAGTAGTATTAGTAATTGTGGTAGTGTTAGTACCACATGAGAATGTTATTTATACCACAAGAGAATTAGTACCATCAATTCAGTGGTTAGGCCTGTGGACTGGCAACGAATGGAGAGAAGTTCCGTCGTAAATTTACCAAAATAAAGTTTAAGTATCTTTCCCTAGCAACTTCATTTCTGATGAAGTTTCAATTGTTTAAAATGATTATGAAAATTATTAACTGTATTAGAGAAGGTTAGTTAATTATAGTATACATTTTTAAGGTTTCGTGTGTTTTTTGTTGTTTTTTATTGGTTTGGATTTTTTTTTCCACCTAAAATGTAGAAATATTATTTTATTGAAGTTTAGTTTTCTAATTCTTAAAAAGTAGGAGAAAATGTAATTTTCTTTGGGGATATATTTGGGTATGTCAAAGAGTATTTTCATTTTTTACAAACTTTTATTCCAATGCTTATTTCATCTATAAAGACTCTTCTACTACTACTACTACTACTACTACTACTACTTTTCTTGTTGCTAGTGTTATATATTAGGGTTACTCGAGTTCAAATCCTGCATGAGGCTGTTTGCATTTCACAATGTGAAAGGTATGAAGCCAACTACTCTCCCTTCAGCTATGGGTAAATTATTGGAAATTGGGTTATCTGCCCTCACCCGGAAGTCCAGAGAATAGGGGGCAGACACTGAACCCTGATTCAGCAGAACAGATACAGCAGGCACAGAGGAAGAACAGAGTCCGCACCCGTGAGAGAAACACGTCAACTCCGACAGGCAGACATAGTAGAAACGACCTTACCGGACAACTTCGGGACATTGCTGAGACAGATACTACAAAGTTAAGTTTCTTAAACCTCTATGTATACTTATATATATCCCGCCAAGAGAAATTCTCTGGCAACCTCTTACAGACATTTACACAATTTGTATACTCACACATTTAATATCAAAACCAATAAATTGTTAACCCAATTATATACTCTATAATTGCCTTGTCTCCTTTCCTTTACGACAGAGATACTATTTCACCCCAGTATTTCTGTTAAAATAGTAGGCAGACTTGGCTCTTTAACCATGGCTAGGTAACCAGTCCAGGAAAAGGAAAACTCTGAATTCAAACCTGTTAACCCCCGCTTAAGAAATTGACCTTGTGTCTCATCCTGATCATGCGGAGGGATTGGAAAATATATATATATATTAAGGTGTATCAAAAGTATTTTTATTTCAGTCGGTAGAGCACTGGACTAGGAATCGCAAGATACTTGGTTCGATACCGGCCCTCGCCAACTCAGCGTATGAATAGCACAGGGTTCTGTGCTGTAAAGTGAGGAGCTGATGGTAGGTGTGGCGCTCCACCTCAGATGCAAAAACAATGTCCTTGGTCTAGTGCTAGTGAAAAGGGGATAGACTCCCTTGCTGTTTGGCTAATACCAACATTAGGCCACCCCGATAACTTTACTTTTACTTTACAATGTCTATGTCGCTATCAGCCAGATAGCGAGCAAGTCTATCCCCTTTTCACTAGTGCTAGACCAGAGAGATAGCTTTTGCACCTGAGGTGGAGAGTCACACCTACCATCAGTTCAGTCAGTAGAGAATCCGCCTAGGAATCACAAGGTTCCAGGTTTGATACTGGCCCTTGCCGACTCAACCCATGTGTAGTACTGTTTAAATCTGTGCAGTACAGTGGGGAGCTGGTAGGTGTGGCACTCCACCTCAGATGCAATGACAATCTCCCTGGTCTAGAGTTAGTGAAAAGAGGATAGACTCCCCCGTTGATACTGACCGACAATGCCTATCCTATCGATGGGCCAAATAGATCCATTTGAAAATTATCAGTATATGATAGGAATACTTGAAACTATATAACTGTGCAAACAAATGATTATAACAGACAAATAAAAGAGATGTAGGATTTAAAAAATGATTGCAATGGAACGTTGAAAATATAAATCATCATCATCATTATCATGTCATGCCAGCAGCACGGATATCCATGACAATCTCTTGCCAACCGTCCCTATCACTCATTGTCCCTACGTCTCTGTTAGGGAGCGGTTGAATTCTCTTGCTTCTGGTCACTTTATTTTTGGCTAAAGATGACACGACAGAAGAATGAGAGAAATGGTTTGGTTTGTTTTGTTTTACGGCATATCAACCTCAGTGGGTCATTTAATGCCGATAAAATTTTGAAATAAATCAATTCTTAATGGATAATACAATTTTTTATAAATACATTTTTCTATTTAACCCATAGATGGGACCCTAACAGGTACTACCACTCCGGGTCAGAGTGAACCAGGGAGCAATGGTGATGAAGGGGTGCTCCACATTCCCCAAACCTCAAAAACTGAAACCTCACCATCAGATAGAGTTTAACATCATTCCCAGGACATGTAGACCTGCAGCCACCACCTTCTAGCACCCATATGATAAAAAGGGGTTGGGGCTTGCCATAAGGGCAATAGGGTTGGGAAAATCATATAGGTGCTAGGGCTTGACGTGACCAGCCGATAATGAGAGAAAGAAGTCGACGATGAATGAGGTGATTACAAAGGAATGTACCATTCATCTGCACAAAAAGGTTCTTCGTGCAGCATCTAGTGTCTGCACAGATCTGGTCTATGTAGGTCTTTGCTGGATAAACCGCACTAGCATGTCCACATGCTGGTTTCCATCGGAGGATGTCGTTTATGAGTTCATCCTTACTTTTCTAGCAGTGTCCAACATGTCTATAATCAAACATTTATAAATCAATCCCATTTTGGCATTAGATAACCCATAAGGAGTATTACAGGGATTTTTCTATATTGTTATATACACAACGTTTCGAACAATGGGTAATTTATGAAGAAGTGCGTCCCGGTCTCCTGCCTCAGAAATTACTACCCGGTGACTATTAAAATAATGTCCCCAGCTATGTCGTCTCCATTTGTTCATATCTATCTATATTATTTTGTTTGTTTATCTATCTATCTATCTCAGTCTATCTCAGTCTATTCCAAACTATATATCCATCTTCATATTTAAACAAGAATTACGACAAATTACAATAAATAAACAAGAATTACGACAAATTACGATAAATAAACAAGAATTACGAAAATTTCTATAAATAAACAAGAATTACGACAAATTTCTATAAATGAACAAGAATTACGACAAATTACGATAAATAAATAATAATTACAACAAAAAAGAGAAGCCCCCCCCCCCTCTAAAATACATTTAACGCCCAAAGTTGGTTGTTTTCTTTCAACTAACACCGCCGAGACGACATAGCTGAGGACGTTATTTTAATAGTCACCGGGTAGCAATTTCTGAGGCAGGAGACCGGGACGCACTTCCACATAAATTACCGAACAATGTGCCCTCCAGACTTCTTCAGGTGTTTCTTGTTGAACTTGAGAACCTTGTCAAACTCGAGAACCTTTTCTTCAAACTTGGGAACCTTCTATCCAGCTCAGAAGATTTCATGTCATAATCGAGTGCCTTTCCAGAACTTCAAACTGAACCCTTTATTCAATCCACCAAGGTAAACTGTTCTCCTTCCATTAGCAATGACCAGGTACAAGTGTTAAGCTATGTTAAGTATTCGGTAATCCTTAACTTGTTCTTCGTAAATTCTTACCATAAAATAAACTGAACCTTCATTTTATGTCCGTGTTTTTGCAATAAATTTTTTTTTTTTTTTTTTCTTGCACCCGTTATTTTACAATACTGAATATATTTTCTTTATCTAAAAACATTTATTGCAAACATATTTAAAACATTTATTGCAAAAACACGGACATAAAATGAGGGTTCAGTTTATGGTAGGAATTTACGAGGAACAAGTTAAGGATTACCCAGTATTCTATGTTATTATCACCCATGGTCAGGATTGAACCTACAACCTACAGATGATTGTCACTTAGAACTGTCTTAACATATCCATAGTACCATATGACAAATCTGTAAGGAGTTGTTATGCCATTAAGTAAATACACTAAACCAATTCAATAATCATTTCATATAAACGTTAACAGTTTCACCCATAAATACATACATCACTACTAATTTATCTACATCTATACATATGTACGGGACAATTGTGTGTATGTATGTATGTATGTAGGGACCGGGTTAGCTCAGTCGGTAGAACGTTCAGCTAGAAACCACAAGGTTCCTAGTTCGATACCGGGCCTCACCAACTCAGCGTATGAGTAGCACAGGGATATGTGTGGTAAAGTAAGGAGCTGATGGTAGGTGTGGCGCTCCACCCCAGATGCTAAAACAATTTCCTTGGTCTGGCGCTATTGAAAAGGGGATAGACTCCCTCGCTGACTGGCTGATACCGACTTTAGGCCATCGACTTTACTTTTTTACTTTATGTATGTATGTATGTATGTAGGTTATTTCCTATAACTCCAACATAAACAAAGGGGAACCACTCTTGACTGATAAATTATTTATTTTCCCATTAAACTAACCCTAAACCCTAACCCTAAACCCTAACCCTAACCCTGTCTTCTTTTTTTCCTAGTAGATCAATAAATGAATAAATAATTTATAAGTCAAGAGTGGTTCCCCTTTGTTTATGTTGGACTTATAGAAAATAACCTGTATGTATGTGCGAAGGAAACTATGAAAATAAAACAATTAACGACAATGTAAGTATATATACACATTCACTATCATCAGAGTTTACTTTTTGAGCAAAAATAATGAAGATTGTATTCACATTCGAGAAGGTATCTAAAAATTAGAATTTGAATAGCAAGTGAAGTCAATGGTGGCATCCAGGATTAGAACATAAACAAATCAATTATGGAAGACCAAAACAATAAATAGATCTGTGAGACTAACATTTTTATCACCCATCTACCCAGGTTACACCAGGTAGCCACTTCTAGTACATAAATAAAGGGCAGTTGGTGTTTATGTATGTATGTCCGAATGAAACTACGAAAATAAAACAATTAACAACATAGTGAATATATACACACATCAAATATCACCGGTTCTTGCTCTTTGTGCAAAAATTATGAAGATTTGATTTATATTCGAAGATATTTAAAAATCAAAATATATATAGAAATAGCATTGAAATTCTAATTAAAAATGTCCGGCATTTATAAATCTCAAAAGTTAACAAATCAATACACCAGAGATTGTTTTTTATTTCTCCTACCCAGTCGACGATGGGTAGCCACTTCTATTTTTTTATAAAAAGTTAATTTTTTTCTAAATCAAACATATATATTTACCAACCCCTCTGCACAAGTAGTTGTGAGATATGGTCAATTTCTTCAGCAGAGTTTAACAGGTTTGAATTCAGAGTTTCCCTTCTCCTAGACTGGTTACCGAACCATGATTAAAGAGCCCAGTCTGCCCTACTATTTATCCAGAGCTGGAGGGGGTATAGCTGGATTCATACCTTCACCAAGGGTATTAGCACTATGTGAAATGCAAACAACCTCATCCAGAATTTGAACTTGTCTCATGATGTCCATTTCCTGTGATGGTAACCATTACACTACATGCCTCCAATTTTAAGTACACATATTAAACATTGTTATTAGCACTATGTGAAATACAAACAGCCTCGTCCAGAATCTGAACTTGTCTCATGATGTCCATTTCCTGTGATGGTAACCATTACACTACATGCCTCCAATTTTAAGTACACATATTAAACATTGTTATTAGCACTATGTGAAATACAAACAGCCTCGTCCAGAATTTGAACTTGTCTCATGATGTCCATTTCCTGTGATGGTAACCATTACACTACATGCCTCCAATTTTAAGTACACATATTAAACATTGTTATTAGCACTATGTGAAATACAAACAGCCTCGTCCAGAATTTGAACTTGTCTCATGATGTCCATTTCCTGTGATGGTAACCATTACACTACATGCCTCCAATTTTAAGTACACATATTAAACATTGTTATTAGCACTATGTGAAATACAAACAGCCTTGTCCAGGATTTGAACTTGTCTCATGATGTCCATTTCCTGTGATGGTAACCATTACACTACATGCCTCCAATTTTAAGTACACATATTAAACATTGTTATTAGCACTATGTGAAATACAAACAGCCTCGTCCAGAATCTAATACCATTACTTAATGGTATCACTCTATTCCGGTTAATATCACTTTAGACAGTCCCAACTGATAGTCTGCCCTGTTGGCTGGGGCTGTAGAATACACCGACTGTACCTCTGTAGATGGGTAAAATCCAATCCAACCTGTTGGCCGTGGGTGACTGCTTAAGTATAGAATCCTGTTGGCTGAGCAGTCCATGACATGCAACTCCACTTAGGGGCTTATTTAGGCTAGAGGGGTGGGTGCTTCAATCAATCAGCTGGTCACGTCAAGCCCTAGCACCTATATGATTGTCCCAACCCTATTGCCCTTATGTCAAACCCCCAACCCATTTAATCATATGTGCTAGAAGGCAGTGGCTAAGGGTCTTAGTTTCCTGGGTATGACGTTAAACTGCATCTAATGGTGAAGTTCCAATTCTGGATCTCTGGGGAATGTAGAGTACCCCTTCATCATTACTCTCAAGTCCAATCTGACTCTGAGTGGTAGTACCTGTTAGAGTCCCATCGATGGGTTAAATAGAAAAAAATGTTTAAAAAAACGTGTTTGAAAATAATGGAATTTTATCATTTGCTTTTGAAGCATTGTTAAGTAAAGTATATTATTATTTATATTTTTTGAAGGCAATTACAATGCATATATCGTATAAAATTCGATAATTATTGAAAATAATCATGACAAGTAAACTTGGCAAATAACGCGCACGACGTGTATACACCGCTGATGATCGTCAAATTTATTAAAGGAGTAAAAAAAAAAGAAAGAAAGAAAGACAATTTGAAATGGAAACAGTTCCAATAACTGTAAATATTATATTAGAATAAAACAATCTATATATAAATATATATATATAACGCCAGGCATCTATTTATTGAAACAATGAGGATTGTCCAACGTTGCATGCTCACATTTTGAGTATATTTATTCTATGTTATGACGTTGGATTATGTGTTGGGTAATGTGACGTAAGCAGTGACATAATTTTTGTTACAGACTAAAACCGGAAGCGAATCTCCATTATTAGTATATATCAACCACAACCACACCTTCTTGTGATTCAAATACTTATTATCTATAAGTAGGTTTTATTGGAATTATTTTCATCATTTAAATTTTAAAAAATAAGTCTAATGTACAAAGTCCAGTATTTTCTTCTTTTTTTTTTTTTGATTTAAATTTTTTTTTTAATTATGATTCACTTTAAGTGAAACAGACTGGTTGGCTGGGACTGTAGAAAATAACGACTGTACTTCTTCAGAGTGGTAAGACCCCCCCCTCCTCAGTGGGACCACCTGATGGCTTGCAAGACTCCACTTTAACTCTTACCTCTTTTTGCTCTGCTCTTCCATAGTGAAAAATCCAGTATCATGTTTTAAATCAATTAAAATCAATTTAATTAATTCAAAATATGAATCGCTTAATGTTAAGTTTCAAATGTCATATTTTTAGATTCTAAAAACAAATAATTATTTAATAACTACTTTACTTTATTTTTGCTATCTAATGATTTTTGGAGAAAACCCAATTGAAAGTCCAGTAGGCTTTTTTGATTAAACATTTTTTTAAATTACGATTCGCTTAAAGCAAAGCAATCTATGAGTTGGAGCTTCAGAAAATAACAACTATACCTCTTCAGAGAGATAAGAGCTCACCTCCTTAATGGGACAACCTGTTGGCTATTACTGTCAAGGACAGAATCCTGGGGGCTTGCAATACTCCACTTTGGTTCTTACTTAGACTAGATGAGCAGTCAGAGTAACCCCCCCCCTGAATCA
>CM042160.1:74569530-74639180 GCA_023376005.1 Doryteuthis pealeii | reverse complement strand
GATGAGAGATAAGGAAGTAGAGACAGAAAAAGTATGTTGAGAATCAGGGTGATTCATATCCTTCATTTGAAGAACGAGGCGCTCCTCCAATATGGCATGATAGTAGGTGGTGGGGGTCAAGTTTATGGTATCTGGATTGCATTTGTATGATGAGGAAAATTGTGATATTGTAAAAAGGATCTGAGTCCATTTAAGGAGGTTGGGCGTTTATTCCTAAAATGGGTGAAAGCGTTAGTACGTCCTATATATTTTTTTGTAATTTAACTATTATGTTTTAGAATAAAATAAATTTCCCATTATTATTATTTGATAAACATTACATTCTATTAGAATTTCATATGGCTTCAAGTTGAATGATGATCACTTATTATTATAATTCATAATTCTTGATTAGTTAAGTTAAAAATTTGTTAAAGATTAATTTTTTATAGAAAAAAAGACTTGGCTGCATTAAAAATTGAAATAAATTCATTATAAATCATTTTAATTTATCATTTATTTATATTATATCATAAAATGTATATATATATATATAGTACAATATAGGAAAATATTATTAAACGATCCATAAGTCAGAGAAGATAATCTTCATTCGACACAGGGTTTATTCTCTACAAAAAAAAACTGTCGCGTTTGGAGTCAATGTGTGATCTTAATGTTAGAGTAACAGAGCATTTATCGTAGAATGAAAAAGACTTAGAGATTTTGGCATCATCCGTCTATTGCTTTATTGCTGATCTTTGTCTCACAGCTTTCGCCTGAAATTTAGACTCGTGATGAAATGCTAAATTAATCTTCTCTCTCTCTCTCTCTCTCTCTCCTCTCTCTCTCTCTCTATAATTATATATATTATTATAATAAGTATTTTTATATATATATATAATATAAATATTATTATTTATATAGGAAGAAGATTGGATATGAATCGACAGTTTGGTGGTATGGGATATGAGACACAAAGAACAAACTCAGACAAACGTAATGCATATTTTGCCTAGAGCAATTGCGCTCGATATCATCATAGTCGCTTTATCACATAAAGCGACTGATGAATGCCGGGCTCAATGTCTGGCATTATATATATATTGTTTGTCTGAGTTTGTTTTGGTGTTCTTCATATCTCTAGGCCATGATTTTTATATTAATATCTAATTCTATTATAATTGGAGATTGTCTGTATTTCTGTCTGTAACAAAACTACGTCATAGCTCTACGTCACAGCTTTTACATCACAATATTCTTATGCTATATACACCCAAAATTTGCGTTAAGCAATTTAAAAATGTTTTTTACTCTCGTCCCTTTTTTTACAGTAACAAGAAGTTAACTAAAAAGTTTACAAATAAATAGATTACGTTTTGTGGAAAATTGATGTGGAAAATATTCAAAATAATTGTTTGATTATTACATGCACGCAACATTTTATTTGAGAGGGACGGGGCTCAGTTTTCATTTCAAATTGTTTTATTTATTTTTTACTCCTTTAATAAGTATGAGGATTTGTCTTCAAGCCTCTGAAGAATTTTGAACTTCCACCCTCTCAGGCAATGTCTTTCAAAAATTAATTTTTACGACGCCCGGAGGGTGTTTTATGTTGCTAGTCTTCATAATAAATTTTATGCTTAAGTAATAGGTACTTGTTACTTTTTACTATATAACAATTTTTTCTTAAGGTACCCCTACTTTTTGGTATACATGTCCAGTACCTAGACTTTGACCCCTCTTCCGCGGATGACTTCCACATTTTTCTTAAAGCAGCGGTTGACGAAATAGGAGTAAATTACTCTGAATTAAAATTTACAATTATTTCTTCTTCCCTTTCATTAAGAAAAGAAAATGTTTTGAATTTCATTATTTTCTTCTTAATTACCCCAGGCAAAATGCTTTCCAAAGCTCCTGGGTAATCACATACCTGAATATAGTCGTGTTGGGAAAGAGATAAAAAAGGAAAGTATTCTTCGACTGCTGTATTAAAGTATCGCAACTTCCCGGTTTGGAAAGTTCTGGACTAAATATATATCTATATAAATAATTGGAAAGAGTTTGTCTGTCTGTCTGTCCTCTATGGATGACTGAACAATTTGGTGTAGAGAAGCGATCGTAGATGATGAGTAAATTAATGTGGATTAAAATTGTTATTTATAATTTCATCTTTTTCAATTTCATTACCCCCGACCCCTAAAAACTAAAACAAAACAAAAACAACCCTGAAAGAAAAAAAAATCACATTATCCTTTTTGAGTTCCCTCTCCCCCAGTCAGAAGAGGGTAACTTACCTGAAGTTAAAATTAGTATTTTTTCAACTTTCTTATTTTTATATGAAATCTCCTGATACCCCAAAGTACTATCTGCAACACACTAGGACAGTGGTTCTTATAGACCCCAGTGGATTGTAGGGTTTACATTCCTTACTTACCACAATTCTCCTGTTTGGTGCTAGGGGACATGAGAGATAATTACCTCTTGCGTCTGCCAGTAGCCGCAGTATAAATGGATAAACAACAAAGGCAAACCCTCTTTCACCTTCTAGCCTCGACAGAGTTAACAGCATGTGTTTTAGTATATGGGTGTTTCTTGCCCCCAGAAACCTCCTGTCGCACGGCACACAAGAACATGCTCAGCATGTAAGTCTACATTTTCCTTTCTATAAGCGACAAATTTATCAAGGATCACAATGCCATCTCTAAAGTAAGTAAAGTCGACATGTTGGCCTAATGTCGGTATCAGCCAGACAGCGAGGGAATCTATCCCCTTTTCACTAGTGCTAGACCAAGGAGATTGTTTTTGCATCTGAGGTGGAGCACCACTCCTACCATCAGCTCCTCACTTTACTGCACAGATCTCTGTGCTACTCATACGCTGAGTTGGTGAGGTCTGGTATCGAACCTTGTGATTCCTAGCCAAGTGTTCTACTCGCGGAGCTAAACCGGTCCTTGATACCATCTCCACTAAAAGACTATTTTCCGATTAGGACATTTCAATCATACAACTCTCTATATTACTCATGTCATCTTTGTATTCATTCTTCTAAGTTTGCTCAGGCAATAAAATTGTTCTTGTTAGTTCGTTGTGAATGGTTTTTACTTATATATCTACAAGAAGATATATCTTACTACACACAGACTTACACTACAAAGTGTGGGAGTTTGTTCTATCTTAACTAAAAATGCTAGCAGCGAGTTTTGGTTTCCAAAATGACAAACATACGAAGACAATCTTCAGTCGTGAAAATCATAGCTCACCCGCTACACTTTTACAAAGTGTCCGGGTTTGTTTCATCTTAACTAATAAAAATAAAAAGAAGAAATAATCCCAGTTGTGGTTTCTAAAATGATTTAACTCTTTGCCAACCAAATTTCCCCCACGTACGAAATTATTCCATTCAACTGGTTTCATATTGCAAAAGGATCAAATACCTGTCTCAGGGTTCACAGAGAAAACAAAAACATGGAAGGGGTGTTCAAAAAGTATTTTTTCAGTGTAAACAAGTGACATGTACGAGAGCAGCTGCTAGTGGTTTACGGCAGAATTTCAGGGTTGGTCCACAGACAAAATAAAAGATGACTGGGGTGTTCACGTAGTGATTTGTCAGTGTAAACAAGTGACATGTACGAGAGCCGCTGCCAGTCATTTGCGGTAGGATCGCAATGGTAGGAGAGCCACTGTGAGCGGTTTAAAGTAGGTAAAGAGTTAATAATAACAAAAACCTTTAGTCATAAAAACTATTGCTCTCCGACACAAGGTGAATAAAATTCTGATTGGGGGAATAAAAACATAAGGTTCCTTGTGGGATGGAGGAGTTTTACTAGTATTTATAAATTTTTTATAAAAGGAAAAAAAAATGCTAGGTTATCTTAGGTTCAGACCTAACGCTATTTAGAGTTGCTCCCTTGATGGGAACCCGGAAATGGGGTTTCCGCCATGACACATTTGGATTGGGGTTTGTACGAGTGGACGCACGTGCACAGCACGGTTGAGCTAGTTAAGTCACTTTTTCGGGTAGACTCATTCTCTACTCTGTGTTAAATAGAACCTTGTTAATTTACAACAACCTGGTCTTGCATTTTCATTCAGGTAAGCAATGGACTATTCCGTTAGAAATTTCGCCCAGAGGGTCAACAAGAGGAGTTTTCAGATTTCAAAAGAGGATACCTTACGCTTTCAAAAAATACCAAATTTAGTTTAGTAACAATTTTTTTAGGTACACCTTCTTATCTACTAGACTAGATATGGTTTGCATATTCCCCGCCTCCAATAAAAAAAAATCCCCAGGGATTCAAAAAGAGGAGTTTTTAAATTTCAAAAGAGGATACCTTAAGCTTTCAAAAATACCAAATGTAGCTTGGTAACATTTTTTCCCGGTCCACCTTCTTATCTACCAGACTAAAAGAAAGAAAGGACATGATACACATAAAAATATAAGAAAGAAAGAAAGAAAGTATGAGATAGATAGATAGATAGATAGAGAGAGAGAGAGAGAGAGAGAGAGAGAGAGGGGGGGTAGAACGCGAAAATAATAACGCTAGTCTGTTTCAATCGATGATGAAAAGAAGGAAAGAAAGAAAAAAGAGTGAGAGAGACTTAAATCAAGATTATCACTCATTTTACATATTGAACTATTTGGCAATAGCTCTTAAGTAAACATAAAACGTTGTGATAATTAGATTATCATACTGTGGTATATCCTGCTAATTATTTAATAATGAGAATAAAAAAGATTTTAAAAGAGAAAGAACAATAATAATAAAAAGTAAAACTAAAATACAATACCTGAATTTTTAATTCTTATCCATGGTAACAGATTTTTAATGAAAAAAAAGTGTTGGGTCAGTAAATGAGTGAGGGAGAGAGGCTTTCTGTGATTGGATATACCAATCACGTGATGAGCCCGGAAGTTTTGGCGCAAAATACCTAAATTCATACAGAAGAGACCACGGACTAGATCCAACGATGCAGCAACTTGAAAACCTCTCCAAGAAATCATCCTAAGATACCAGATATCTTCTCCATCACACCAGTAAGTCCCTCAAACTCAACTTTATACACAGGAAGGACTTTATATTGTTACTCATTGTTTTATTTGCTCGTTAATAAATTGTTAGAATTAAACTAAGTTTTAATTCATTCATTTGTTGCTGTTAGCCTTAGAATTAAATGCTATACTAACACAATAAAAGTAAAATCATTATTAATGAAAAATCCCACTCTGATCAAAGTGATCCGGGTCTTCACTTGTTAAATTAGTTTTCAGTACAGCCAGGTAAAAATGCTTTGGTGAGTTATATGTATTAAGATTCTTGTGACCATTTTTTGGGGCTGCAGGTGAGAGCACTTTACAGTGGAGATCCCTTGTGGCATTTAGTTTAATTCGGTTTGAGTGGAATCCTATGATCTACAAGAAGATATATCTGACTACACATAGGATTACACTACAAAGTGCCCAAGTTTGTTATATCTTAAGTAAAATGTTAGCAAAGACAATTTTCATTCGTCAATATCATCCGCTACACTTTTACAAAGTGCCTGGGTTTGTTTCATCTTAACTAATAAAAACAAAAAGAAGAAATAATCCTAGTTGTGGTTTCTAAAATAATTTAACTCTTTGCCAACCAAATTTCCCCCACGGCTGTACGAAATTATTCCAACCAAAAGTAAGAGTATTTACGGGAGCCCTTATTCTCCGTAGTTGGCTATTTCGGACGAAAGAAAGAAACAAATACGAATATAAATGCAGACACTTGTATTATCAAAAAGTACAGAAATGTTGTTGCAAATTTTAATGGCATTTGCTACAGACTTATCTGTGAGGTTAAATACTGTTCGTTGGAGAAGTGGTGATAACAGGGGTATTCTGGACGCTGGTTGGAATGTAGATAAGACGCTTCGACAGGTCGTTTCTCGTTCTTCAGCCTTCTGTTAGTATGCTATTGTATCAGCCTTAAAACGTTTGCTGATACAACGCCTTGGAAAGTGTGGTTATGGGCGAGGTGGCTGGAGGCGCTTATTTTCACGTCCTTCCCTGGTAACTGTTCTATGATAAGTGACGTTTGGTTTGATTCTCGCACCAACCCCCTGTTGGCGATTTTCCCCCTAGCGGCAGGGGAAGATAATTCTCTGTTGAATTTCCGATAAAAGGTTTCCTATTGCAAAAGGATCAAGTACCAGTCTCGGAGTTGATTCAGTGTTAAGCAGAATCTTTGTTTGTTGGTCCGATCATCTTTGTTTAGCACGAGCAACTGAACACCTTTCCATGAAGGCCATTAAATAGTTAACCAACCACATATTCGAGCGTGTTGATTGGCCGATTGAATCTACGCGGCCACGAGGAGCCTATAAAATTTAAGTTGTGACCGCCAGCACACCTTATATAGCAAAATATTCTAGCAATATGATTAAATATTATTCTAATAACTTTTCTGTATTGAGGCATCTCCACACTGGGTGGTAAGCCTCTGAAATTTGTTGACCAGTTCACATACCTAGGTAGTAATATCTCATCTACAGAAAGCAATGTCAGTATACAGATAGGAAAGGCTATAGAAAGATTGTTTATTATATGGAAATATGATCTCTCTGATAAGATAAAAATAAAACTGTAACCGTGTCTGTGCTACTGTATAGCTGCAACATTTGGGCTAACGAGACGCTTAGAGAAAATGCTAGATAAGAACTACACAAGGATACTGCGAGCTGTCTTGAACAAATCTTGGAAGCAGCACACCACAAGAAAGTCGCTGCATGGCCACTTGTCTCCTATCTCACAAAACATCCAAGTAAAACAAACTAGATATGTTGGACACTATTGGAGATGCAAGGGGCGACTTTATAAGTGATGTTCGCCTGTGAACACTTATACATAGACACACCTGTGTAGGTCGACCAGTAAAAATCAGCACCATTCAGCTCTGTGCAGAGTCTAGATGTTGTACGGAGGAAATGCTAGGGGCGATGACCAATAGGGATGGTTGGCGAGAGAGAGTCATGGATGTCCGTGCTGTCAGCGCAATCTGATGATGATTTTGTAAAAAAAAAAAAAGATAATATTGGAAACGGAAACATTTAAAAACATCAAGCCCTCTCAACATGGCATTCAGGAAGACTGAATGGAAATTACATTTGGTTGCAAGGGATGTTTCAGTTAAAAATTTTGTGAAGTCCTGACTTCAAGAAATATCGGCCCACATTTAAAGATCTTTTTTTGTGGTACAGAATTTTATGATGCAATGAACAGACCATATATTTTATCATTCAATTTCACAAATACATCTGTCAGATGATTTGGGGGGAAGGGTCCGTCAGCGATGTGTATCCCTGGGATCATTGGAAATTTTGGTCTTTCAACAACGGATTTCCTTCCCCTGGAGACCAATCAGGGTTGATCAACCCGACTCTCCCTCAGCAACAGGCGTTCCCTCTCGCCTCCTGTTGACCGTCGCTTTATATTACTGGTCATGTGACCCCCCCCCCCAAGCAATGGCAATGGGGTTCTTATATATGATTCCTGTATTAATCGAGTTTGATCTCAATACAGGAGAAAGGCTGTGGTAAGATTATTTTCTCTTTTTTTTCTTTTTTTTTCTTCCTTTTTTCCCTTTCCTTCCCCCCCCTCATTCTTAATTTTAGTTTTATCTAATTATTTATTTACAAGACAGGGATTTTTTCTTTTTTCTTTTTTTTTTTCATAATGAAATTAAAAACTAAGAAGTAAAGGTGAATGCAGTGACGAGATGACTTACCTCCCCTGAAGCACATCTGCTTAGCATATAAGGTTATAGAAAAAATAACATGGTTGCTCTTAACAGGCGGATTAATGGGGCGTGGTATCGTTCTTGGTATGATTAAGGCAGCGCCTATGCAAATCATGCCTACAACGAACTAGATGTAAGGTTGTAGTAAGTAATTGAGAGTTACCTCCTCTGTTTTATGATTACCTCCCCTTTGGAGAACTCTCTAGCGAATACTAGACTATATAAACTCTCAATAAGTTTACCAATTATTCTAAGTAGAATAAAGTTTTCGAAAGTCTATCGATGTTATCGTCTGTCATTACAAGGGTGTTTGGTTTGGCATAGTATGGGGCATCCAGCGAGAATCGAACTCCCTATTCAGTAGTAATGGAGAATAGCTTGTTAACCATTATACATGATAGGACACCTGATTCATTGAGTGCATGGAATTTGTAAGTAAATGTAACAATTTTTATGGAACAGCAGTTATTTACTAAGCATTGTATAGTTCAGCACAAGACCAGAAGTATGGGGTACCAGTGGAAGCAAACTCACTAGCAATGGTCTACTCACAATTACATTTCGCCTTTAAAAACTAAGCAAGAAATGATATATATACGAAAAAAAAATGTCGAAATATTCAATTAATTTATTTGGGGGTGAAATGAAATTATCTTTGGTTACATATTTACCCAACCCCTCCACACGAGCAGGATGTGACACAAGGTCAATTTATAAAGCGGAGTTTAACTGGTTTGAATTCAGAGTTTTCTAACCAAGGTTAAAGAGCCCAGACTGTCCTACTATTTACCCATAGTTGGAGGGAGAGTAGGTGGATGCATACCTTTCCCAAGGGTATTAGCGCTATGTGAAATGAAACACAACCTCGTCCAAGATTTGAACTCGCGTCGACGAGTCGATTTCCTACGACTCTAACCATTACACCACGCGCCTCCATTATCATCTTTGGTAACAGGGTGCATTGAGTAAAAAGTTTGAGAATCCCTGCCCGAGGGTGTTATGTGACCCCAGTTGAAAAGCACTGCGATTAAAGGTTGAAATTATTTCTTTCTCTTTCAAAAGATACAGTAAATCAACATTTGAGGTCTGAAGATCGCATAGGTGAGAAACTATCAGTTTCTAAAAAAACAACAACTAAATAATAGAAAATAATAAATATCTAAATAAAAGAATAAAAGATAAAAATTTATAATATAAAATTAATAATGAAATCTATAATAATAAAAATAATAAAAAAAAATTTTATAATAAAAAATATCTAAATAGATAAAAATAAATAAAAAATTAAAAATTTTATAATAAAAATATATAATAAATATCTAAATAATAAAAAATAAAAAAATTGATAATAAATTAAAAAAATTTATAATAAAAATAATTAATAATAAAATATCTAAATAATAACTAAAAAATTGATAATAAAAAATTAAAAATTTTATAATAAAAAAATATAATAATATATAAATATAAAAAAAAAAATTGATAATAAAAAATTAAAAAATTTATAATAAAAAAATTAATAAAAAAAATTATCTAATAATAAAAAAATAAAAAAATTGATAATAAAAATAAAAAATTTTATAATAAAAAATAATTAATAATAAAAAATATCTAAATATATAATAAATATAAAAATAAAAATAATAAATAATATATAAAAAAAATTGATAATAAAAAATTAAAAATTTTAAAAATAATTAATAATAAAAATATCTAATAAAATAAAAAAAAAAATGATAATAAAAAATTTATAATAAAATTATAATAATATCTAAATAATAAAAATAAAAAATTGATAATAAAATATCTAAATAATAAAAAATTAATATAAAAATATCTAGATGGTGTTGAATGTCCACACTTCCTTAAGTTAAATATAAATGCTCTATCAATAATATTGAGCACTGTCTACAACAGATATTATACATATTACCTACAAACACACACACACACACACACACACCACACACACACACAACATATATATATATATATACATATATATATATGAAAAAGTTAATGGAAATTAATCCGACAGGATGAAATATTTATTTCATATAGGATAATATGGGTGCTATATTTCTAAGCAGATAGTGTCCAATATCATTGATAGAGCCTCTATATTTGAGTTAAGGTGGTGTGGATATGGCGTCAACACCTCATTACTGACAGTTTCTCAACTCTGCAATCTTCAAACCAGTCTGAAGGTCACATAGGTGAGAAACTGTCAGTAACGAGGTGTTAACTCCGTGTCCACGCTACCTTAACTCAAATATATATGTATACTAGGCAAACCCACTCGTCACCTCACACATTACAGAGTGAAAAAAAAACCTTTCTAAATCTACTAACGTTTGTTTATTTAAACTTGAAGCGGCTACCCAGCGATGCCCGGGTAAAGTGGGGGGGATCTTGGTGTATTGATTTGTTTACTTTTGAGATTTACAAATGCTGGACATTTTTAAGTATACGCCGTAAAACAAAACAAGCGAGCAGAAGCGTAAATATAAATGTACTAGAAAAAACGTGACCCATTGGGTCGCCCATTGAGCTCTGAGTAGATAATTGGGATTAAGGAAAAGTGAAATTGCAAAGCGAATTAAATAAAAAATAAATAAATACGGTCGGAGAATTAAAAAAAATAAAAATCATTTTGTAAGATTTCTAAGAAAGGCAAAGTTTGACCTAATTTAAATTTATTTAGAGCCAAGATGTTGAAGCTACTGTTTACGACACAAAGATTCATTCACTCAGCTTTAGTATAATAATAATAATAATAATAATAATAATAATAAAAAGTTAAAAAGGAATATCTCAGGAGAACTAGAAAACTTCTAGAAACGAAACTTAACAGCAGAAATCTGATCAAAGGAATTAATACCTGGGCTGTCCCCATTATAAGATACTCAGGACCATTCTTAAAATGGACAAAAGAAGAACTCAGACAGATAGACCAAAGGACGAGAAAATTAATGACCATGCACAAGGCTCTCCACCCTAGAGATGATAGAGATAGATTGTATGTGTCAAGAAAGGAAGGGGAAGAGGTCTTGCCAACATAGAGGAATGCGTAGAAACCACAATCAACAACTTGAAGATTACACAAGGAAGAGCAAAGACAAATTACTTATGGCGACCAACAATAGTAGAAACGGCAGATGGACAAACAGAAGAACGACAAAGACTAGAAAACAAAAATGGGAAGAAAAAACAATTATATGGACGCTTCAAACGACAAATAGATGAGGTTGCACATCAAAGACTTGGACATGGTTAAGAAAGGGAAACCTCAAAAGAGAAACAGAATCACTTATAATTGCTGCACAAATAATGCCATAAGGACAAACAACATCAAAGCGAAAATTGATAAGACCCAACAAAAATAGTAAATGTAGACTTTGCGGTAATAGAGATGAGACTGTTAACCATATACTCTGCGAATGTAGCAAACTAGCACAACGAGAATACAAAACTAGACACGACTGGGTTGGGAAGGTGATCCACTGGGAATTATGCAAGAAATTAAATTTTGACCACACAACAAAATGGTATATGCTTAAACCAGAATCTGTTCTTGAGAACGAAACGCACAAAATTCTCTGGGACTTTGAAATTAAAACGGATCACCTTATCCCAGCAAGAAGACCAGACCTAGTGTTGATTAACAAAAAAGAAAGAACTTGTCAACTGGTGGATTTTGCAGTGCCAGCGGATCACAGGGTGAAGTTAAAGGAAAATGAAAAAATTGACAAATATCTGGACCTTGCCAGAGAACTGAAAAAGTTATGGAATATGAAAGTGAAAGTTATACCAATTGTAGTTGGTGCACTTGGAACAGTCCCAAAAGGATTAGAAAAGGGTTTGGAAAGTTTGGATATCAGAGGAAGGATTGAAACCATTCAGAACACTGCACTGCTGCAATCTGCCAGAATACTCAGAAGAGTCCTGGAGACCTGAGGAGACTTGCTGTCACTCAGACTCCAGTGAAAGACCATCAGCTAACACTGATGTGAAAACTCAAATAGTAATAATAATAATAATAATAATACTTGATAATACAACAAAATGGTATATGCATAAACCAGAATCTTTTCTTGAGAATGAAACGCATAAAATTCTCTGGGACTTTGAGATAAAGACGGATCACCCTATCCCAGTCAGAAGACCAGACCTAGAGTTGATAAAAAAAAGAAGAAAAAAAGAGAATGTGTCAACTGGTGGACTTTGCGGTTCTATCAGATCACAGGGTGAAGCTGAAGGAAAATGAAAATTTGGATATATATCTGGACCTTGCCAGAGTATTGAAAAAGCTGTGGAATATGAGAGTGAAAGTGATACCAATTGTAGTTGGTACACTTGGAACGGTCCCAATAAACTTGGAAAAAAAGACTGGAGGATCTAGAAATCAGAGGAAGAATTGAGACCATCCAGACTCCTACACTGCTGCAATCGGCAAGAATACTCAGAAGAGTCCTGGAGACCTGAGGAGACTTGTTGTCACTCAGCCTCCAGTGAAATACCATCAGCTAACGCTGACGTGAAAAACTCAAAAGGAGTGAAAATAACATATAGATATAATATATATATTTTATATATAAATTCTGATATATATATATATATATATATATTATATATTATATATATTATATATATATATATTATATATATATATATTATATATATTATATATATAGAATTTTAGTAATAGTAAGTTTGAGGGGTTTTATTTTATTCTTTATTCGGTCAACGCTGCGTAATTTTTTACTCGTCGTTTTTAACTTTCTGGCGTCTCTTTTGAGACACGCTAATTGTTAATGGGGGAGGGGTTGGGTATATGACAGCCATCTATGCAAACGTTTTAAGTGTGTCGGAAGCAAGAAACAAATTGTGTTATTCATATTTGTTATTTCCTTCCATTTCACAAAATAATGCTTAAAAAAACCGTTTTTGATTGAAAAAGATTTTTTAGCAACAATTATTTTCGGTTTTTCAGATTTCTTCCATTTGAAGCGTTATAACCTGTTTCCAAATTAACCCTTGCTGCTATCGCTCTCCTATAAAACGGATGGAGCACTCTCTGGCGGCCTTTACATATATACATATTTATAAGTTAAAAGTCTCTTCTGAATATGTAGGTGCTGATGATAGCTGAGAGGTTAAGAAGCCTGATATGATAAATCGGTCGGGTTTCCATCTCGACTGCCATTGTCTAGCCACACTGAAAAGACGTGATACGTCGAAACATGGTGTCTTTTTTTGATATATATATATATATATATATATATATTATATATATATATAGGATAGATGTACTGCCCCTAGCCTCCTCCCTTCACTTCCGCTACTAACTCCCCCTCACAAATTCACTTGTACTTGCACGAAATGTTGCTTTCAATAAAAATCCTTTGACCGATGATGTCCGTATGAATTCGGACGAAACGTTTCAACTCTTAGATTTGTTTTGAGTTTTCATTTTTGTTCACCATCCTTCTACTACCTCATATATATATATATATATATATATATATATATATATATATATACTAGACAAAATGTGACCCATTGAGCTCTGGACAGATGATTAGGGAAAAGTGAGTTTGCAAAGCGAATTAAATAAAAAAAAAGAAGATAAATACGACCGAAGACCATTTAGAATTTTTCATTATTAAAATTGGGTGAAATAAAATGAAACAAATAAGAAATCTGTGATTAAAAGACACCAGTTAATCAGGATTTACATTTTTGCATTGCATCTTGGACGATTTGGACAGTCTTATCTTTTACCAGAGGCTGTTTTTCGATGATAACGGACGGAAGATTTAGGAATACTAGACCTAATGTTAATTAACAAAAAAGGAGAACGTGTCAACTGGTGGACTTTGCGGTCCCAGTGTTGTACTCGCCCGGAAGACAGAGCTTCCGGCAAAAAGACAAAGAGAAATATAAAAATATATTTAAAAAAAAAAAGGAAAACGGAAGCGAGGCTTTCCGGTCAAAGAAGCAGGCAGAAGATAAAGAAATATATAACAAAGGTCCGTTATCAGATTAAAAGATAAAGATGCGTAGGAGTATCTATCAATATAAAGGCCTGAGGGTTCGAGCCGAAGTCAGAGACCCCAGCTAGCAGCCAAGAGGACGCTTTGCGTCTCCCGTCAGCAAACTCCCTCAGACACTCATTTGTGAACACTGCGCTCTTCGCCAGCCACATGCATTTTCATTGTGAAGCTCTATGCTTTTACCACCCACACACCGAAGAAAATAAATAAGGGTCCTATCTTTTATATACGTATCTGTTGTTTATTGAAGTCCAGTAGTAGTCGGCTATACAACACCAGCAGATCACAGGTGAAAACGAAAAGATGGACAAATACCTGGACCTTGCCAAAAATTGAAAAATCTTGGAATATGAGGGTGAAAGTGATACCAATTGTAGTTGGTGCACTTGGAACGGTCCCAATAAACTTGGAAAAAGACTGGAGGATCTGGAAATCAGAGGAAGAATTGTAATCATCCAGACTACTGCATTGCTGCAATCGGGTAGAATACTCAGAAGATTCCTGGAGACCTGAGGAGACTTGTTTGTCACTTAGACTCCAGTGAAATACCATCGGTTAACGCTGATGTGAAAAACCGTTGGCACAGTTATATGGTTTAAAGTATTCGTATCTAATACAAATAATTTTCGAAAAGTTATATCCTTTCAGATCCACAGAGAGAGAGAGAGAGAGAGAGAGTGAGAGAGAGAGAGAGAGAGAGAGAGAGAGAGAGAGAGAGAGAGAGAGAGGGGGGGGTAAATTTGGCTCTTGAGACAGAAAGAAAGAAAAATATTTTCTATGTTCGATTTTAAACGTTCAATTATTCCAATTTCTATAATTTCTATATTGATAATATATATTGCCAAAAATTATCTTTCGTCGTATTGAAACCTCGGGGGTTGTGTTTGCGAAATTGCCATCTTTTAAATTAACCTTTATTCTCTCTCTCTCTATATATATATATATATATACACACACACACACACACACACACACACACACATATATATATATATATATTATATATTATATATATATATTACAAAGCAAGAAATATGGATTCCATATCTTCAGTGGAACGAATAAGACATTCGTTCCAAACGATGAAAATAAAAATTAAAAAAACAAATAAGTAAAAAGAAATAAGTAAAAAGAAAAAGAAAAGAAAAAAAAAGAAAAAAGAAAAGTTGCTAGGAGTTTTGTGACGTCACTAAAATGGAAGGCGTCCGTGACAAGACATAATCAATCATATCAATTTTGACAATTACATCAAGTTTAGGATGAAGCAGCGTTCGCGAATGATAGAAATGAAACGGGGACGTCATGGCGGCGAGGAGCAAAAACATTTAGAATAAATATTTGGCGTCTCATTGAAAGGATATAAAAAAAGTTAAATGATTGAGCATTGTATTAGAAATGGAGAAAGCTTTAATAATTCGACATTTGCTGAATTGTCTGTGTGAGAGGGAAGTTTCTTCATTAACAATTTGCAATTGATAAATACAAATAAATGTAAGGACAATGTTTAAGAGAAATAGATGTGCCGAATGAGCGACCAGAAAACATTTCTAATAGTAAATGCGAATGTCTGTGTGTCACATTTTTCAACTTTACTCCTAGAGGCTGTAGCCCAATATATAATATCATTTTAGAATCAGGCTGACTCCGTGGACAAAATAAAAACATTTCAGACCGAATCAGGAGCCGCAATCCTGATTTTTTTAAAAATTTCCAAATTTTAATTACTGCGATCGTTTTCGGCAAATTTTTACGTGATTTTTTTGTGACGATTTTATTTTTGTATGATAACATTTTTTCTAACTTTGAAATAAATTAGGGAATAATGGAAATTAATTGCGAAATCTTGCGAAAGTTCCCGAGTTCGAAAAGAAGGTTCCCGAGTCCGAGAAGGTTCCCGAGTCCGACAAGAAATACCTGAAGAAGGCCGGAGGGTATATCGGTTGAAACGTTGTACAAATAACAATGAAGATGGGGACAATAGTCAGAATAACGCAGATAATACTAAATAATTGTTTGTACGGAAATAAGGACCTATTAAAAAAGTTACAAATAGACAAATTGTTTCATTGTTTTGGTGAAAACTGTTAATTGCATGAAAAATATCGTCCAAGTTAAATGAAATTTGATATGTACTCAACACATGAAGAGTAATTGTTGAACAGAAGGTCCAATCAAGAACCTTCCACAGGGTCTAGCTTATGTGCCGTCCGATTGTAACGTAATTAAACGGTCTATAGAAAATCTAAATTGAAAAGAAAACGGTAATCATGTTCCTGAGTAAAGAGAAAGAGAAAAAAAAGAAGAAAAAAGAAAGTTTTTAGTGGACTAAGATTCTAAGCACTCAATGTATGTCAGCCAGTGACAGGTCAATGATCCCTGAACTAGATCTAAAAAAAAAATTAAAAAAAAACTAGATTAAAAAAACAACAAAAAAAAAAAAACGGGAAGTCCCAATTTTCTGCAGAAGAGTGTTTCGCTGGGGTTTCACAAGGAGGCGCACGTCGATTTTCGTGGTCTGTTATGATGGTTTTTTTTTTTAACTAGCCTCGTAAGTTGCGAATTTATAACAGAAAAGATTAACCTACTCTTCCTTCCTTTCACTGAATAGATGCACGGAGCTAGCGAAAAATAAACAACCTCTTAGGCCTATCTGCAACCCACTATTATTTCGTATGTTGTTTTTTTTTTTAACCCACTACCTATGTTGGATGTTGCTGCTTGTGTTTGACCTATTAGCTGACCGGCCTACTACAATACGACATAATGGCGCTGTGACTATGCTACACGATAGGGCAGTATTTAAGCTAGTGGGTAATAGTTTACAAGCATCCACACCCTAAAAATGTGAAAATTGCATTATCTGTATGTGTGATCACGGGAGGAAGACTTCTTTGTGACTAGTTACAAAAAAAGAAAAAAAAGAAAAAGATTTTAAATACAGGGTTCGTTCACAATAGATAAATAAAAATAAATAAATAAAATAAATAAAAAGAAAAGAAAAAATGTTGGAGAAATGGGAAGATAACTCATTGGCTAAATCTGATTAATTCTAATGGCATGTCAACTCGTCTATGGTTATTCTATGCCTAGAGATTATGGAATTGCATTTATTGTACATTCATATTTACGTCTTTGTGTAGTTGCTGTTTGTTATATACCCTACCAATGAACATTAATAGGTATGTCCCGATCCTCATAAATATGGGAGCATTATGCTGAATGAGTAGTCTTATATCACTAGCAGTGGTACACTTTTTGCACTTCCAGAAATTGCGCCCCGGGGCAGGTGTCTTTCCCTGATCCCTCTTTGTTCTGCCTCTGGTCACCGTTATTTTTATTTTATTGGTCGGAAAAATAATAACTAAAGTCCAATATATTGTTCTGTCTTTTATGGTCGATATTAAAAAGAAATATAATAAAGAATATAGTTGCTGCGAAACGTGATGGAAAAGAGAATGCTGTATTTTCTGTGTTCAGTGAACCTCTCACTTGTTGGCCTTTATCAGTCATAGTTGTTATACAACATAAGAATTGAACTTTGTAGCAATCTATTCAACAAAAATCGTATAAGGATCAATATCTTTTGTGAATTATCTTCTATGCATTTACGCGGCAATGGGTAAAGTAAATAACAATGTTTTGGCGGGATGAAAACACATTCCAGAAAACTGTGTTATCCTCGACTGAACTATACAGGTTGCGTCAAGTATTTAAGAACATTCTTTCCATAAATGGAACCTAATGTTACACGACAGGCACCAAAAATATTCGTGTTCAAGGCAAATATATACGGAGTGTGCCAAGTATTTGAGAACACTCTTTCAGCAGGACAAATGATAGACGGCCTAAAGTAATGTTATCCGACATACGCTCAAAATTTTCACGACCATGGCATATATGTACGGGATGCGTCAGGTATTTGAGAAGACCCTTTCAACGTGGCAGAAATGGAAGGCTCAGGTAATGTTATACTACACAGACGTACTCAACAGAGTGGTCAAACTTTGGGTGGAGGGATGGTAAAGGGGAAAGCGTACGTAGCCAAAGTGACCCAGAAACGACTAGTCGAAAATTTTCACGATCATGGCAAATTTATACGGGATGCGTCAGGTATTTGAACACACTTTCAGCGGTGTCAGGGGAGTGAGAGTCGGCCTAAGGTAATGTTACGCGGCATAGTCGTGCTCAACATTGTAACCAGGCTCTGGACGGATGTGTGGCACAGGGGAAACTGTACGTGTTCCTTCGATCCAGAAATGACTATCCGAAAATATCTATCTGTTAATATCCTAAAGAATATCTGTTCACGTAAAAATAACGACTTTTTAAAATCTCTTTAGTAACAATTTGGCGTAATCCCATTGTGCTTAGTATAAAAAAGTATGAGTAGCACAGGGATCTGGGCGGTAAAGTGAGAAGCTGATGGTAGGAGTGGCGCTCCGCCTCAGATGCCGAATACAACCTCCTTGGTTTAACGCTAATGAAAAGGGGATAGACTCCCTCGCTGTCTGGCTGATACCGACTTTAAGCCACCCCGACGGCTTTACTTTACTTATATATGTGTCACATTTCAGCTCAAATCATTCGATGAGTTTGTTGTATGGAGAGAGAGAGGGGGGAAAGAGAGAGAGGGGGGGAGAGAAATATATTAGGGAGGGAGGGGGTGGACATTGAAAAAGAATAAAGGACTATATATATATATATATTAGAGAGAGAGAGAGATAGAGAGAGAGTGAGAGAGAGAGAGAGAGAGAGAGGGAGGGAGGGAGGGAGGGAGGGAGGGAGAGGTACGCAGAAGGTACGATGATCTCTTCATGAGCATAATATAAAACAATAAACCTATTGATTCGATCGCTAATGATGATGATAATAATAATAATAATAATAATAATAATAATAATAATAATAATAAATATCCCCAAGTCTGGAATAAAAGGAATAGCAAATGGTATTTTGGTTTCGGCCTAGGGCACATTTGATTCTGTGTCCGAGTGACTAGATTCCTTCGACGTATTTCAGAATCTTTTATGGTTCCCACAATTTGGTGCATCTACACAATACCAAAACAGAAACAATGCATCTGTTGGGAGACAGAAGTGATGGTGTTTTGAATTTCCAAGAACTTGTCCCCGTTTTTTTTTTTTTTTTTTTTTGTCGCATCCCAGTAAGCAGTCATTGTCATCTACAATTTATTGGTGTGTTTTTATCTACTACCACCTTCTTGCTCAAACTCCTCGTATCTTTTTATGCTCAATCCGTCAGAACATTCACATCCATCAATCTACGTCTCTTCATATCTATTTATAATCTAGGTCTGTTCTATACCTATCTAAAGATATCTATCTATCTATTTAAGTTTCTTCATATCTATCCATCTTTCTACGTCTCTTCATATCTATCTGTCTATCTATCTATCTATCTATCCACCCATCTTGGTCTCTTCATATCTGTCTATCTACCCATCTAAGTCTCTTCATATCTATTTATCCATCTAGGTCTCTTCATATCTATCTATCTACCCATCTAGGTCTCTTCATATCTATCTACCCATCTAGGTCTCTTCACTATCTACCCATCTAGGTCTATATCTATCTACCCATCTAGGTCTTTTCATATCTATCTACCCATCTAGGTCTCTTCATATCTATCTAATCTATCTATATCTATCTACCCACTAGGTCTCTTCTATCTATCTACCATCTAGTCTCATATTAATCTACCCATCAAGGTCTCTTCATATCTATCTATCTACCCATCTAGGTCTCTTCATATCTATCTATCTACCCATCTAGGTCTCTTCATATCTATCTATCTACCATCTAGGTCTCTTCATATCTATCTATCTACCATCTAGGTCTCTTCATATCTATCTATCTACCATCTAGGTCTCTTATATCTATCTATCTACCCATAGGTCTCTTCATATCTATCTATCCCATCTAGGTCTCTTCATATCTATCTATCTATCTATCTATCTATCTACCCATCTAGTCTCTTCATATCTATCTATCTACCCATCTAGGTCTCTTCATATCTATCTTCTACCCATCTAGGTCTCTTCATGGTCTATCTATCTACCCATCAAGGTCTCTTCATATCTATCTACCCATCTAGGTCTCTTCATATCTATCTATCTACCCATCAAGGTCTCTTCATATCTATCTATCTACCTCTAGGTCTCTTCATATCTATCTACCCATCTAGGTCTCTTCATATAATCTACCCATCTAGGTCCATATCTATCTATCCATCTAGGTCTCTTCATATCTATCTATCTACCCATCTAGGTCTCTTCATGTCTATCCATCTAGGTTCTTCATATCTATCTCTAGGTCTCTTCATCTATCTATCTACATCTAGGTCTCTTCATATCTATCTATCTACCCATCTAGGTCTATTCATGTCTATCTATCCATCTAGGTCTCTTCATATCTATCTACCCATCTAGGTCTCTTCATATCTATCTATCTACCCATCTAGGTCTCTTCATATCTATCAACCTATCTAGGTATCTTCATATCTATCTACCCATCTAGGTCTCTTCATATCTATCTACCCATCTAGGTCTCTTCATATCTATCAACCCATCTAGGTCTCTTCATATCTATCAATCTATCCACCCATGTAGGTCTCTTCGTATCAATCTATCTATTTATCTATCTATGTTTCTTGTTATATATCCACATCCATCCATCTAGGTGTATTCATATCTATCTACCCATCTGTCTCTTCATATCTATCTATCTACCCATCTGTCTCTTCATATCTATCTATCTACCCATCTGGGTTCTTCATATCTATCTATCTACCCCTCAAGGTCTCTTCATATCTATCTATCTACACATCTAGGTCTCTTCATATTCTATCTACCCATCTAGGTCTCTTCATATCTATCAAGGTCTCTTCATATCTATCTATCTATCTAGGTTCTTCATCTCTTCTATCTATCTACCCATCTAGGTCTCTTCATATCTATCTACCCATCTACCCTCTAGGTCTTTTCATGTCTATCTACCCATCTAGGTCTTTCATATCTATCTACCCATCTAGGTCTTTTCATATCTATCTATCTACCCATCTAGGTCTTTCATATCTATATATCTACCCATCTACGTGTTTCATTCTATATCTAGGTTCTTCATATCTATCTACCATCTAGGTCTCTTCATATCTATTATCTACCCATCAAGGTCTCTTCATATCTATCTACCCATCTAGGTCTTTTCATATCTATATATCTACCATCTAGGTCTTTTCATCTTCTACCCATCTACCTTCATATCTATCTATTACATCTAGGTCTCTTCATATCTATCTCCCATCTAGGTCTCTTCATATCTATCTACCCATCTAGGTCTCTTCATATCTATCTACCATCTAGGTCTCTTCTATCTACTACCATCTAGGTCTCTTCATGTCTATCTACCCATCTAGGTCTTTTCATATCTATATATCTACCCATCTAGGTCTTTTCATGTCTATCTACCCATCTAGGTCTCTTCATATCTATCTACCCATCTAGGTCTCTTCATATCTATCTATCTACCCTCAGGTCTCTCATATCTATCTACCCATCTAGGTCTCTTCATATCTATCTACCCATCTAGGTCTCTTCATATCTATCTATCTACCCATCTAGGTCTTTTCATATCTATCTATCTACCCATCTAGGTCTCTTCATATCTATCTACCCATCTAGGTCTCTTCATATCTATCTAGCCATCTAGGTATCTTCATATCTATCAATCTATCCACCCATGTAGGTCTCTTCGTATCAATCTATCTATTTATCTATCTATGTCTCTTGTTATATATCCACATCCATCCATCTACGTGTATTCATGTCTATCTACCCATCTGTCTCTTCATATCTATCTATCTATCTATCCATGCACCCAACTTTCTACGAATCTATCCGCTCATCAAGGTCTCTTGAAATCTACTTAATCAGTCATCTATCAGGATTTCTGCATATCTAACCAGACCCATCTAGGTCTCTTTATGTCTATGTATCATCCCATCTAGTTCGCTTCATATCTATCTATCTATCTATCTATCTATCTATCTATCTATCTATCTATCTATCTATCTGTTGTGGCCTGGTTAGAGACCAGAATAAAGACAGAAATGAGTTAAACAAATATATTAACAAAGAACAGTAGTACAAACATATACTAATGAAAAAGGCCACTCGCGATGCCGTCTTATCAGCTATCCGCTGAAATATCAACTCTCGCTTAAGTGCAGAACCTGCTGCTATTTATAGTTGGAAGAGTTCATGCGTGTGTGGTAAATTACCATAACACTATCTATCTATCTATCTATCTATCTATCTATCTATCTATCTATCTATCTATCTATCTATATTTATCTAAATCTATGTTCATATCACTCTTTGTTCTAGTTCTAGTATAAATTCTGAAGTCAGAAGAAGTTATAGAGAATTATCAGCGAATTGCGTACGTCTCTAGCTGGGTTGGTTATTTACTTTTTGTATAGTTCTATTTCACGACATCAAGTTTCAATCAATCAAACAGGTGTGTGTGTGTGTGGGGGGGGGTGTGATGCGTACAAGTACATCAACATCAACAACACTTCTGCTTTATCTATTCATTTTATTTAATCAACGGTTTAAGTATCAAAAAGTGTCGTTTATTCCAACATTCATAACAGAACCAATCTATTTTTCTTTCTTTTTTTCATAGCAATTATTTCCCGCCGTGTTGGTAAGCAATACACAATTCCTCGCCGTTAGACTGCTAACCTAAATTCCCCCCTTTTGTCACTGGGATGTTTAGGTTTGTCTCCATGGTAACTGGCTCCGGTCAATCTGTGACAAAAGAGAAATAAGAGGTTTTATTTTCTTCAAAGGGACATCGATTCTTCTTCTTCTTCTTCTTCTTCTTCTTCTTCTTCTTCTTCTTCTTCTTCTTCTTGTATGTATGTATGTATCTATCTATCTATCAATCTATCTATCTATCCCCTCATCTAGTCATATTCTTACTTATCTATTCACCCATTTAGGCCTTCTTCTTCTTCTTCTTCTTCTTCTTCTTCTTCTTCTTCTTCTTCTTCTTCTTCTTCTTCTCTATTCATCGTTCGTTAACGAACGTGTCCGTAGTGAGCGGGTATGTCCGCACGACGCACAAAACCCCCCAAAGCCCCACCCCCACCTCGGATGAAGCAATTAATCTGTTTATAGACTTTAGTTGTTGGAGAGTAAAGTTCGTAGAAAAAAATAAAAATAAAAGAGAAACACCGGATAATTCAAGGACTGACTTCGTTTATTTTTTGGGTTGCAGCAAAGACGATACAAAACAAACAACAACTGGAACAGACGGACTTCTTACGGTCAAGTGATGGTGAAAGCACTTGTTACCGTCAGATCACCTAAGTTAAGCAACAATAAGCTTGCTCACTACTTCGATGAGAGTATTAATCTCATTATGACATTTAATTCTAAGACTAACAGCAACAAATAAATGAATTAAAACATAGTTCAATTCTTACAATTTATTAAAGAACAAATAAAACACTGACTAACAATATAAAGTCATTTTTGTGTATAGAGTCAAGGTTGAGAAACTTAGTGGTGTGATGGAGAGGATATCTGGTATCTTCATGATTTCTTGTAGAGAATTTCAGGTCGACGTGCAGCCGGGAGCTTGTCCGGTGATTTTGGTATTTTGCGCCAAAACTTCTGGGCTCATCACGTTATTGGTATATCCAATAACAGAAAGAGTCTCCCTCACTTGCTCCCCACCCCCCAGTAATAAACATTTTACTGACCCAACAAGAGTATGGGGTTTTAAGGATTTTATGTTGGTTTAGGGTCGTTGGTTATTTCTGTTTGCAGATTTTCCTTTTTAACCCCATTATATTTGATAGCTCATCTTTCTTGTGGTCGTCGAACTGAAATGGAATTAAAGGAAGGAAAAGGAAGAGACAAAGACAAAAGGTAGTTTTAGGATTCAGGCTTTATTCGCGGGTCATAACTGCCTCGTAGAGAGGAAATGTCTTCCTGTCCAGAAATAGAATCTGGTCCCACTTAAGGCCTTAGTCCGAATGGCCGAGATATTTTCTTGGGGTAGGATGTGGGTTCTTTTTTCCTACGCATACCCAGAGGATTCTTCCTGTCTGAGGGCTC
Source organism: Doryteuthis pealeii (assembly GCA_023376005.1). NCBI lineage: Eukaryota > Metazoa > Mollusca > Cephalopoda > Myopsida > Loliginidae > Doryteuthis > Doryteuthis pealeii. The sequence goes on along the minus strand of CM042160.1, from coordinate 74,615,229 downwards.
ATGGAAGATTGTTATTTTTTGTTTTATTTAATTATATTCTAGTAAAAATCGGCACTGAGTGTCAGAATGAGTAACGTTTAGTAAATAACTCCTAGAAAAGCCTCAGGATTAAGTCACAACGAAAGAACCAGTATCCGCTAGATCACCTAAATTAAGCAGCGATGAGCCTGGTCAATTCTGAGATGGGTGACTACTTAGCAACAACCGGCAATGTAAGCAAATTAAAGCCTTATAGATAGTAATTGGAACAGACAGATTTACGGTCGAGTCACACCGAGAGAACTAGTAGACACTAGATCATTGAAATTGAGCAGTGATGAGCCTGTTTATTTCTGATATAAGTAACTACTGAGCAACTCCCTGAGTCGAGAGAAATGGCTATTTGGACGAGAGATGCCATTTTGCGCCCGTCTCGTCAAACCACCCAGCCAAAACTGATTTTCTAAACTAAGTTTCTCATGTTTGTTCTGTCCAATCAGAGCCGAGGTGAGTAAAGGGTTAAAATCTTGGCAATCAACGAACTCCATACTTTTCCATAAAACTGTTATTTTAACCAGCAAGAATATGCGCCCTCCGGGTGTAAATATTTAAGTTTTAATGTAATGAAATGTATTAAATTAGAAAGACTAACAAAATTAGATAAGACCGCGTATAAAAAGATTACACTTATTTTAATTAAATTTCAATTGTTTCTATACAATATCATTCATAGGATTGATTTAAATACGTTGGAGAATAAAAATAATATTAAAGATCAAAACACCAAGTAATATTTATTAAACCTGGTTCTTATAAAATCAGGAACCGGAAACTTGATTCTTTGGTGTCCCATCTTATTTCCCGAGAACCAGCTTTAAAATCCCACGCGTAAGGAAGAATTCAGTGGACGAAAATATTCGTCGATCCCTCTCCCTACACTTCGGCTTTTTTTAGGCGATCTCACTTATTTCAACTTTTATTTTTCACAAACTTTAACTTTCCAAGAGTCTATCTGGACAATCAGAGAAGCTCGCTTGGATGACCTCGGGGTGAAAGCTTCTCTGTCAAACTTTTGCTATTTTTTCCATGAATTCTAACGGTTAACGGTTAATTTAAATTCTACATTACAAAACTGATAGACTGTGCCAATTCATTATACAACATATCCTGAGTGATTATGTTTATTGTACATTCATATTTATATTTCTTCTGTAGTTGTTTTCTCACGAGTTTTTTTTTTCACATGGTCCTAACGAAAAATGTTTAAACATATATTTGATCCAATAACAGGTACAGCAACTTCGGTCAAGAGTGGAAATGGGAGTAATGACAATGAATGGATACTCCACCCTCGATCTACAGAACAATAGCCTCACAATCAGATGCATTTTAGAGTCATACGTAGAACATCCCCTATGATTGTCTTACCTCTGCAGTGGATACAGTCAGCGTATTCTACGTTGCTCTAAATGCATCTGATTGTGAGGCTATTGTCTGTAGATCGAGGGTTGAGGAGTATCCATTATGTCATTACTCCCGTTCACTCTTGACGAAGTTGCTGTACCTGTTATTGATCAATATTGTTTAAACATTTTTCGTTAGGACCATGTGAAAACTCGTGAGAAACAAAACTACATGAAGAATATAAATATGAATGTACAATAACATTAATTCAACACAGGATATTGTTTATAATGAATGGCACAGTCTAATCAGTTTTGTAATGTAGAATTAAAATAACCGTTAACGCGTTAGAATTCATGGAAAATAATCCAAAGTTTGACAGAGAGGCCTTTCACCCGAGGTCATCCAGCGAGGCTTCTCGATTGTCAAGATAGACTCTTGAGAAAAAGAAAGGAAAGTTAAGTTGGAAAATAAAAGTTGAAATAAGTGAAGAATGCCTAAAAAAGCCGAAGTGTAGGGAGAGGGGGGATCGACGAATATTTTCGTCCACTGATTTTCTTACGCCGTGGATAAAGCTGGTTCTCGGAAATTAAAGTGGTACACAAAGAATCAAGTTTCCGTGTTCTGATTTTATAAGAACCAGGTTAATAAATAATTACTTGGTGCTTATGAATCTTTAATATTATTGTTTTATTCTCCACGTATTTAAATCAATCCTATGAATGATATTGTATAGAAAACAATTAAATTTATTAAAATAGTGTAATCTTTTATACGCGGTCGTATCTAATTGTAGTCTTTCTAATTTAATACATTTCATTACATAAAACCTCTAAATAATTTACACCGGGGGCGCATCATTCTTGCTGGTTAAAATAACAGTTTTTATGGAACAAGTATGGAGTTCGTTGATTGCCCAAGATTTTAACCCTTTATCACTCGGTCTTCTGATTGACAGAACAACATGAGAAACTAGTTTAGAAAATCAGTTTGGCTGGTGGTTTTACGAGCCGGGCGCATGGCATTCTCGTCAAATAGCCATTTCTCTCGACTCAGGAGTTGCTCAGTAGTTACTTATATCAGCATAACAGGTCATCACTGCTCAATTTCAATGATCTAGTGTCTACTAGTTTCTCGGTGTTGCTCGACCGTAAATCTGCTGTTCCAATTACTATCTATAAGCGTTTAATTTGCTTACATTGCCGGTTGTTGCTAAGTAGTACCATCTCAGAATTGACCAGGCTTCATCGTGCTAATTTAGGTGATCTAGCGGATCTGGTTCTTCGTTGTGACTTATCCTGAGGCTTTTCTAGGAGTATTACTAACGTTACTCATTCTGACACTCAGTGCGATTTTTACTAGAATAATAATTAAAACCTAAACAACATACAATCTCCATGACCCTCAGACAGGAAGAATCCCTGGTATGCGTACGGAAAAGACCCACATCCTACCCCAAGAAAATATCTCGCATTCGGACTAAGCCCTTAAGTGGGACCACGATTCTATTCTGGACCAGGAAGACATTTTCCTTCTACGAGGCAGTTACTGACCCGAATACAGCCCTGAATCTAAAACTCCTTTTGTCTTTTCTTTCCTTTTCCTCCTTTAATTCCCTTTCAGAATCGAACAAACACAAGAACGAGCTAACTAACATACATGGGGTAGAAAAAAATACTCGACAGAATAACCAACGACCCTAAACAACTAAAATCCTTAAAAACCCATCATCTTGTTGGGTCATAAAAGTTACTCTATATAGGACGGATGAGAGTGAGGGAAGACATCTTTCTTTATGGATATACATAACGTCGATGAGCCAGAAGTTTGAGAGAGATACCAAATCACCGGACAAGCTCCCGGCTGCACGTCGACCTGAATCTACATTCATTACTATATACAAACATAGTTTCACATTAGCTTATACACATCATATACTACTTAATTTAGTCAAAGTGTTTTATTGTCTTAATAAATTGTAAGAATGAACTATTTAATATCATTTATTTTTGCTGTTAGTCTTAAGATTAAATGTCATACATGAGATAATACTCCATCGAGTAGTGAGCAAGCTTATTGTTGCTTACCTTAGGTGATCTGCACGTAACAAGTGCTTAATATGAGCTAAGAAGTCGTCTGTTCCAGTTGTTGTTTGTTTTGTATCGTCTTTGCTGCAACCCAAAAATAAACGTCAGTCATCTGAATTATCAGAGTGTTTCTTTATATTTTTATTTTTTGCTACGAACCTTACTCTCAACAACTAAAGTCTATAAACAGATAATTGCTTCATCCGAGGTGGGGGTGGGCTTTGGGTTTTGTGCGTCGTGCGGACATACCCGCTCACTACGGACACGTTCGTACGAACGATGAATAGAGAAGAAGAAGAAGAAGAGAAGAAGAGAAGAAGAAAGAAGAAGAAGAAGAAGAAGAAGAAGGCCTAAATGGTGAATAGATAAGTAAGAATAGACTAGATAGGGGGATAGATAGATAGATTGATAGATAGATAGATACATACATACATAAGAAAAAGAAGAAAGAAGAAGAGAAGAAGAAGAGAAAGAGAAGGAAGAAGAATCGATGTCCCTTTGAAGAAAATAAAACCTCTTATTTCTCTTTTGTCACAGATTGACCGGAGCCAGTTTACTGGAGACAAACCTAAACATCCCAGTGACAAAAGGGGAATTTAGGTTTAGCAGTCTAACGCGAGAAATTGTTATTGCTTACCAACACGGCGGGATAATTGCTATGAAAAAAGAAAGAAAAATAGATTGGTTCTGTTATGAATGTTGGAATAAACGACACTTTTTGATACTTAAACCGTTGATTAAATAAAATGAATAGATAAAGCGAAGTGTTGTTGATGTTGATGTACTTGTACGCATCACACCCCCCCACACACACACACACCTGTTTGATTGATTGAAACTTGATGTCGTGAAATAGAACTATACAAAAAGTAAATAACCAACCCAGCTAGAGACGTACGCAATTCGCTGATAATTCTCTATAACTTCTTCTGACTTCAGAATTTATACTAGAACTAGAACAAAGAGTGATATGAACATAGATTTAGATAAATAAGATAGATAGATAATAGATAGTAGATAGATAGATAGATAGATAGATAGATAGATGTGTTATGGTAATTTACCACACACGCATGAACTCTTCCAACTATAAATAGCAGCAGGTTCTGCACTTAAGCGAGAGTTGATATTTCAGCGGATAGCTGATAGAACGGCATCGCGAGTGGCCTTTTTCATTAGTATATGTTTGTACTACTGTTCTTTTTAATATATTTGTTTAACTCATTTCTGCTTTATTCTGGTCTCTAACCAGGCCACAACAGATAGATAGATAGATAGATAGATAGATAGATAGATAGTAGATAGATAGATAGATATGAAGCGAACTAGATGGGATGATACATAGTACTAAAGAGACCTAGATGGGTCTGGTTAGATATGCAGAAATCCTGATAGATGACTGATTAAGTAGATTTCAAGAGACCTTGATGAGCGGATAGATTCGTAGAAAGTTGGGTGCATGGATAGATAGATAGATAGATATGAAGAGACAGATGGGTAGATAGACATAATACACGTATGGGATGGATGTGGATATATAACAAGAGACATAGATAGTAAATAGATAAGATTGATACGAAGAGACCTACATGGGTGGATAGATTGATAGATATGAAGATACCTAGATGGCTAGATAGATATGAAGAGACCTAGATGGGTAGATAGATATGAAGAAGACCTAGATGGGTAGATGATGATATGAAAGACTAGATGGGTGATAGATAGCTATGAGAGCTAGATGGTAGATAGATATGAAGAATAGTGGGGTAGATAGATATGAAGAGACTTGAGGGGTAGATAATAGATATGAAGAGCCTAGATGGGTAGATAGATATGAAGGACCTAGATGGGTAGTAGACATGAAAAGACTAGATGGGTAGATATATAGATATGAAAGACCTAATGGTAGATAGACATGAAGAGACCTAGATGGGTAGATAGGTAAGATATGAAGAGACCTAAGATGGGTAGATAGATATGAAGAGACCTAGATGTAGATAGATATGAAGAGACTAGATGGGTAGATACTCTGAAGACCTAGATGGGATAGATAGATATGAAGAGTCCTAGATGGGTAGATAGACAGAAATAGACTAGATGGTAGATATATAGATATGAAAAGACTAGATGGGTAGATAGATATGAAGAGACCTTGATGGGTAGATAGATAGATTAAGAGACCTAGATGGGTAGATAGATATGAAGAGACCTAGATGGTAGATAGATATGAATACACGTAGTGGGTAGATATATAGATATGAAAGACTAGATGGGTAGATAGATAATTGAAAAGACCTAGATGGGTAGATAGATATGAAGAGCCTAGATGGGTAGATGACATGAAAAGACTAGATGGGTAGATAGATAGATATGAAGAGACCTAGATGGGTATCGATAGAAGAGACTAGATGGGTAATGATATGAAGAGACCTAGATGGTAGATAGATATTGAAGAGACCTAGATGTGTAGATAGATAGATATGAAGAGACCTTGAGGGGTAGATAGATAGATATAAGAGACCTAGATGGGTAGATAGATATGAAGAGACTAGATGTGTAGATAGATAGATATGATAGAGCTTGAGGTAGATAGATAGATTATGAAGACCCAGATGGGTAGATAGATGATATGAAGAGACATGGGTAGATGATGATATGAGAGACAGATGGGTAGATAGATATGAATCACCTAGATGGATGGATGTGGATATATAACAAGAAACATAGATAGATAAATAGATAGATTGATACGAAGAGACCTCATGGTGTGATAGATTGATAGATATGAAGAGACTAGATGGGTTGATAGATATGAAGAGCCCTAGATGGGTAGATGATATGAGAGACCTAGATGGGAGATAATATGAGATACCTAGATAGGTTGATGAATGAAGAGACCTAGATGGTAGATAGATAGATATGAAGAAGCCTAGATGGTGATAGATATGAAAGACTAGATGGATGAATAGACATATAGACCTAGATGGGTAGATGATAGATTATGAAGAGACTAGAGAGTGATAGATAGATATGAAGAGACTAGATGGGTAGATAGATATGAAGAGACCTAGATGGGTAGTAGACATGAAGAGACATAGATGGTAGATAGATAGATATGAAGAGACCTAGATGGATAGATCGATATGAAGACCTAGATGGGTAGAAGAGATATATGAAGAACTAGATGGTAGATAGATTGAAGAGACCTAGATGGGTAGATAGATAGATATGAAGAGACTTGATGGGTAGATAGATGATAGAAGAGACTAGATGGTAGATAGAAGAGCCTTGATGGGTAGATAGTAGACATGAGAGACGTTGATGGGTAGAGAATAGATAGATATGAAGAGACTAGAGGGTAGATAGATAAGATATGAAGAGATAGATGGTAGATAGAATAGATATGAAGAGACTAGATGGGTAGATAGATATGAAAAGAACCTAGATGGTAATAGATAGATATGAAGAGAACTAGATGGTAGATAGATATGAGAGAACCTTGAGGGGTAGATAGATAGATATGAAGAGCTTGATGGTAGATAGTATGAAGAGACCTGATGGGTAGATACGAATAGATATGAAAGATCTTGATGGTGTAGGAGGACTTGATATATATATGGGCAGAAGACCTAAAGTTGGAGATACGATGAGAGGAGAGACCTGATGTAGATAGATAGATAGAAGGACCTAGATGGGTAGATAGATAAGATATGGAAGAGACCTAGATGGTAGATAGATAGATAAAGAGACCTTGATGGGTAGATAGATAGATATGAAGAGACCAGAGGGTAGAGGAGAGTAGTTAGTGAAGAACGTATTGATTGAGTGCATCACGATGAAGATAGATGAGAGGATCGACTGAGATGGGGAGATATCAGTAGATATGAGAGACTAAGATGTAAGATAGATAACATGCTATACATAAGAGTCTAAGGAGTAATATGAAGAGCGAGATGGGAGATAGATATGAAGAGACTAGATGGGTAGATAGATATGATTGAAGAGACCTAGATGGGTAGATAACGATAAGAAGAGACCTGGGGGGGAGATGGGTAGATAGGATATGAAGAGACCTAGATGGGTAGAAGATTAGATATCAAAAAGACTAGATGGTAAATAATATAACGCACATTACTTGTGAGACAGAATAATAATAGAGAGAGTGATATCACGTATTGTGCAGGACAAATGGATTAAGATCGCAGAGTATTGTATATTGCAAAGTCTACTCTCAATATAATCGTAAGTAGAGATGAGAGATAACTGACACAGATCGTAATATATATATATATCTATGGAGTGACGATTATGTTATATCTAGTGCTGACGATTGGAACCACAATATATAGAGCAAGATAGGTGGTAGATTAAACACACCTATTATAAGATGGTGGTAGATGACAGTGACTGCTTACTGGGATGCACAAAAAAAAAAAAAAAAAAAGGGGACAAGTTTTGAAATTCAAAACACATACTCTGTCTCCCCACAGATTGCATTGCTTGTTTTGGTATGTTTGTAGATGCACCAATTGTGGAAACCATAACGATTCCTGAATACGTCGAAGGAATCTAGTACTCGACACAGAATCAAGTGCCTAGCGAAACCAAATACCATTTGCTATCCTTTATTCCAGACTGGGGAATATTTATTATTATATATTATATATTATTATTATTATTATTATCATCATCATAGCGATCGAATCAATAAGGTTTTATTGTTTTTTATCTATGCCATGAAGAGATCATCGTACCTCTGCGTACTCTCCCTCCCTCCTCCTCCTCCTCCTCTCTCTCTCTCTCTCTCTCTCACTTCTCTCTCTATCTCTCTCTCTCTCTAAATATTATATATATATAGTCCTTTATTCTTTTTCAATGTCCATCCCCTCCCTGCCCTAATAATTTCTCTACCCTCTCTCTCTTTCCCCCTCTCTCTCTCATACAACAAACTCATGAATGAATTTGAGCTGAATGTACACATATATAAGTAGTAAAGCCGTCGGGTGGCTTAAAGTGGTACAGCAGACAGCGAGGGGAGTCTGACTCCTTTCATTTAGCGTTAAACATAGGGGTTGTATTCGCACTGAAGCGGGAGCGCCACTCCTACCATCAGCTTTCACTTTACGCCCAGATCCTGTGTACTCATACTTTTTTTATCTAAGCACAATGGGAATTACGCCATACTGCATAATAGCTAACAGTCCTAACAGGCTCATCGATCTCATCACACTGATAGAATTCTATTGTATATTTGTATAAAGAAGCTTACCTATTATTGACGATCAGACGCAACCACCGTATCTATTTTCCACACTGCATCTATCTTATTGTCCTCCAGAGGCCTGTTACAATGTTGAGCACGACTATGCCGCGTAACATTACCTTAGCCGACTCTCATCCCTGACACGCTGAAAGTGTGTTCAAATACCTGACGCTCGTATAATGCCATGATGGAAAATTTTCGACTAGTCGTTTCTGGGTCACTTGGCTACGTACGCTTTCCCTTACCATCCTCACCCAAAGTTTGGACCACTCTGTTGAGTACGTCTTGTAGTATAATTACCTGAGCTTCCATTTCTGCAGTTGAAAAGGCTTCTCAATACCTGACGCAATCCGTACATATATGCCATGGTCGTGAAAATTTGCGCGTATGTGGATAACATTACTTTAGCCGTCTACATTTGTCTGCTGAAGAGTGTTCTCAAATACTTGCACACTCCGTATACTATTTGCCTTGAACCGAAATTTTTGTGCTGTCGTGTAACATTAGGTTCATTTATGGAAAGAATGTCTTAATCTTGACGCACTTGTATAGTTCAGTGAGGATAACACATTTCTGGAATGGTTTTCATCCCGCCAAAACATTGTTATTACTTTACCCTTGCCGGTAAATGCCATAGAAGATAATTCACAAGATATTGACCTTATACGATTTTTGTTGATAGATTGCACAAGTTCAATTTCTAGAGGTGGCAAGCTCGGACACACTATGACTGATAAAGGCAAAGTGAAGAGGTTCACTGAACACAGAAAATACAGCAATTCCTTTCCATCACGTTTCGCAGTCCACTATTTCTTTTTAATATTTCCTTTTAATATGACCAGTAAAGACAGAACAATATATTGACTTTAGTTTATTATTTTCCGACCAAATAAAATAAAAATAACGGTGACCGAGGCAGAACAAAGAGGATCACGGGAAAGACACCTGCCCCGGGGCCAATTTTGGAAGTGCTAAAGTGTACCACTGCTAGTGATATAAGACTACTCATTCAGCATAATGGCTCATATTTATGAGGTCGGGACACCTATTAATGTTCATTGGAGGGTAATATAACAAACAGCCAACTACAAAGACGAAATATGTGTACATAAATGCATTCCATAATTCTAGGCATAGAATAACATAGCGAGTTTGACATGCATTAAATTAATCAATTTAGCCAATGAGTTATCTTCCCTTTCTCCATTTCTTTTCTTTTTATTTTTTATTTATTTATTTTTATTTACTATTGTGAACGAACCCTGTATTTAACATATTTTTCTTTTTTTTCTTTTTTGTAACTAGTCACAAAAGAAGTCTTCTCCCGGATCACACATACAGAGAATGCATTTCACATTTTAGGGTGTGGAATGCTTGTAAACTATTACCACAGCTTAATACTGCCCTATCGTGTAGCAATAGTCAAGCGCCTTATGTCTATTGGTAGTAGCCGGTCAGCTATAGGTCAAAACAAGCAGCAACATCACATAGGTAATGGGTTAAAAAAAAAAAAACAACATACGAATATGTGGGTGCAGATAGGCCTAAGAGTTTAGTTTTCGCTAGCTTCCGTGCATCTATTCAGTGAAAGGAAGGCAGAGTAGGATTACTCTTTTCTGTTATAATCGGCAACTACGAGGCTATTTTTTTAAAAAAAAAACCATCATAACAGACCCGAAAATCGACGTGCGCCTCCTTGTGAAACACCCAGGCGAAACATCTTCTGCAGAAAATTGGGACTTCCGTTTTTTTTTTTTTTGTTGTTTTTAATCTAGTTTTTAATTTTTTTTTTAGCTCTAGTTCAGGGATCTGACCTGTCATGCTGACTACATTGAGTGCTTAGAATCTTAGTCCACTAAAAACTTTCTTTTTTCTTCTTTTTTCTCTTTCTCTTTCTCAGGAACAGATTACGTTTCTTTTCAATTAGTTTTATAGACGTTTAATTCGTTACAATCGACGGCCATAAGCTGACCCTGTGGATGGTCTTGGATTGACCTTCTGTCAACATTATCTTCATGTGTTGAGTACAAATCAAATTCATTTAACTTGGACGAATTTTCATGCAATTAACAGTTTTCACCCAAACAATGAAACAATTTGTCTTTTTTACTTTTTTTAATAGGTCCTTATTTCCGTACAAACAATTATTAGTATTATCTGCGTTATTCGCCTATTGTCCCATCTTCATTGTTATGTACACGTTTCAACGATATACCTCGGCCTTCTTCAGGTATTTCTTGTCGGACTCGGGAACCTTCTCGACTCGGAACCTTTTTCGAACTCGGAACTTTCGCAGATTTCGCATTAAATTTCCATATCCTAATTTTTTCAAAGTTGAAAAAATGTTATCATACAAAATAAAATCGTCACAAAAAATCACGTAAAATTGCCGAAACGATCGCAGTATTAAAATTTGGAAATTTTAAAAAAATCAGGATTGCGGCTCCTGTTCGTCTGCAATGTTTTTATTGTCCACGGAGTCAGCTATTCTAAATGATATTATATTATTGGGCTCAGCCTCTAGGAGTAAAGTTGAAAAAATGTGACACACAGACATTCGCATTTACTATAGAAAGTTTTCTGGTCGCTCATTCGGCACATCTATTTCTTAACATGTCCTTACATTTATTTGTATTTATCATTGCAAATTGTTTAATGAAGATACTTCCCTCCACACAGACAATTCAGCAAATGTCGAGTTATTAAGCTTTCTCTTTCTAATACAATGCTTAATATTTAACTTTTTTATATCTTTCATGAGACGCCAACATATTTATTCTAAATGTTTTGCTCCTCGCCGCCAGATCCGTTCATTTCTATCATTCGCGACGCTGCTCATCTAACTTGATGTAATTGTCAAAATTGATATGATTGATTATGTCTTGTTACGGACGCTTCCATTTTAGGTTGACTCACAAACTCCTAGCACTTTTCTTTTTTCTTTTTTTTCTTTTCTTTTTCATTTTACTTATTTCTTTTACTTATTTGTTTTTTTAATTTTATTTATCGTTTTGGAACGAATGTCTTATTCGTTCACTGAAGATATGGAATCCATATTTCTTGCTTGTATATATATATATATATATATATATATATTAATATATTGTGTGTGAGGGGGGGGGGGGGGGGTGTGTGTGTGTGTGTGTGTGTGGTATATATATATATATAATATAAGAGAGAGAGATAAGGTTAATTAAAGATGGCAATTTCGCAAAACAACCCCCGAGGTTCAATACGACGAAAGATAATTTTGGCAATATATTTCAATATGAATTATAGAAATTGGAATAATTGAACGTTAAAACGAACTAGAAAATATTTTTCTTTCTTTCTGTCTCAAGAGCAAATTTACCCCCCCTCTTCTCTCTTCTCTCTCTCTCTCTTCTCTCTCTCTCTCTCTCTCTCTATCTCTCTCTCTCTCTCTCTCTCTGTGGATCTAAAGGATATAACTTTCAGATATTTTATTGATACGAAACTTTAAACCATATCACGTGGCAAGCGGTTTTTCACATCAGCGTTAACCGATGGTATTTTCACTGGAGTCTAAGTGACAACAAGCTCTCCTCAGGTCTCCAGGAATCTTCTAGTATTCTACCCGATTGCAGCAATGCAGTAGCTGGATGATTACATTCTTCTCTGATTTTCAGAATCTCCAGTCTTCTTCAGTTTATTGGGACCGTTCCAAGTGCACAACTAAATTGGTATCCTTTCACCTCATATTCCATAGAATTTTCAAATTTTTGGCAAGGTCAGTATTTGTCCATCTTTCGTTTTCACCCTGTGATCTGCTGGTTTGTAAGCCGACTACTACTGGATTCAATAAACAACAGATACGTATAGAAAAGATAGGACCCTTATTATTTCTTCGGTGTGTGGGTGGTAAAAGCCTAGAGCTTCACAATGAAAATGGCATGGGCTGGCGAAGAGCGCAGTGTTCACAATGAGTGTCTGAGGGGGAGTTTGCTGCGGGAGACGCAAAGCGTCCTCTTGGCTGCTAGCCTGGGGTCTGAGACTTCGGCTGACCTCAGGCCTTTATATTGAGATACTCCTACGCAATCTTTTATTTTAATCTGATAAAACGGACTTTGTTATATATTTCTTTATTTCTGCTGCTTCTTTGACCGGAAAGCCTCGCTTCCGTTTTCCTTTTTTTTTTAAATATATTTTCTATTTCCTCTTTGTCTTTTTGCCGGACTCTGTCTTCCGGGCGAGTACAACACTGGGACGCAGTCCACCATTGACACGTTCTCCTTTTTTGTTAATTAACTTAGGTTCTAGTATTCTAAATCTTCGGTCGTTATCATCAAACAGCCTCTGGTAAAAGATAAGACTTCAAACGTCAGATGCAATGCAAAAATGTAAACCTGATTAACTGGTGTCTTTTAATCAAGATTTCTATTTGTTTCGTTTATTTCACGCAATTTTAAATAATGAAACATTCTAAATGGTTCTCGGTCGTATTTATTTCTTTTTTTTTTTATTTAATTCGTTTGCAAAACTCACTTTCCCTAATCCATCTGTCCAGGCTCAATGGGTACATTTTTGCTAAGTATAATATATATATATATAATATATATATATTATATATATGAGTGGTAGAAGGGAGGTGACACAAAAATGAAAACTCAAAACAAATGTAAGAGTTGGAAACGTTTCGTCCGAATTCATAACGACATCATCGGTCAAGATTTATGAAAGCAAATTTCGTCAGTAAAGTGAACTTTGGTGAGGGGAGTTAGTAGCGGAAGTGAAGGAGGAGCTAGGGGCAGTACATCTATCTATATATTGATATAATTCTATATATATTATATAATATAAAACACCCATGTTTCAGACGTATCAGTTTTTTCAGTGTGCTAGACAATGGCAGTCGAGATGGGACCCGACGATTTATCATATCAGGCTTCTACCTCTCAGCTATCATCAGCACCTACATATTCAGAAGAGACTTTAACTTATATATGTTATATTAAAGGGCCGCAGAGAGTGCTCCATCCGTTTTATAGGAGAGCGATAGCAGCAAGGGTTAATTGGAAACAGGTTATAACGCTTCAAATGGAAGAAATCTGAAACGAAAAATAATGTTCTAAAAAATCTTTTCAATCCAACGGTTTTTTTTAAGCATTATTTTGTGAATGGAAGGAAATAACAATATGAATAACACAATTTGTTTCTTGCTTCCGACCACTTAAACGTTGCATAGATGGCTGTCATATACCAACCTCCCCATTACATAGCGTGTCTCAAAAGAGACGCCAGACAGTTAAAAAGAGAGTAAAATTACGCAGCGTTGACCGAAAAAGAGAATAAAATAAAACCCTCAACTTACTATTACTACAAGTCCATATATATATAATATATATATATATAATATATATATATATATATATATAATATATATATATATATATATATATATATATATAATATCTATAAGACTTATATATAAAAATATATATTTTATATCTATATGTATTTTCACTCTTTGAAGTTTTTCAAGTCAGCGTTGCTGATGGTATTTCACTGGAGGCTGAGTGACAACAAGTCTCCTCGGTCTCCAGACTCTCTGAGTATTCTGCGATATGCGCAGTGTAGGATCTGGATGGTCCTATTCCTTCCTGCTGAATTTCTAGATCCTCCAGTCTTTTCCAAGTTATTGGACGTTCAAGTGTACCAACTACAATTGGATCACTTTCATCTCATATCCAGCAGCTTTTTCAATACGTCTGGCAAGGTCCAGATATATATCCAATTTTCATTTTCTTCAGCTTCACGCTGTGATCTGAATAGAACGAAAGTCCACAGTTGCACATTCTCTTTTTTCTCTTTTTTTATACTCTAGGCTGGTCTTCTGACTGGGATAGGGTGATCCGTCTTATCTCAAAGTCCCAGAGATTTTTATGCGTTTATTCTCAGAAAAATTCTGGTTTAATCATAACCATTTGTTCGTATTATCAAGTATTTTATTATTATTATATCTATTTGGAGTTTTCACAAGTGTTAGCTGATGGGTCTTCACTGGAGTCTGGAGTGACGCAAGTCTCAGGTCTCCAGGACTCTTCTGAAGTATTCTGGCAGATGCAGCAGTTGCAGTGTTCTGGAATGGTTAATCCTTCTCTGATATCCAAACTTTCCAACCTTTTCTAATCCTTTTGGGACTGTTCCAAGTGACCAACTCAATTGTATAACTTTCATTTCATATTCTACACTTTTTCAGTTCTCTGGCAAGGTCCAGAAAATCCTTTTCATTTCTTACTTCACCCTGTGATCCGCTGGCACTGACATCCACAGTTGACAAGTTTTTTTTTTGTTAATATATCTATAGGTTTCTTCTTGTGGGATAAGGTGATCCGTTTTAATTTCAAAGTCCCAGAGACTTTGTGCGTTCGTATCTCAAGACACAGATCTGGTTTAAGCATATCATTTTGTTGTGTGGTCAAAATTTAAATTTCTTGCATAATTCCCAGTGGATCACCTTCCAACCCAGTCGTCTAGCTCTCTGCTATTCTCGTTGTGCTAGTTGCTACATTCGCAGAGTATGGTTAACAGTCTCACTCTATTACCGCAAAGTCTACATTACTATTAGTTGGGTCCTTATCAATTTTGCTTTGATGTGTTTGTCTTATGGCATTATTTTGTGCAGCAATTATACAGTTTTGATCTGTTTCTCTTTTGAGGTTTCCTTTCTTTACCCTGCTCAAGTCTTTTGAGTGTGCAACCTCATCTATTTGTCGTTGAAGCGCCATATAATTGTTTTTCTCCATTTTTGTTTCTAGTCTTGTCGTTCTTCTGTTTGTCCTCGCCGTTTCTACTATTGTTGGTGCCATAAGTCATTTGTCTTTGCTCTTCTTGTGTAATCTCAAGTTGTTGGATTGTGGTTCTAGCATTCCCTCTATGTTGGCAAGACCTCTCCCTTCCTTTCTTGACACATACAATCTTCTCTATATCTCTAGGGTGAGAGCCTTGTGCATGGTCTTAATTTTCTCGTCCCTTTTGGTCTATCTGTCTGAGTTCTTCTTTTGTCGCATTTTTAAGATGTCCTGAGTATCTATATAGGGGACTAGCCCAGGTATTAATTCCTTTGATCAGATTTCTGCGTTAATTTCGTTTCTAGAAGTTTCTAGTTCTCCGAGATATTCTTTTTCCACTTTTATATTTTATTATTTATTATTATTAATATTATACTAAAGCTGAGTGAATGAATCTTGTGTCGTAAACGTAGTTCAAACATCTTTGGCTCTAAATAAATTCAATTAGGTCAATTTGCCTTTCTTAGAACTCTTACAAATGATTTTATTTTTTTTAATCCCGACCGTATTTTATTTATTTTTTTATTAATTCGCTTTGCAATTTCACTTTTGCCTTATCCAATATTACTTCAGAGCTCATGGGCGACATGGGTCACGTTTTTTCTGAGGTACATTATATTCGCTTCTGCTCGCTTGTTTGTTTTACGGGTATACTTAAAAGTCCAGCATTTGTAATCTCAAATACAATCATACACTTCAGAATCCCCACTTACGGGCATCGCTGGGAGCCTTCAAGTTAAAATAAACAAACGTTGTGATTTAGAAAGGTTTTTTTTCCCTGTAATGTGTGAGGTGAAGAGTGGGTTTGCCTAGCACATATTTATTGGAGTTAAGGTAGCGTGGACACGGGAGTTAACACCTCGTTCTGACGTTTCCTCACCTATGTGACCTTCAGACTGGTTAAGATTGCAGAGTTGAGAAACTGTCAGTAATGAGGTGTTGACGCCATATCAACCCACTTAACTCAAAATAGAGGCTCTATCATGATATTGGACACCTACTGCTTAGAAATACACCCTATTATCCTTATGAAAATAATATTTCATCCTGTCGGATTATTTCCATTTACTTTTCAATATATATATATTATATATATAATATATATTGTGTGTGTGTGTGTGTGTGTGTGTGTGTGTGTGGTGTTTGTAGGTAATGTATAATATCTGTTGTAGACGTGCTCAATATTATTGATAGAGCATTTTATATTTAACTTAAGGAAAGTGTGGACATTCACACATCTAGATATTTTTTATTATTATTTTTTTATTATTTAGTATATTTTTTATTATCAATTTTTTATTTTATTATTTAATATTTTTTTTATTCATTTTTTTCTATAAAATTTTTTAATTTTTATTAATCATTTTATTTTTATTTTATTAGATATTTTAATTATTAATTTTTCTTTAAATTTTTTAATTTTTTATTATCAAATTTTTTTTTTTTTTATTATTTTAGATTTTTATTATTAATTTTTTTAATTATACAATTGTTTAATTTTTATTATCATTTTTTTATTTTTTATTATTTAGAATTTTATATTAATTATTTATTATAAAATTTTTTTATTTTTTATTATCATTTTTTATTTTATTATTTAGATATTTTATTTTAATTTTTTTATTATAAATTTTTAATTTTTTATTATCAATTTTTTTTTTTATTATAGATATTTTTTTATTAATTTTTTTATTCATAAAATTTTTTAATTTTTATTTAATTTTTATTTTATATTTAGATATTTTTTTTTATTATATTATTTATTTATAAATTTTTTTATTTTTATTATAATTTTTTTATTTTTTTATTATTTAGATATTTTTTATTATTCATTATTTTTATTATAAATTTTTATTTTTATTATCAAATTTTTTTTTTACATTTAGACTATTTTTTTATAACTTTTTTTATTATTTAGATATTTTTATTTTAATTATTAGATTTTTCTATATTAATTTTTATTATTTATTTAGATATTTTTATCTTTATTTTTATTTAGATTTTATTAATTTCATTATTCTAGTTGTTGTTTTTTTTAGAAACTGATTAGTTCTCACCTTATGCGATCTCAGACTCAAATGTTGATTTACTGTACTTTGAAAAGAGAAAGAATAAACTTCAACCTTTATCGCAGGCTTTTCCTGGGGTACATAAACCTCGGGCAGGATTCTCAAACTTTTACTCAAGCACCCTGTTACCAAAGATGAAATGGAGGCGCTGTGCTAATGGTTAGGTCGTAGGAAATCGACTCGTGACGCGATTCAAATCTTGGACAGGTTGTGTTTCATTTCACATAGCGTAATACCTTGGGAAGGTATGCATCCCTACTCTCACTCCAATCATGGGTAAATTATAGACAGTCTGGGCTCTTAAGCCTTGGTTAAAACTCTGAATTCAAACAGTTTAAACTCCGCTTTATAATTGACTTGTGTAATCCTGTCGTGTGGAGGGTTGGTAAATATGTAACTAACAAAGATAATTCTCATTTTCACCCAAATAAATTAATTGAATATTGTCGACATTTTTTTTTTCGTATATATCTCATTTCTTGCTTAGTTTTTAAAGGCGAAATGTGATTGTGAGTAGACCATTCGCAGTGAGTTTGCTTCCCTGGGTACCCATACTTCTGGTCTTGTGCTGACTAACAATCTTAGTAATAAATGCTGTTTCCATAAAAATTGTTNTTAATAACAGAAAAAACAACATTTTTTTACTGACTTACAATTACAAATCCTAATTACTAATTATTAAAAATCTATCGCATCTCCTTTATTAAAAAAAGGCGCTAATCAGAACCTTGTTAATACAACTGGAAGTGAAACCACCACAATAATGAGCCGTGGCCAAAAAGAAAAATTAAAAAACTAACCAAAACAAAGTAACAAGCTGAAGGTTGCATGCCTGCAATTATGTAACCATCACTGTCTGTAAACAGTTGTGCAGTCCCGTTCACACTCTCATATAAAATAACAATTAAATAAGAGACATAAATAAAGGAAAGATCGTCCACATTCTCTAGAAATAACCTGTATTGGTGCCCTCCAGTTGTCGTGGAGCTAATCATCCCGTTCTCTGTTCAATAAGTTGTGTTTTCAAGTCATCCCCAAGCGTGGTCCCAGCCATTTCCTCTGCTGGCCCTCTTAATAACCCACGGTGGTTTCAAGGACATTTTTAAACTGTCTATAGTTCTTCCGTTTGTTTGGTTACTGTAGTATATCTCCACGCGTTTGTTGCAATGAGGATCTTTTGTTTTTTGTTTGTTTTTTTGTGTTTGTTTGTTTTACACAACTGCAGTTCTTGGCAGTATTTTCTGTTATTCCGCTTCAAGCTGTTGACATAAAGCAAGCGTAGCAGCAAGTAGCGGGGCAGCTGATTTTCGTCTTAAGTTCCAGTGTGATAAGTAGTATTAGTAATTGTGGTAGTGTTAGTACACAATGAGAATGTTATTATACCACAAGAGAATTAGTACCATCAATTCAGTGGTTAGGCCTGTGGACTGGCAACGAATGGAGAGAAGTTCCGTCGTAAATTTACCAAAATAAGTTTAAGTATCTTTCCCTAGCAGCTTCATTTCTGATGAAGTTTCATTGTTTAAAATGATTATGAAAAATTATTAACTGTATTAGAGAAGGTTAGTTAATTATAGTATACATTTTTAAGGTTTCGTTGTTTTTTGTTGTTTTTATTTGTTTGGATTTTTTTTCCACTAAAATGTAGAAATATTATTTATTGAGGTTTAGTTTCTAATTCTTAAAAATAGGAGAAATGTAATTTTCTTTGGGGATATATTTGGGTATGTCAAGAGTATTTCATTTTACAAACTTTATTCCAATGTTTATTTCATCTATAAAGATCTTCTTACTACTACTACTACTACTACTACTACTACTTTCTTGTGCTAGTGTAATATTAGGGTTACTCGAGTTCAAATCCTGCATGAGGGTGTTGCATTTCACAATGTGAAAGGTATGAAGCCAACTACTCTCCCTTCAGCTATGGGTAAATTATTGGAAAATTGGGTTATTGCCCTCACCCCGGAAGTCCAGAGAATAGGGGGCAGACACTGAACCCTGATTCAGCAGAACAGATACGGCAGGCACAGAGGAAGAACAGAGTCCGCACCCGTGAGAGACACGTCAACTCCGGACAGGCAGACATAGTAGAAACGACCTTACGGACAACTTCGGGACATTGCTGAGACAGATACTACAAAGTTAAGTTCTTAAACCTCTATGCATACTTATATATATCCCGCCAAGAGAAATTCTCTGGCAACCTCTTACAGACATTTACACCATTTGATATCTCACACATTGAATACCAAAACCAATAAATTTTTAACCCAATTATAATACTCTATAATTGCTTGTTCCTTTCCTACGACAGAGATACTATTTCACCTCAGTATTTCTGTTAAAATAGTAGGCAGACTGGCTCTAACCATGCTAGGTAACCAGTCCAGGAAAAGGAAAACTCTGAATTCAAAACCTGTTAAACCCCCGCTTAAGAAATTGACCTTGTGTCTCATCTGGATCATGCGGAGGGATTGGAAAATATAATATATATATTAAGGTGTATCAAAGGTATTTTTTATTCAGTCGGTAGAGCACTGGACTAGAAATCGCAAGATACTTGGTTCGATACCGGCCCTCGCCAACTCAGCGTATGAATAGCACAGGGTTCTGTGCTGTAAAGTGAGGAGCTGATGGTTAGGTGTGGCGCTCCACCTCAGATGCAAAAAAACAATGTCCTTGGTCTAGTGCTAGTTGAAAAGGGGATAGACTCCCTTGCTGTTTGGCTAATACCAACATTAGCCACCCCTGACGACTTTACTTTTACTTTACAATGCCTATGTCGCTATCAACCGGATAGGAGCAAGTCTAATCCCCTTTTCACTAGCGCTAGACCAGGGAGAGATAGTTTTTGCGCCTGAGGTGGAGAGTCACACCTACCATCAGTCAGTCAGTTAGAGAATCCGCCTAGGAATCACAAGGTTCCAGGTTTGATACTGGCCCTTGCCAACTCAACCCATGTGTAGTACTGTTTAAATCTGTGCAGTACAGTGGGGAGCTGGTAGTGTGGCGCTCAACCTCAGATGCAATGACAATCTCCCTAGTCTAGAGTGTTAGTGAAAAGAGGATATGACTCCCCCGTTGATACTGGACCGACAATGCCTATCCTATCTATGGGCCAAATAGATCCATTTGAAAATTATCAGTATTATGATAGGAATGCTTGAAACCAAATAACTCAGCAAACAAATGATTATAACTTTACATAAACAATAATAGATTCTCCCGATTCACTAATTACCAATTCAATTCACTGCACACACCGCAATAAAAAAAGAACACACACTCGACAACAAACAAAACATAAGTTATGACGCCAACCGGAAGTTTACTCATGGTAGCCTAAAAAGAAGTGACCAATTAACACGTTTTTGCGCATAGCTCCGATTGAAGTTCCGGTGGAAAACAAGAATGCTCAAAAATAAAAATAAAATAATTTTGTAGATAAACTCACATTTTCATCCAATCGAAAGCTCTCCCCACAAAAAAACAAAAAAGGCTTCTGTGAGCCGATTTCGGATCACACAGGCTATATAAAATCGGCTTTTGAAAAGCCAACAACCAGAGAGATCCAGGTGTTCAGAGTCGAAGGCATCAACAGGGCCGACATCGGCAAACAAAATCTACATCACAGGCGGCCGATTTACACCCTCACCTACCTCTACCCAAATCTGACCTCACAGGCAGTCAAAACGAACAATCCACATCGTTTCAGCAATACCATATCGTACGGCCGACTGATACCGATACAACACTAACCGACTACTAAAAACACAAGACTTGCCCACCTAACAACACCTAACCACTACCACTGGTTCATCTGCCCACTTCTCCACCTACACTACAACTGACTCTGCCATCCTGACATTTTTACTGACCTTATTAGCCATTTTACTACTATCACCAAAATCAGACTTTCTTCTCTTAAATTTCAATTCAGCTTTCATCGTTTCTCATGTTATCTTTTAATACAATTTTGAAACTTATAAATCCGTGTTTGTTCTTTCCTCGTCACCATATGCTCTGCAACTAACCCTGTTTATTACATAACAGACAAATAAAAGAGATGTAGGATTTGAAAATGATTGCAATGGAACGTTGAAAATATAAAATCATCATCGTCATCATCATTCACGCCAGCAGCACGGATATCCATGACAATCTCTTGCCAACCATCCCTATCACTCATTGTCCCTACGTCTCTGGTAGGGAGCGGTTGAATTTCTCTTGCTTCTGATCACTTTATATTTGGCTAAAGATGACACGACAGAAGAATGAGAGAAATGGTTTGGTTTGTTTGTTTTACGGGCATATCAAACCTCAGTGGGTCATTTAATGCCGATAAAAATTTGAAATAAATCAATTCTTAATGGATAATACAATTTTTTTATAAATACATTTTTCTATTTAACCCATAGATGCGGGACCCTAACAGGTACTACCACTCCGGGTCAGAGTGGACAGGGAGCATGGTTATTGAAGAGGGTGCTCCCACATTCCCCAAACCTCAAAAACTGAAACCTCACCATCAGATAGAGTTTAACGTCATTCCCAGGACATGTAGACCTGCAGCCACCACCTTCTAGCACCCATATGATAAAAAGGGGTTGGGGCTTGCCATAAGGGCAATAGGGTTGGGAAAATCATATAGGTGCTAGGGCTTGACGTGACCAGCCGATTGATCAGAGGGGGCCTCTCCGACCGCCTGTCTAGCCCAAGATAGGGCCAAAGTGGAGTATTGCATGTCATGAACTGCTCATCCACCTGGGCTCTATCCTTAAGCATCACGGGTCGCCACCCACGGCCAACAGGTGGCCCCATTGAGGGAGTCTTACCCCTCTGCAGAGGTGCAGTCGGTGCATTCTATCTAAGATGACACGACAGAAGAATGAGAGAAAGAAGTCGACAATGAATGAGGTGATTACAAAGGAATGTACCATTCATCTGCACAAAAAAGTTGATGGAGTGAAATTAAAGAAGAAGACCCCAAAAGCCATTAAGAAAATCAAGATGTTCACCACCCTGTCGGCTGGGGCGTTAGAATGCACCGACTGCACCTCTGCAGAGGGGTAAGACTCCCTCAATGGGGCCACCTGTTGGCCGTGGTTGGCGATGCGTGATGCTTAAGGATAGAGCCCAGGTGGATGAGCAGTTCATGACATGCAATACTCCACTTTGGCCCTATCTTGGGCTAGACAGGCGGTCGGAGAGGCCCCCTCTGATCAATCGGCTGGTCACGTCAAGCCCTAGCACCTATATGATTTTCCCAACCCTATTGCCCTTATGGCAAGCCCCAACACCTTTTTATCATATGGGTGCTAGAAGGCGGTGGCTGCGGGTCTACATGTCCTGGGAATGACGTTAAACTCTATCTGATGGTGAGGTTCCAGTTCTGGAGGTTTGGAGAATGTGGAGCACCCCTTCATTACCATTGTTCCCTGGTCCACTCTGACCCGGAGTGGTAGTACCTGTTAGGGTCCCATTTATGGGTTAAATAGAAAAATGTATTTATAAAAAAATTGTATTATCCATTAAGAATTGATTTATTTCAAAACTTTATTGGCATTAAATGACCCACTGAGGTTGATATGCCGTAAAACAAAATAAACCAAACCAAACCAAACAAGATGTTCGCTGAAAGAATGATGCGCACCCAAGATGTTCGTATTGATACAAATAAAACAATTAACAACAATGTAAGTATATATACACATTCACTATCATCAGAACTTACTTTTTGAGCAAAAATAATGAAGATTGTATTCATATTCAAGAAGGTATCTAAAAATTAGAATTTGAATAGTAAGTGAAGTCAATGGTGGCATCCAGGATTAGAACATAAACAAATCAATTATGGAAGACCAAAACAATAAATAGATCTGTGGGACTAACATTTTTATCACCCATCTACCCAGGTTACGCCGGGTAGCCGCTTCTAGTAAATATATAAAGGGCAGTTGGTGTTTATGTATGTATGTCCGAATGAAACTACGAAAATAAAACAATTAACAACATAGTGAATATATACACACATCAAATATCACCAGTTCTTGCTCTTTGTGAAAATATTATGAAGATTTGATTTATATTCAAAGATATTTAAAAATCAAAATATACATAGAAATAGCATTGAAATTCTACTTAAAAATGTCCGGCATTTATAAATCTCAAAAGTTAACAAATCAGTACACCAGAGATTGTTTTTTATTTCTCCTCCTACCCAGTCGACGCTGGGTAGCCACTTCTAGTTTTTTATAAAAAGTTAATTTTTTTCTAAATCAAATATATATATTTACCAACCCCTCTGCACAAGTAGTTGTGAGATATGGTCAATTTCTTAAGCAGAGTTTAACAGGTTTGAATTCAGAGTTTCCCTTCTCCTAGACTGGTTACCGAACCATGATTAAAGAGCCCAGTCTGCCCTACTATTTATCCAGAGCTGGAGGGAGTATAGCTGGATTCATACCTTCCCCAAGGATATTAGCACTATGTGAAATGCAAACAACCTCATCCAGAATTTGAACTTGTCTCATGATGTCCATTTCCTATGATGGTAACCATTACACTACATGCCTCCAATTTTAAGTACACATATTAAACATTGTTATTAGCACTATGTGAAATGCAAACAGCCTAGTCCAGAATTTGAACTTGTCTCATGATGTCCATTTCCTATGATGGTAACCATTACACTACATGCCTCCAATTTTAAGTACACATATTAAACATTGTTATTAGCACTATGTGAAATACAAACAGCCTTGTCCAGAATTTGAACTTGTCTCATGATGTCCATTTCCTGTGATGGTAACCATTACACTACATGCCTCCAATTTTAAGTACACATATTAAACATTGTTATTAGCACTATATGAAATACAAAACAGCCTCGTCCAGAATTTGAACTTGTCTCATGATGTCCATTTCCTGTGATGGTAACCATTACACTACATGCCTCCAATTTAAGTACACATATTAAACATTGTTATTAGCACTATGTGAAATACAAACAGCCTCATCCAGAATTTGAACTTGTCTCATGATGTCCATTTCCTGTGATGGTAACCATTACACTACATGCTCCAATTTTAAGTACACATATTAAATTGTTATTAGCACTATGTGAAATACAAACAGCCTCGTCCAGAATTTGAACTTGTCTCATGATGTCCATTTCCTGTGATGGTAACCATTACACTACATGCCTCCAATTTAATACACATATTAAACATTGTTATTAGCACTATGTGAAATACAAACAGCCTCATCCAGAATTTGAACTTGTCTCATGATGTCCATTTCCTGTGATGGTAACCATTACACTACATGCCTCCAATTTTAAGTACACATATTAAACATTGTTATTAGCACTATGTGAAATACAAAACAGCCTCGTCCAGAATTTGAACTTGTCTCATGATGTCCATTTCCTGTGATGGTAACCATTACACTACATGCCTCCAATTTTAAGTACACATATTAAACATTGTTATTAGCACTATGTGAAATACAAACAGCCTCGTCCAGAATTTGAACTTGTCTCATGATGTCCATTTCCTGTGATGGTAACCATTACACTACATGCCTCCAATTTTAAGTACACATATTAAACATTTGTTATTAGCACTATGTGAAATACAACAGCCTCGTCCAGAATTTGAACTTGTCTCATGATGTCCATTTCCTATGATGGTAACCATTACACTACATGCCTCCAATTTTAAGTACACATATTAAACATTGTTATTAGCACTATGTGAAATACAAACAGCCTTGTCCAGAATTTGAACTTGTCTCATGATGTCCATTTCCTGTGATGGTAACCATTACACTACATGCCTCCAATTTTAAGTACACATATTAAACATTGTTATTAGCACTATGTGAATACAAACAGCCTCGTCCAGAATTTGAACTTGTCTCATGATGTCCATTCCTGTGATGGTAACCATTACACTACATGCCTCCAATTTTAAGTACACATATTAAACATTGTTATTAGCACTATGTGAAATACAAACAGCCTTGTCCAGAATTTGAACTTGTCTCATGATGTCCATTTCCTTGATGGTAACCATTACACTACATGCCTCCAATTTTAAGTACACATATTAAAACATTGTTATTAGCACTATGTGAAATACAAACAGCCTCGTCCAGAATTTGAACTTGTCTTCATGATGTCCATTTCCTGTGATGGTAACCATTACACTACATGCCTCCAATTTAAGTACACATATAACATTGTTATTAGCACTATGTGAAATACAAACAGCCTAGTCCAGAATTTGAACTTGTCTCATGATGTCATTTCCTATGATGGTAACCATTACACTACATGCCTTCCAATTTTAAGTACACATATTAAACATTGTTATTAGCACTATGTGAAATACAAACAGCCTTGTCCAGAATTTGAACTTGTCTCATGATGTCCATTTCCTGTGATGGTAACCATTACACTACATGCCTCCAATTTTAAGTACACATATTAAAACATTGTTATTAGCACTATGTGAAATACAAACAGCCTTGTCCAGAATTTGAACTTGTCTCATGATGTCCATTTCCTGTGATGGTAACCATACACTACATGCCTCCAATTTTAAGTACACATATTAAACATTGTATTAGCACTATGTGAAATACAAACAGCCTCGTCCAGAATTTGAACTTGTCTCATTGATGTCCATTTCCTGTGATGGTAACCATTACACTACATGCCTCCAATTTTAAGTACACATATTAAACATTGTTATTAGCACTATGTGAAATACAAACAGCCTCGTCCAGAATTTGAACTTGTCTCATGATGTCCTTTCCTGTGATGGTAACCATTACACTACATGCCTCCAATTTTAAGTACACATATTAAACATTGTTATTAGCACTATGTGAAATACAAACAGCTTGTCCAGAATTTTGAACTTGTCTCATGATGTCCATTTCCTGTGATGGTAACCATTACACTACATGCCTCCAATTTAAGTACACATATTAAACATTGTTATTAGCACTATGTGAAATACAAACAGCCTCGTCCAGGAATTTGAACTTGTCTCATGATGTCCATTTCCTGTGATGGTAACCATTACACTACATGCCTCCAATTTTTAAGTACACATATTAAACATTGTTATTAGCACTATGTGAAATACAAACAGCCTCGTCCAGAATTTGAACTTGTCTCATGATGTCCATTTCCTGTGATGGTAACCATTACACTACATGCCTCCAATTTAAAGTACACATATTAAACATTGTTATTAGCACTATGTGAAATACAACAGCCTCGTCCAGAATTTGAACTTGTCTCATGATGTCCATTTCCTGTGATGGTAACCATTACACTACATGCCTCCAATTTTAAGTACACATATTAAACATTGTTATTAGCACTATGTGAAATGCAAACAGCCTCGTCCAGAATTTGAACTTGTCTCATGATGTCCATTTCCTGTGATGGTAACCATTACACTACATGCCTCCAATTTTAAGTACACATATTAAACATTGTTATTAGCACTATGTGAAATGCAAACAGCCTAGTCCAGGAACTTGTCTTGAACTTGTGATGTCCATTTCCTGTGATGGTAACCATTACACTACATGCCTCCAATTTTAAGTACACATATTAAACATTGTTATTAGCACTATGTGAAAACAAACAGCCTAGTCCAGGATTTGAACTTGGGTTGCCAAGTCCATTTCGTATGACAATAACCATTACACCACTTGAGCATCTGCGCATATAGAAGAAAGGTTAATTATCTTTTACTTGGTCTTTCAAACATTTTGTTTTCAGGATTCACTCAATGTATAATGCTCCAAGATAACAAAAACCATGCCCCCCTCCCCCACCCCAACTGAAAACCAAAATCTAATACCATTACTTAATGGTATCACACTATACCGGTTAATATCACTTTAGATAGTCCAGACTGATAGTCTGCCCTGTTGGCTGGGGCTGTAGAATACACCGACTGTACCTCTGCAGATGGGTAAAATCCAACCCAACCTGTTGGGTGACTGCTTAAGTATGGAATCCTGTTGGCTGAGCAGTCCATGACATGCAACTCCACTTAGGGGCTTATTTAGGCTAGAGGGGTGGGTGCTTCAATCAATCAGCTGGTCACGTCAAGCCCTAGCACCTATATGATTGTCCCAACCCTATTGCCCTTATGTCAAACCCCCAACCCATTTAATCATATGTGCTAGAAGGCAGTGACTAAGGGTCTTAGTTTCCTGGGTATGACGTTAAACTGCATCTAATGGTGAAGTTCCAATTCTGGATCTCTGGGGAATGTAGAGTACCCCTTCATTACCATTACTCTCAAGTCCAATCTGACTCTGGAGTGGTAGTACCTGTTAGAGTCCCATCGATGGGTTAAATAGAAAAAAATGTTTAAAAAAACGTGTTTGAAAATAATGGAATTTGATCATTTGCTTTTGAAGCATTGTTAAGTAAAGTATATCATTATTTATATTTTTTGAAGGCAATTACAATGCATATATCGTATAAAATTCGATAATTATTGAAAATAATCATGACAAGTAAACTCGGCAAATAACGCGCACGACGTGTATACACCGCTGATGATCGTCAAATTTATTAAAGGAGTAAAAAAAAAAGAAAGAAAGAAAGACAATTTGAAATGGAAACAGTTCCAATAACTGTAAATATTATATTAGAATAAAACAATCTATATATAAATATATATATATAAATGCCAGGCATCTATTTATTGAAACAATGAGGATTGTCCAACGTTGCATGCTCACATTTTGAGTATATTTATTCTATGTTATGACGTTGGATTATGTGTTGGGTAATGTGACGTAAGCAGTGACATAATTTTTGTTACAGACTAAAACCGGAAGCGAATCTCCATTATTAGTATATATCAACCACAACCACACCTTCTTGTGATTCAAATACTTATTATCTATAAGTAGGTTTTATTGGAATTATTTTCATCATTTAAATTTTAAAAAATAAGTCTAATGTACAAAGTCCAGTATTTTCTTCTTTTTTTTTTTTGATTTAACATTTTTTTTTTAATTATGATTCACTTTAAGTGAAACAGACTGGTTGGCTGGGACTGTAGAAAATAACGACTATACTTCTTCAGAGTGGTAAGACCCCCCCCCTCTCAGTGGGACCACCTGATGGCTTGCAAGACTCCACTTTAACTCTTACCTCTTTTTGCTCTGCTCTTCCATAGTGAAAAATCCAGTATCATGTTTTAAATCAATTAAAATCAATTTAATTAATTCAAAATATGAATCGCTTAATGTTAAGTTTCAAATGTCATATTTCTAGATTCTAAAAACAAATAATTATTTAATAACTACTTTACTTTATTTTTGCTATCTAATGATTTTTGGAGAAAACCCAATTGAAAGTCCAGTAGGCTTTTTTGATTAAACATTTCTTTTAAAATTACGATTCGCTTAAAGCAAAGCAATCTATGAGTTGGAGCTTCAGAAAATAACAACTATACCTCTTCAGAGAGGTAAGAGCTCACCTCCTTAATGGGACAACCTGTTGGCTATTACTGTCAAGGACAGAATCCTGGGGGCTTGCAATACTCCACTTTGGTTCTTACTTAGACTAGATGAGCAGTCAGAGTAACCCCCCTCCCCTGATCAATCGGCTGTTCACATCTAGCCCTAGCACCTATATGATTGTCCTGACCTATTGCTCTTATGCAAATCTCCAACCCATTTTTATCATGCGCTAGAAGGTAATGACTGAGGGTCTTACTGTCCTGAGTATGATGTTAACTCTTACCACCTCATTCTGCCCAGTCAGAAGTCACATTCATTTTCCTAATCTACCCAAACGATAGCCTTTGTTTAAATGTAATATTAAACATATTTAGAAGTTTTGATTTATGGGAAACAACAGATAACTTTAAATGAGAAGGCCATTTTTTGATAAATCCTCATAAAAATGGGGCTCTGGACTTTAAAAAATTCTCAACAAGATGTTAAGAGTTAAACTGCATCTAGTGGTGAGGCTCCAATTCTGAAGCTCTAAGGAATGCAGGATACCCCTGTAGCTGTCACTGTTTTTAGGCTGATTCAAGCAGTAAACAAATTTTGCCTTGTCATTGGCATCATGTCCGGTTTTAGGCCTCCCCTTCCCACTTCCTCCTCCAACCCCAAATAAAGTACCCCATGACCCTGATCACCCTCCTGGTAAAAATGGTTACCTTATAAAAAATAGTTCTTGGGTTTTTAATAACCCCTATTATATGTGTAAGTGCATTTTCTGAGATTTTTTGGAGTGCTTATTTTGCCTTTGTGTTTTATGATGAGTAACTCTCTGCTCTTTGTGCAGTGAAATAAAAAAGGGTTTTAAAATAAAAGATAAAGTCTTGGATTGAGTAGGAATTTTTGGTATTGTCAAGTCTAAAAGAGTGCTAGCAAATATCTTTCTTTCCGTTGAGATGGTCATTTGAGCAAGTCAAGCTTTTTGAGGCTCCGATTGTGAGCAACTTTTGGCGGTATGTTTTGAAACCACAATTCTTAGAACCACTAAGATATTGGTCCCTTTAATGTGCAAGTCCCTAAGTGCCAGCAAAGGTATTTAAGTCCTCCATTCTCTTCTCTGAAACTGCATTTATTTACATGTTGTTATTTTGTTTTAATTTGTGATTTCTCAAAATGAGAAATATCCTTTTCCCCTGTTAAATTATTGTTTGTGCTTTTTTGTGGCATTTGAGTTCTAAATACCCCAAACCCCCCTTCATATGTGTAATTTGTAATTCATAGTTTTTGCTTTAAATGTTTTTATAGTTGGAATTTTCTGTAATTACATGACGTAAACCTTTCTTGGTAATTGTGTTTTTATCCTTTTTGTGTAATTTGTCTATTTTATTGTATTTGTATTTTATTGTATTTTTGTGTGATATTGTGACTTATGCGAATTTTCGTTTAATTCACAGTTTTCACGGCATTCACTGTATGAAAAATAAAGAACTATTTTTGAACTACGGTGTTGTCTGTACGTCCTTGAGCGCACGGTGCGAAGCAACTTCTTTGTAAAGACACGGAAAGCC
This sequence comes from Doryteuthis pealeii, assembly GCA_023376005.1. Classification (NCBI taxonomy): domain Eukaryota; kingdom Metazoa; phylum Mollusca; class Cephalopoda; order Myopsida; family Loliginidae; genus Doryteuthis; species Doryteuthis pealeii. The sequence goes on along the minus strand of CM042160.1, from coordinate 74,584,548 downwards.
AAATTTGTTGTCAGCAAAATTGTGGACTGCCATTAACAGTGAAAACTTTGTTTTCTAAACAGAAAGAAGGAATGTTTTCACACAGTGAAGACTTTGTTTTCTAACAGAAGAAGGAACGTTTTCATAACAGTGAAAACTTTGTTTTCTAAACAGAAAGAAGGAACGTTTTCATAACAGTGAAAACTTTGTGTTTTCTAAAACAGAAAGAAGGAACGTTTTCATAACAGTGAAAACTTTGTTTTCTAAACAGAAAGAAGGAACGTTTTCATAACAGTGAAAACTTTGGGCTTTTCAAAAGAAAAGTTAAATACGTTTTTTCACAGAGAAAAAACAGAAGAACGTTTTGGGACTGCCATTAACAACCCCTTTATTGCCATTAATCCCTGGTTAACTCTGACCTGGAGTGGTGGTATCTTTTAGGCTCTCATCTATGGGTTAAATAGATGAAAAAAAACCTGAGTTTAAAAAAATGTGTTTGAAAAAATTGGAATACCCAACAAGAAGGAATAAAACAAAAAGGTTAAAATAGAATAACTGAAAGGGTTGACATGCTGTAAAATCCAACCAACCAACCAGCCAACCAGCCAGCCAACCAACATTAAGCAAAGAAACATTGGCTGTTACTCATTAGTAAGTAAAATCAGTGGAGTGGCCTAGTGTTGGTATCAGCCAGACAGCGAGGAAGTTAGTATTATCTGCGTTATTTCGGACTATTATCCCCATCTTCATTGTTATTTGTACAACTTTTCGGACGATATGCCCTCCGGCCTTCTTCAGGTATTTCTGAGGTTCCCGAGTCCGAGAAGGTTTCCGAGTCTGACAAGAAATACCTGAAGAAGGCCAGAGGGCATATCGTCCGAAAAACGTTGTACAAATAACAATGAAGATGGGGACAATAGTCCGAATAACGCAGATAATACTAATCTTCAAGCCTCATCTCAAACATTCAGAGAAATAGCGAGGAAGTTTATCCCCTTTTCACTAGCACTAGAACAGGGAGATTGTTTTTGTATCCGAGGTGGAGTGCCACATCAAGTCTCAGCTCCCTACTTTACCGTGCAGATCCATGTTGTGCTACTAAAGTGCTGAGTTGGTGAGGGCCGTTATTGAACCCAGAACCTTATGGTTTCTAGGCAGATGCTCTACCAACTGAGCTAAACCAAGTCAGTTACATGTTACAATGATGTGGCAATGAGATATGGTAACTGAATAGGAAGAATGATTGGAAAGTGGGGTAATGAGTGAAAATAGGGATATGAATATATGGATGGACAAGGGAGTGAACGAGGAATTTAAAGACCAACAAGATGCTTGTACTTGAAGAGGCTGTAGCGTTGGTTTCGTATTTGCCTGGGAGAGTTGTCTGCCCGGTTTTGTTTGCTGGTGCCCGCTAGGGGAATTAGTATTTAAGCGGCTGGTTCAAAAGGCTTCTCTCTCTTTTCCTGTTCCTGATACTACGAGACACATAGGGGACAGTAGTTAAGGTCTCCCCCGTCTCGTTGGGGCTTTTGGTCCCACTTACATTACTGTAAGTTCTTCACACAGAATGGACTATCCCTAGTCTCATGTCCGTACTTTTATATGTTATCTTGTACCATTCCTGAATGTGTCTTCATCTTTATTTATGTACTCTTTGTTTATGTACCCTTTTACCTATGTACTTTGTATCTCGTCTTATCCATGTGCTGTATTATATTAAATGTTTTGTCTGTTAACCTTCGTTGGAGTTTTGTATATTCAAAGTATATATAACTTTGAACCATTCTTACAAGGCCATGGTCCTGTCGTTGAAAAACACTCAGGGATAGTTGGTTACACATTTCAGCTGTTCTTGGGTAGAAGCTGTTTGAGTAGAACAGTAAGTAAAAAATACTTGTACAAATCACTCATCTTTCTAGTTTGCTTTAGTTTAGTTTATTTAATGGCGTATCAATCCTTTATGGGTTATTTAATACCAAAATTTGATACATTTATCAATGTTTGATTATAATCATGGTTATTTATATTTTCAACATTCCATTGCTATAACTTTTAAAAATCTCACTTTTTTATTTGTCCATAATAATCGTTTATTTGCATTATATCAAGTATTCCTATCGAATACAAATAATTTGCACAGTTATATGATTTCAAATATTCCTATATAATACAAATAATTTGCCCACTGTTATATGGTATCAAGTATTCCTATCTAATACAATTCAATTCCTATCCAATACAAATGGATTCAAGTATTCCTATTTAATACTAATAATTTTCAAACAAATCTATTTGACCATTAAATTGGAACCAAACAGGTCAGAGTGGTCCTGGGAGTAATGGCAATGAATGTGTAAATCCACACTCTCCAGAACTACAGAACTGGAGTCTTAGAACTGGATGTAGGGGACTTCACCTGCATCTTCAGAAGGGTCATTACCCCCCTGCAGGGAATACAGTTAGTGTATTCTAAGCCCTACCAACAGAGTAGAGAGATATGGTAAGTAAACAGAAAAAAATGACTTAAGAGTGGAGGAGAAGTAAAAATGAAAATATATATATATATATTTATCAATCCCTCCGCAAGAGTAGGATGTGAAACAAAGTCAATTTCTTAAGCAGTGTTTAACAGGTTTGAATTCAGAGTTTTCTTTCTCCTAGACTGGTTACCTAGCCATGGTTAGAGCCCGATCTGCCCAACTTTTTACCCAAAGCTGGAGAAAGAGTAGTTGGTTGCATACCTTTCCCAAGGGTATTAGCGCTATGTGAAATGTAAATAACCTCGTCCAGGATTTGAACTCGGGCCAATGAGTCCATTTCCTACAACTCTAACCATTACACCACACATCTCAACTAATGAAAATATAGATATATAGATGGACAGGGTTCTGCCTTAGAACAATGATTTGCAAGCTACTATCAAAGACCGATGGGACTTGTTGGTTGTCAGTTCTATGGTTTATGCTCGCTTTTAGTCATGTCAAACCCAATATAGTTGGTTCTTCCTTTTTGTGGGCTGGTAAGCTGAAAGGGAATTTAGGAAAAGAAGTGAAAGAAGAATGATAAGGATAACTTTAGGGTAAGACTTTTATTTGTTATTCACACTATTTCTTAGGTTCTTCCTTTTGTGGGCTGGTAAGCTGAAAGGGAATTTAGGAAAAGAAGTGAAAAAAGAAGATAAGGATAACTTTAGGGTAAGACTTTTATTTGTTTATTACACTATTTCTTAGGTTCTTTCCTTCTTGTTGGCTGGTAAGCTGAAAGGGAAATTTAGGAAAAGAAGTGAAAGAAGAAGATAAGGATAACTTTAGGGTAAGACTTTTATTTGTTTATTCACACTATTTCTTAGGTTCTTCCGTCTTGTTGGCTGGTAAGCTGAAAGGGAATTTAGGAAAAGAAGCGAAAGGAACAAAGATAAGGATAACTTTAGGGTAAGACTTTTATTTGTTTATTCACACTTTCTTAGGTTCTTTCCTTTTTGTTGGCTGGTAAGCTGAAAGGGAATTTAGGAAAAGAAGTGAAAAGAAGAATGATAAGGATAACTTTAGGGTAAGACTTTTATTTGTTATTCACACTATTTCTTAGGTTCTTCCTCTTGTTGGCTGGTAAGCTGAAAGGGAATTTAGGAAAAGAAGTGAAAAGAAGAATGATAAGGATAACTTTAGGGTAAGACTTTTATTTGTTTATTCACACTATTTCTTAGGTTCTTCCGTCTTGTTGGCTGGTAAGCTGAAAGGGAATTTAGGAAAAGAAGTGAAAAGAAGAATGATAAGGATAACTTTAGGGTAAGACTTTTATTTGTTTATTCACACTATTTCTTAGGTTCTTCCGTCTTGTTGGCTGGTAAGCTGAAAGGGAATTTAGGAAAAGAAGCGAAAGGAACAAAGATAAGGATAACTTTAGGGTAAGACTTTTATTCATTGAATCACACTATTTCTTTGAGGGGGACATATTTTCCCAAGTAATTCAATAGGTGTTTCTCCTTCAAAGTCTTGGAGTAAAAAACGGACTGAGTCCTTTTTGTTGCCAAGAACTCAGGGGTTTTCTGCACATGCCCAAAGGGTTCTTCCGGTCTGAAGCATTCTGGGAGATTGTTACTTTTTGTCTCTTTTTATTTATTTTTTCTTTTATATAATTTAATTTTGTTTTATTTATTTTATTTTGTTTAATTTCATTTTAATCCCCACAGACCTATTGGTGTAATGAGTTTGATCCTTACTGAGTGACCTACTATTGTGATTTGTCCTGTGTATGATACGAAACTGTCTTGTCTATGAATCTGTTTGAAAATTATAAGTAGTAGATAGGAATATATCTGTTTTGAGATAAAGTTTAAAATGATTTTGAAGTATATTTGCTCTTAAAACATTGATATCATATCTAATTAGGAAGTGTTTACTTGATTGAAATGATAGTCAATTTTGATTGATACATGAACCCTAAAAATATTGATATTGCAACTCAGTATGAAATGTTTACTTGTTTAAAATGATTGTGAACTTTATTAATAAATAGTCTCTTAAAACTTTGATATTATAACTAAATATGAAGTATTTCTCAGAATTTTTTTTCTTCTTATTTTTCTTTATGTATTCAATTTTTTAAATTTTTTATTCTTTTTATTTATTTATTTTCATTTATTTTTATTTATCTTTATTCTTATTTATTTATTTATTTCCTTCTTTCTTTTTTTTCTTTCTTTCTTCTTTTTCTTTCTTTCTTTCTTTCTTTATTTTATTTTTATTTTTATTTTTATTTTTAATCTTATTTTTTAAATTTTTATCTATTTATTTTTATTTATTTTTATTTATTTATTTTTTTTAATTTTAATTTTTTGCATTCAAAATCTCCTGTGAGTGTTTAGTTTTAATGTTCAAATTTAATTTGAGGCTTGATAATTTTGATTATATGGATTATTCAGACTATTGTTCTCATCTTTATTGTTATCTGTACAATGTTTTGGCCAATGTGACCTCCGGCCTTCTTCAGGTATATTTTGTTGGACTCAGAGACCTTTTAGAATTCAAGAATCCTCTCCTCAAACTTGGGAACCTTCTCTTTTAACTCAGGAACCTTCTTGTCATAATTGGGAGTTTTCACAGAACTTTGAACCTAACCCTTTATTCAATCTATAGGGGTAGACTGTTCTCATTCCATTAACCATAAATGGGTACAAGTTTGAGAAGAAGTTTGTGAATGTTCCCAAGCCAGACAAGAAATACCTGAAAAAGGCCAAAGCACAAATCGACCGAAACATTGTGTATATAACAATAAAGATGAGGACAATAGTCCAAATAATCCAAATAATACTAAGTATGAAGTATTTACCTGTTAGAAATGATTCTTAACTTTATTAATACATTGTCTCTTAAAACATTGATATTGTACCTAAGTATGAAGTATTTACCTTTCTATAATGATTGGGAAAATATATTTTTGGACTGGAGATCATAATGGTTTAACTGGCTTAAGTATAAAATAACAGAAAATGAACATGACAACCTGAGTTCAAATCTGGATGAGGTAGTTGGCATTTCACATCGTGTTAATACCCTTAGGAAAGGTAGGTATTTATTCAATACATTTGCCATGGGTAGGATGTAAGAAAGGTCACAAGTATGGAACATCCCGTGAAGATCGGACTCATTATTCAGTAGTAATGGATCTTCGAGACTAGTTTGCTAACCATTACATCACAATAGGATGCCTACCCATATGAAAGTATGAAATTAACTATTCTCCCTTCAGCTATGGGTAAATAATAAGGCACTTGGTTGATTGTTTTGTTTTACAACATATCAACCCTTTTCGAGTCATATAATGCCAAATCAAGTCATTTTGATATTTGGTTTCTTACAGTACCTGCTGTTGCTTACATGGTCACCCATATAATCTATATATAATGGAAATTCAATGTCTGTCTATCTGTCTGTCTGTCTGTCTGTAACCAAAATTATATCACTGCTTACATCACAATACCCTCAGAAATTGCATAAGAAACATTTAAAATCCTGTAATGTGTCTAATATATCACTAAGATATAAAGGTTTGCATTATATAGTGTGGTTAATTTGCATACTGGTTTTATGAAAATTGGGTTTAATAAATAATTACTTGGTGTTATTGATCTCTAATATACTGTTTTATCAATCCTATGAATGATTTTATATAAAAAACAATTAAGATATAATTAAGATAAGTATAATCTTTTTATATGCATTCTTAATCGATTTTGTTAGTCTTTTTAATTTGATATATTTCATTACATTAAAACTTAAATACTTGTGCCTGTGGGGATTAAAATAAAACGAAAATAAGATTAGAATAAAAATAAACAACAAACTCCCATCGGCCTTCACAGAAGAACCCTCTGCGCATATCTGACAAAAAGGACTGTCCCCCAATCCCCAAAAGAATATCTCGGCCATTCAAGTTTAGGCCGTAACTGGGTCTAGTTGCTCCTACTAGCCAGGGGGATATTCCCTTGCTACAGGCGACTATGACCCGGTCAATAAAGCCCAAGTCATAAAACTACCTCCTTTGTCTCTTTGTTTTTTTTTGTTCCTTAAATTCCTTGGTTTTCAGCGCGACCACCAAATGAGATGGGAGTACAAAGCAAAAACCCAAAGAACATGCACCAAGAATATCCCAGCTACATTTAAACCAGTAAAACACCCCAAACCTCTGCCTACCCCATATCCTTGCCGGAGGGTGCATATCTTTGCTAGTTTAGTTAATGTTGACAAGGTTTTTGTCACTTGTTTTTTTGATGTTTTAGGTAAATATATAAATTTTCATCATTTATATTGCTTGATTGACATCATCTGAGGTTTATTTTTGGAGAATATATCATAAACAAGTTCTTTTGTTATGACATACTTCTCTGAATGAAAAAGACTTAAGGATATGTTGGAATGTGAAATGGTTTCTAGAAAGACATTCTTGACTAGCCCCCCCCCTCCACATGACAAAAAGATAAACAGGTCATCAGACAGTAACTTATTTTAAATAAATAGATATGGAAGTGCGTGGTGTAATGGTTAGAGTCATAGGAAATGGACTCGTCGACCCGAGTTCAAGTTTGGGATGAGACTGTTTGCATTTCACATAGCACTAATATCCTTGGGAAAGGTATGCATCCAACAACTCTACTTTCAACTATGGGTAAATAGTAGGGCAGACTGGGCTCTTTAACCTTGTCCAGTTAACCAGTCTAGGAGAAGGAAAACTCTGAAATCAAACCTCTTAAACTCTGCTTAAGAAATTGACCTTGTGTCACATCCTGCTCATGAGGAGGGGTTGGTATATGTATATATATATATATATATATATATATATATATATATATATATTTGGAGGATATGTGCTTAATTGAAGTCATACCTAATTTTGAAAATTAATTAGTTAATAATTAATGAATTTAGGTGGGCATATATGTTCAAATGTAAGGCTAAACAAATCGAGAAAATGTCAATCCCTGAATGTACATTTCCACCTATTAGGTCTCATCAGCAAGGTTATAGACAGGGGAGACTGCTCCGTGTGTGACTCGAAACCTCGACTGCCAAGCTGACAGGCGGAGACTCTAACCATTACACTAGCTGGCCATTCCCAGATTCTTCGTTTGTTTTGAACTTATTTATATTCCACTTTTTATTGACTTGCTACACGACAGTATGAGAGTAAGTAAACAAACAATGTGTTTATTTGATATGGCTTTTAGCCGACAATTTTTGGAGGATATGTGCTTAATTGAAGTCATACCTAATTTTGAAAATTAATTAGTTAATAATTAATGAATTTAGGCGGGTATATATGTTCAAATATATATATATACATACATATATATATATATATATATATATATATATATATGTATATATGCTAGCAAAAGTACCTGGTCCATGACCGGACTAAAAAAAGATTATTCTAAAATGATAGTAATAATAAAAAAAAGTTGAGTTATCGTTAAATGTTTTCGTTTGATTTGGTATTTAATTCGCTGTAAAAAAATAATTCAATGGATGAAAACACATACAAATTACATATTTAGAAAGATTATTTTTTTCTTTCTAACCAAATAAATATTTCTAGATTGGACCGGGAATACGCAAGAATTCTGAACTGAACCGATTAGGGTGCAATTTTGTCTACTAAAATTAGATAGTAATGCTACATAATCAGCACGCAGGCAAAACATTATAAGTAGGCAAAAAATTATCAGCAGCAGCACCATGTGAACAGTTCGGCAAATCGGTTGATTTTTGTTTAATTAATTAATTATTCCACTCAATCAGTAAAAATCAATAACCAAATTTGGTGTGTTTCTTAGTTATAGGGTTATTAAGGTATATGCAAGATTTCGAATTTGAGTGACATCTCTTTTCTGAGTTATATGTTGACACATACACACCAAACTTTCTTTTATATATATAGATATATATATATAAAATAAAATATTGATTTGAGTTATATCTAGTCTCACATTGCTGGTGCCCCATTCTTCTGTTATCAGACCACCCCAAAAAACACCCCATCACTGGGGTTGTAGAATACGCCAATTACATCTTTGCAGAGGTGTACCCCCCCCCCGCCCTGTGGAGCCACCTCTTGACCATGGGTCACAACCTATAATTCCTGAGGACTGGATTGTGGTAGCTGAGTGGTCTATAATCTGGGTTCCTAGTGGTCCTGTGACATGCAACACAACTTTTTAACTCTTACTTGGGCTAGATGGATGAAAAAGCCTCAACTGTTTATATATATTTAAAATAAATTATGAAGAAATAGTGGCAGCATGTTTATTTTAAGATAACACTGGCCAACAAAATGAATAACTACAAGTATTACCTCATGAAACATTTTAACTTATTTTTTCTAACAGTTTCTTGGAGATGATAAAAAAGATTAAAAACAAGAAAGAAAGAAAGAAAGAAAATTGGGTAGTCAGAGAGGCCCCTAAAAGTATTACCTCATGAGACATTGTTGTATACTCTCTTTTTTTACTTTCTTACTTCTATTATTCTTCTTCCAGCGTCTCTTCTAGCGTCTCTTCTAGCGTCTGGTCTTCGTCTTGGGGACTTCGCGTCTGGTCTTCCATTGGGGATTTCTCTTTATCAGAAGCCCTGTGTCATTGGTAGTTTTTAGATAATAACACAAGACTTTGATTTAACTTAGATCATATTTTATTCTGAAATCCCCACCAGACTACCTGCGCAAATTGAGTCGGCACGTGCATAACACGACTTACCACTGTCATGGTCTTCGCCTATCTGACTAAAACTCTCTCAAATCTAAACTGGAAGAGGGTCTTCTCCACCGATTCTCATGGTATCCACCGGAAAGATCAGGACTGAGGTCAAGCCTTGTCATTCAAATCCTTCAAGGCCACCGGCTGAACTTATAACAGCCATTTTGGTTTCTACACTACTGTAAATAAGTATTAGGAATCTAATAATTATGTAACAACATTTTAACTTATTTTTTCTAACATTTTCTAGGAGATGATAAAAAAGATTAAAAACAAGAAAGAAAGAAAATTGAATTATTTGGGTGGTCAGAGAGGCCCCATCCAATCAATCAGCTGAGCATGTTAAGTTTTAACACCTATGTGATGATTTTCCCAAATGTATTCTTTAAGTTACTCTTATGGCCATCTGCCCTTGGAGAATAGTTGGATGCATACCTTTCCCAAGGGTATTAGCACTATGTAAAATGCAAACAGCCTCATCCAGGATTTAAACTTATCTTTCCGTGTTCATTTCCTCTGACAATAACCATTACACCATGAGTGCCTCCAACAAAAATAATGCTGTAGTTTCAATGGATATAAATAGAAACGATCTTCATACAAGCACGCTTTGCAGTCATTGTCCTTGGTGACTATTTGAAAAAATTGTGTTTTGTAGCAGAAAACATTCTCTATGCAGCAGTATTATTGCATTCACAGTACCGGTTGCAGTTTTCATGGAAATGAAAAGGAGGCATTATTTTTGGATCAACTCATTGCCAAGTGAAGTATTATAGTGCCCTTTCAAGATCTTTTTTTTTTTGTGTGTAAAAAAAATAAAAGAATTTGTTTTCAGAATGTCCCTAACAAAAATCCTCCCTAACCTGAGAAAAAAGTTCTCTATAAACAATTGCAGAAGAATGTAGTACTAAAGAAATATTCTATATATACAAATATATATATGTATATATATATATATATATACACACACATATATATATACATATATATATGTGTGTGTGTGTGTGTGTGTGTATGGGCACCTCATGTGGTATAATGGTTAGAAAGCTAGATTAGCAAAACATTGTGAGTTTGATCCTCACTGAGTGTCCGATAATTCTGGCCTTGTGTCACATCTAATCTTAGCTTAGTAAATAACTATATTATGTGTGTGTGTGTATGTTTATATATTAGTGTGTGAGTATGAGTGTATATATGTGTGTGTGTATGTAATATATACTTTGTAGAAGTGGCCTTCTTTCTGTAAAGAAGTGGCAATCACCATATATATTAATGTGTGTGCATGAGTATATATGTGCGTGTTTGTATTATATATATATATATATATATATATATATATATATATATATATATATATGTATATATATATATATTGGGAGAATATGTGCTTAATTGAAGTCAAACCTAATTTTTTTTTAAAGTTAATTCATTAATAATTAATTAGGCGGGATTTAACTACTTAAATGTAAGGCTAAACAAATCGAGAAAAATCCGCCTAATTAATTATTAATGAATTAACTTTCAAAAAATTAGGTTTGACTTCAATTAAGCACATTCTCCCAAATTTGTCGGCTGAAAATAGCCATATGTTTGTTTATATATATATATATGTATGTGTGCGTGTGTGTGTATGTGTGTGCGTATGTGTATATATGTGTGTGTATGTGTATATATATGTGTGAGTGTGTGTGTGTGTGTGTGTGTATATATATATACATATATGTGTGTGTGTGTGTATTTATAGTTATGTGTGTGTGTTTATGTCACATATTCATGTGACATGACCTATTTCCCTATTTTCCTCTTAAATTAAATTGTCAACCAACTTTACTCTTTGGAGTCCCCCTTCAGTGACATTACTTCAAGCTCCACTCTGACCTGAAAGGGTATTAGGTGTTAGGGTACCATATATAGGTCAAATAGATTAGTTTAAAGATTATTTCTATTCAGTTAGACAATGTGCAAAAAAAAAAAAAAACCTCTTAAGAAACAAAAGAAAAAATGTAAATCTGAACATCTAATGAGCACAATTCCCTAACCTCTCATCGAATCTCATTTAAACATTTTAGCTCTTAAATCTGCTCTGCTTCAATTGCATAGAGCACTTTTAATACACTTTTTTATTTCTTCATTTTCTTTGTATATATATATATATATATATATATATATATTATATATATAAGAAGTAAATACACAAACGATGTGTTTTTGGTATGGCTTTTTTAGCTGACAATTTTTAGGAGAATATGTGCTTAATTGAAGTCGTACCTAATTTTGAAAGTTAATTAATTAATAATTTATTAATTAGGCGGGAATACCTATTCAAATGTAAGGCTAAACAAATCAAGAAAAATCAATCTCTGTATGTACATTTCAGCCTATTAGGCCTCATCAGCAGAGTTATAGATAGGAAGACCGCCTTGTGCGTGATTCGAACCCTGACTGTCAAGCTGACAGGTGAGGACCGTAACCCTTACACCAACCGGACTTTTCTAGATTTTTCGTTTTGTTTAGAAGTAGGTTATATGTTCTTATAGTGACTTTTTCTACACGACAGTATGAGAAGTAAATACACAAACGATGTGTTTTTGATATGGCTTTTTTAGCCGCCCGCCTAATTAATTAATTATCAATTAATTAACTTTCAAAATTAGGTACAACTTCAATTAAGCACATATTCTCCCCAAAATATATATATATATATATAAAGAGAAAAATTCATTTCTGATTTTAAATAAAAACTAGGGTACCCTTTTCCTTTCTTTTTAAGAAAAAAAAAAACAATTTATTTTACATAATGCATATGCTTTTACGCGTCCTTATATATATATATATGAATTTAACATTTTGAAAAAACAATTGGTAATTATTAAATTGGTAATTATTATTTTCAAAATGTTAAATTCATTCTGTCGGATTAATTTCCATTTATTTACATATATATATATATATTTATTATGGAAAAGATGACTTACCGGTGAATATGGTCACGGTGGTTGATGTGAAGTTCATAAAGGTATATAACAAATAAAAAAGTGCTGAAACATATTTTAATAAAACTCCAATTAATTGCCACAATAATATCTCCGTTATAAACCAATTAAACAACAACATAGAACAGCTTACTACTAAGGTTTACGTTTTGAACCTTGAAAAAACCAACGTCAAATTTCGAAAATTTATATTCCAAAACAGCGTTTATATAATTCTGTTGCATAATGTACCGTTCATAACAAAAGACACATACATATAATTGTCTACAATCAACCAACATCTTGATTTAGACAGTGGAGTTAACCCTGAAGATCCTCAACATGGTGAAACCGAGTAGGTTATCACTTGGACCTATATTTAATAATATATATATATATATATATATTATATATATATATATATATTGAAAGGAAAAATAAACAAAGGAAAGAAAATGTTGAATGGATAAAACAGATTTACTAACACGTGTTTTGGCCATGAGTTTGTTTATGTACACATGTATTCTATTTATTATCATTTTAATATAAAATAAAATAACAATAATAGAAAATTATAAAATCTTTAAGTATACAAAGAAAAACGGCCTTCTTCAGGGTAAAATGTTTGATATTTGAAGTTAACGCGGTCAAAATACAGAGAATTTTCTAAGTGTTCGATAAAAAAGAATTTTTTTTTTTATTATTTGAGAGACGCTCTACAGCAAGAGAAAATAGTGATGTTTGTATGCAGTTACGGTTAGAAAATATTTTTGAAGTAATGTTAGGTGGAATTTTAATCTTTGGGGGGAATTAAAAAATTTTTTTAAACATTTGTTATTTAATTTATGAGTATGTGTATTGTATTAGTGGTTTATTTATTTATTTGTTATTAATATAATCATAGTAATTAATGTTAAAAAAATTTGTTTAATAAAATAAAGTGTGTTATTAAAATATGTAATTCGATTATAAATTTGATTTAAGTTTAAATTTGATAATTAATATGTTGTTGATATATGCTTAAATTTGATTATTTGTTTGTGAATTTTATATATATATATATATATATATATATATATATATATTATAAAATAGGTACAAGAGATAACCTACTCGAGTTTCACCATAAGGATCTTCAGGGTTAAATCCAATGAATTAATCGAGATACCGATTAATTGCAGTCGATTACACGTGTGTGTTTATTGCATTAAACTGTTCGTTAAACTGAATTCTGCACCACCTAACCATCGTGACAATATTCACCAGTAAGTCACCTTTTCCGTTATATATATATATCACCGTTTCTAGCTAAAATAGTTTTAAATACTACAAAATACCAGGCTTCATTTAAATATTTAGTTATCATTCCCACTTTGTTCCCTTTGTCTCTCATAAAATCAGTCCATTAATACTTTTTCTTGTCTTTTGTTGAATGCATTTCTTCGAGTTGCGTCACGCGTCATGAACATCTTGCGTGCATGGATCGCGACTTGTCTTTCAAAAATATAATGCTGAACAAATACAGTTACACAACAAAAAGATTTTATAAAGATTTTCATCTCCTGTCATCTATAAAACATCCATCAATTTCTCACCCAGATACATCTGATGAAGGTTTAAAGAAATCGAAATGTTTTAACATCGATAAATAAATTCATCCTATTTTCGGAATACTTATTTTTTCAAATTTCTTATATATATATATATATAAGTAAAAAAATATAACAGAAGACTTAGATTCTTTGCTTTATAGCCTATTTCAGGAGCCTAGACCAAGTGTCTAAGGATCCAAATTCATCAGATGCAAATGATGAATTCTTTATTACTTTTATCTAGGCTTCCTGAAATAGGCTGTAAAGCAAAGAATCTAAGTCTTCTGTTAGATTTTTTACTTATATAATTTTGCTCTGTGACTCTGACAATAAAGAGCACACATTGAGCTTTGCAAACTGTGACACATTTTTTTAAAAATTTGGACCATATGACCTTTAGGCACTCCTTTTGCGATCTCGATTCATAAGGACATTTTTTTCATTTACACCGTCAAAATCCGGTTGTTTGTTACAGACGATTTTTAGAGGGTTTTTTTTAAATTATAAAACTAACCCCTTACCCTAACCACCTAACCCTAACCCCTAATAAACAACCGGATTTTGAAGCGAGATCACAAAAGGGGTGCCTAAAGGTCATATGGTTCCAAAATTCTATGTTGTAAGGAAGATTTCTCTCTCCAGATTTTTGGATTATATATATATATATATATAATTGAGTATTGAGCACTTTATATTTGTTATATGGCTGCCTTATCATTGTGAAACTTGAATTAACTATTTTCAACGGTAAGTCACTTTTTCCACAAATACCAATATATTATATATAATATATATATATATATATTATATATAATATAATATACTATATAATTCACTTAATAATTTTAGCAAAGATAGTGGTTTTGACTGTTAATTTTCATTAGAGTGCAGTTTTTAAAAAATTACTATATCTGCTTTGATAAGTTTTATTTAAAAGCCGCCCTACAGGGCAGCAATTAAACAAACTCCTGTTGAAGGATCTTCATTATTCCCAAATTTATTTTTCATGCTATAAAAATTCTTCTTGTAAAAAATTGCCTAAAGCAATCACAGAATAAATCAAAATTGGAATACACCAATTTCAGGAATTGTATTTGTATTATATTGCCCAGAATGGTTTTAATTTGCTCTCATGGAGGTGTGCCTGATTCCAAAATTGTATGATAAAGTTGGGTGTAAGCAGTCAGGATCTCAAATACTTAATCTCCTCACCAACAACGGGTGG
>CM042160.1:74568428-74569430 GCA_023376005.1 Doryteuthis pealeii | reverse complement strand
AACAATCTCGTTCTTTCTCTTCTCATTGGAAGCTATCTACTGAAAGTTGATAATCTCAGTTGGATTAACCAATTTCTATTTGTATATTTTCGTTCTCTTTTTGGTTTCTTGTTATGTTACTCCTTTACTTCATGTGCATTCACAGTCCTCTGTTCCAAAAGTCGATTTTTAGATATATAGGTTTTTCTTTTAGGACTACTGTTTCTCTGTAGTACTTCATTACAGTAATAGGGTCAAAGTTATCATTTATGTCTAGAAATTATACACCCTGATTTTTTATTTTCAAAGAACATTTTAGTATCTCTATTGCACTGTCTTTGCAATCTGTTCTCATTTATGATCTGTAATTCTTGTATCAGCAGATGAGCTATCCTGGAGTAGGCTCTTGAGAGTATATAGTATACTTTTTGCTGTCAACTAGAGTCTCTCATCAATTAGTAATTTTAGAACCACATTTTTCAGCTATAATTTATGCTTCGATGTATTGAAAACTCAAAACGCTTGAGACAAATGTAATTTTAAATTAACTAGTGGCAGTCAAGTTATATCTTCCACTCCTCATAGTTATTACTCTTTTTTATTTTTTCTTATTCGTTTGGTATACTGGCAACAGTTTTATTTTTTGTTTATGTTTCAAATGAACGTCTTTATTTAGAGTTCGGTTCTCTTTGCCATTAGAAGAATATTTGATATTAGTGCACCATTTTTTCTCGCCGTGTCTACTGCAGGTTTATTTTTATTTGTTACTTTTTTGGAATGGTTACAATAATGGACACAGTGTGCACGCAGTCTCATTCATCAAGACATAACCATACATTCGTCTAGTGTTGTTTCGGCCTATGGGCTCTGTTTTAGAACATACGGTGTCTGGTTTATCCCGCAGTCAGCGTAGGTCTGTTTATCAGAGGCACTTCTATATCTATGTGACAGCGCACTGCACATTAGTTTGACTACTAGCTTCTTCCCAAGAGTTCTTCCATAATTTCTCTGCACCGATGATCA
>CM042160.1:74455928-74563428 GCA_023376005.1 Doryteuthis pealeii | reverse complement strand
CCCTTTTAAATATTTTTAAAAATTACTCTCATGGTAGACACTCAACCCTTTTTTATCTTATAGGCATTAGAGAGTGGTGGCTGAGAGTCAACCACATGTTTATTAATACATATGAAGACATTTCTTTTAATCTATTGATACACATGAAGTTAATGAAAATCATTTCTATCATTTTTTTAAATAACGCGTGGAAGAACATTTAGAAATTAGAACAATTGGATAGAATTTTTTCAAAAATAACTGATTGAAATAATTGAAGTTAATGAAAAATCGAACATAAAAATTATTTCTACTCATTTAGTGTCTGGTGTATTATAACGCTAAACTGCATCTAGTGGTGAGATTCCAATTCTAGAGCTCAGGGGTGTGTGGAGTACCCCTTCATTGCCATTACTCCCAGGTCCACTCTGGCCCATCTATAGATTAAATAGATCTATTTGTAAGATAATGAAAATTATTTCTACCAGTTTATAAAACTAAATAAAAAAAAAATATTTAACTACTAACTATTCGCTGAAAAATCTGAGAATCAAGTGTTGTATATTCTCTTTACTTCTATTATTCTTCTGTTCATCTTAGGTATCTTACGTCCTTCTTCTAGCGTCTGGACTTCGTCTTGGGGACTTCGTGTCTGGTCTTCCATTGGGGATTTCGCTTTATCAAAAGCCCTGTGTCATTGGTAGTTTTTAGATAATAACCCAAGACTTCAATTTGCTTTAGATCATATTTTATTCCGAAATCTCCACCAGACTACCTGCGCAGATTGAGTCAGCAGTGCGCTTTAACGACTTACCACTTTCGTGGTTTGGCTGATACTGATTAAACTTTCTTTCTAATCTAAACCGGAAGAGGGTCTTCTCCACCAATTCTCACGGTATCCCCTAGAAGGAGGATCAGACTGAGGTCAAGCCGAGTCACTCAATCCTTCAAGGCCGCCGGCTGCAAATTATAACAGCCATTTTGGTTTCTACACTAATAGTACATAAGTGTTAGGAATCTAATAATTATGTAACACAAGATTTAGTATCAAATGACCCAAAAGAGTTGATATGCCATTAAACAAAATAACAAACCAACATACAAACCCCCCAACAAGGAGGAAGTCCCGGTGTCGTAGTGGTTAATGTTCTGAACTGCAACGTCATAGTAAACAAGTTTGAACGTCAGTCGCGCTATTAGGTTCACTTTCTGATGAATAGCCATGTGAAAGGTAGGAACCCCCATATACTAGGGATACCCAAAAATTCGGCTGCTTTTCATTTTAAAAACAAATTAGAATTAATTAAATCGATTATTTAAGGTCAAATTTTTATCTGAGTCAAAAAGTAGTAACATAATGAGCATCAGTAAAAAAAAAAAAAAAAAAGAAGCAAAATAATATTACACATGTAATTTATTTTTAATACATTTAAAACTATTTTTTCAGTCAATTTTGATCAAGATGGCTGCCCATAAGTTGCCTTAAAAATGTGTTCTTAATTGCTGTATAAAATGTGTTCTTAATTGTGTTTGCGCATTATTTGAAATGAATCTAATTGTTATTAAGAACACATTTTATGATATTTTTGTGTTAAAACATGCAGTTCTATTGATTCAAACAAATTCGTATTTTTAGTGTAGCTTCCTCAAAGTGAAACAAACAAGGGAGGTTACTTTTATTTATGTAACTAATGTTCAGATTACCCTAAATGGTACCACTACTGTTGTTCTACTAGGATTTTTTTAGCATCAAATAACTTACGAAAGTTGATATCCAAACCACAACTTTCGGAGTTGTTTGAGGAAAAAAATTAAGGGGAGCTAACTCTTTATAATGTTATTCTTTATAATGAATATTTTAATAAAACTTCGAAAAGAGGTTGGAATATCGAAAAATATATAAAATAAGCCTTTAATAAATCATAATCAAATAGGTGTTCATTTAGTGCTTTTGTTTTAAAAAGTAATATTTGAAATAATACCAAAATAAAACCACTAAAAAGTGCATCTTCTCTAAAATTTCACCATCGTTTGTATCCAATAAGACAAGTGGCTACGCCCGAGTGACAAGTTTCTATTATAACTTCCAGAAAAAAGTTATACACGAAGGTTACCATGGCGACTGAGGAGTTGACATCATCAGAGCATCTCGTTTCTGCATCTTTTTAGGGTGTGTTTTAGCAGATCATGGTGTGGGTTTTATGTTTGTTATTTATTTATTATTTTTACACTCACTTATTTACGGCTGAAACATATTTACAAGTTGCTGAAGGTGGAATAATGTAAACAGGATTTTTAAAAATGGGTTATTTCCTATAAGTCTAACATTAGGGACCACCAATCAGTTTAGGCCATCTTGAATAAAACGGAAATAAATATTTCCGAAGTTTGTTTATCAAAAATCTCGTAAAAAAAGATCGTACAGGGTTGTTACAAAGAAAAATAGTTAATTCAAAGATCAAATTATCCGATTGGGAAAAATTACATCGTTATCTTAAAAAATAAACAAACCTATCCATATTACATGCGAAAGGGTAATTTTCAGACCACAATTTAGACAGAAAAAAATACATATTATTACCCTGTTACGGTTATGCATCTAAGTACGGATGGGTGTAACGGACAAACTTTTTTAGACAAATTTTTTCTATTAAAATGAATAAAATCTTTAAAAACCTTAATATTACAATTTACTATTAAAATGAATAAAAACTTGAAAAAAGTTAATCTTAAAATTTCGCAGTGAAATTGACGTTAAAAAATGTCTTCGGTTTTAGTATTAATTCTTAAAATCGAAAATAAAATGAAATTTTGAATATTTTTTCTAAGAGAAAAACTGATAAAATAATCACGTATACTTACTTTTTATTTCCGATTTCATTAATTTTTCCTAAAAAAAACTATAGCTCGTTACGTTATACAATTTCATTGATATAGTTATTCAGCCTCTTATCTTTATAGAAAAAAAAGTACTAAATTTTTTTTCCGCTTCATTTTTTTATCTCATAAAATAAGATAGGAGGGGGTGATAGACCTCGTAAAAAATATTTCCCCTAATATATTTTAGATAAAATCTATTTCAAATGTATTTACATCCAATGGTAAACATTTATGGAAATTTTCGTGAAAATCAGATTATTAATTGATTTTTCATAGAATTTTTAAAAAATCCTCTTATCTTAACTTGTTTTTAGCTACGTTAAATTTCAGTTGATTTAACAGTGCAAAAATGAAAACATTGTTTTTCAATCATAATTTTCATTATTTTTGTAAGCTGATAAAAAATTTTAAAAATCATCAGGAGTTTGTTTAATGTTTTTTCTTTCGAATGGAAAAAATTTTCAAGAAAATATTAATTTTTCTGCAAGTTTCATTGTGTTAAATGTAGGGGGGTAAATTGCACAGGGTCAAATTGGTGGTACCTATCTAACATAAACAAAAAGGAACCACTCTTGATTGATAAATTATTTATCTATTTATTTATTGATCTACTAGGAAAAAGAAGACAGGGTTAGGTTTAGGGTTAGGGTTAGGGTTTAGGGTTAGTTTAATGGGAAAATAAATAAATAAATTATCAGTCAAGAGTGGTTCCCCTTTGTTTATGTAAGACTTATAGGAAATAACCAAAAAATGTTTGTAGATGTGGTTCAAGTGGCAGCACACTGGACTGGAAACGTTGGTACAGGAAGCTTAATTTCTGTTAGGCAATTTTTTTTCTAAATTTCAAAAATACTATTTATTTTTTTTTTTCTTTTTGTTTTTTTTTTTTTTTTTTTTTTTGTTTTCTTATTACAAAATAACATAAACCAAATTTTCAGCTTTTTGCAGAGGCAGATTTAGACCCCGGTGGGCCCTGGGCATTTCTGGTTAGAAGTAAAAATATATAAAAAATGTATAAAATAATATAATGTATATGAACATTTTTGATACTTTTTTTTATACATTTTTTATATATTTTTACTTCAAACTTTTTTGAGTTTTCTTGTGGATTATAATGCTTCTGATTTTTTAAAATAAAATTTATTTTATTTTTAACACAGAATACGCATTTAAAAAAAAATTCCAGCATCGAACACCAGTGTTCGTTTGTACCCCTCCTATTTAATGGTTATTTATTCCATCTTTCCTTCATATGTTTGCTCTTGATGAAGACTGCTTTATTAAAAGGTCGAAACAGATTCTGTCAGCAAACTAATAACATCATTTGTTTTTTTCTAAAAATGTTTAATTCATATATATATATATATATATATATATATATATATATATATATATAGTTGACCACATCTATAAATTCTCATGAGTCAATCTAGTACATTATAATAAGTAGAGTCCTTTACTATTAGTCATATAACACTTATTTAAAAAAACAACAAAAAGGTGGGAAAAAGATATGAAATGCACCAAAATTGGTGTGCTGAAAAGTTCTCAGCCTGACTAAGAAGAAAATGACCTAGAGTTGTAAAATATACATGATATTCCACATATTTAGTATTATTTGAATTATTCAAACTATTGTCCTCATCTTTATTGTTATCTGTACAACGTTTCGGCCGATGTGCCCTCCGGTCTTCTTCAGGTATTTCTTGTTGGATTTGGGAGCCTTCTCGAACTCGGGAACCTTCTTTTTCAAACTTGGTAACCTTCTTGTCGACGTCTTGTTCAGAGAAATTCCACATATTTATTCTGTAGTTCAGCACATTTGGCGCATCATTTCTTAATGAATTAAATTTAACTCTTTGCCTACTTTAAACCGCTCACAGTGGCTCTTCCACCACTATGATCCTACTGTAATCCACTGGCAGCAGCCCTTACATGTGTCACTTGTTTACACTGAAAAATCCCACTTGCAATAATGATGGGATTTTATTTGAATAGAATGAGTTCTGAAATGAATAGATATTGAACTTTGAAATCCTACAGTGATCCTACCATAAACTACTAGCAGCAACTCTTGTATGTGTCACTTGTTTACTGTTTACTGAAAAATCATTATGTCTTATCATTATCATCTTTTATTTGAACAGAATGAATACTTAGTGATAAACTTAGGCAATTCCTGAGGGTATTATGATATAAACAGTGACAGTTTCTGTTAGACACACAGACACCAAATCTCTCACATCAAACTTTGAACTATAACCCAGCAAAAACAGCATATAGCAGGACTTTATTAAAGAAATACATTTAAAATGAATAAACTACCAATAATCTTGAGGTGTCTGCACATGCACAGAATGTCTCCCCTCTTTTATATCTTCTCACATCAACCCTTAAACCCAGCAAAAACAACATATCATAGCAAGACTTTATCAACTTTTTGCCTACTTTAAACTGCTCACAGTGCCTCTACCACCAACGTGATCCTGTCATAAGCTGCCATTGGTTAGTTCATTATAACTGAGCTGAAGGATTTGGATTACAATAATAACAGGACTTTATTTTAATCAAATGAGTTCTGCGGTGAACAGATTGTGAACTTTGAAATATCCCACTATACAGGTAAAAATTACCAAGAAAATTTGGTACAGTCACAAGGGAAATTTTGTAGGCAAAGAGTTAAAGATCTCCAGAACTGGAGCCTCACTATCAGATGCAATTTCGTGTCATACCCTGGATACCCCTCTTTTTTAGGGGAGAAGCGGGTCTTACACTTCTGTAGGGTATACAATCAGTGTATTCTAAGTCCCTCTGAGAAGATATAAGCACAAATGAAACTTACATTTCTTAAAAAGAATTGGATGAAAACAAAAAGGTCATTCCCTTTTTGTATATATTTATATATTTCTGTTTGTATACCAAAAATAAGTGGAAGGAGTCCACATTGCATAGTGAGTAATGTGCTGGAGTACAACATTGTAGTAAGCAAGTTCTTGTATATATTTATATATATATATCTATATAAGTGTGGAGAAAATGTATAACAAACACGGGATATTATAATTAATGGAAATTTATTAGTCATTATTTCAGGGAGATACATTAGCATCATATATATTTATCATATGCCTAGACTATGTACTCCGAACTTCACTAGATACCATAAAAGAAAAAGGTTTCACTCTAAGAAAAGCAAGAAGCAGGCGATATCCTGCATAAACTGTCACAGATGTAGACTATGCTGATGATCTCGCACTTCTTGCAGATACACCGGCACAGGCTGAGGCACTCCTGCACAGCCTGGAGAAGGCAGCAAAGAGCGTCGGCCTATATGTGAATTCTGATAAAACTGAGTTCATGAGCTTCAAAAAGAAAGGAGACATCTCCACACTTGACGGCAAGCCTCTTAAGTCGGTGGAACAATTCACATACCTAGGTAGTAATATCTCATCCACAGAAAGCGATGTTAACACTCAAATAGGAAAGGCATGGTTGGCCACCAACAAATTATCAGTCATATGGAAATCTGATCTCCCCGACAAACTAAAGAGACGATTCTTCCAGGCTGTGGTTGTGTCGGTGCTGCTGTATGGCTGTACCACCTGGACCCTAACAAAACGCCTTGAGAATAAGCTAGATGGGAGCTGCACCAGAATGCTGCGAGCGGTCCTGAATAAGTCGTGGAAGCAGCACCCCACAAAAAAGCAACTGTATGGCCACCTACCCCCCATCTCACAAACCATACGAGTAAGACGGGCTAGGCATGCAGGACACTGCTGGAGAAACAAGGACGAGATCGTAAGCGACGTACTATTGTGGAAGCCGGCACATGGACACGCTAATGTGGGCCGCCCAGTCAGGACCTACGTTGACCAGCTGTGTATGGATGCTGGCTGCTGCGTGGAGGAACTCCCAGAGTCGATGAATGATAGGGAAGGTTGGCGAGAGATTGTCATGGATATCCGTGCAAACTGCGCGACATGATGATGATGATGATTGAAACATTTCAGTTTACAAAGGAAACCTTCTTCAGGACAATAAAATTATTCAAGAAGAAAAAAAGGATTTATGTAGATAAAAGATGATGGATGTTTTGAATGCATTGAGTTTGGAAAATGTGTAGAAAAAGGTTTGTTATTGTTCGTTGATTGGCGTTCATAATTAAATTTTGATGATGTGGTTGTTACATGCGAAAGAGAAAATCAATGTGATAGGAACATGTGAAGTCGAAAAGCCAAGACATGATTGGCCCACGAGGAGATGTTGGAAAGGTGTGACATATTTCATATAAATAGTGACTATTTAATATTTAATATATATATATATATATATATTATGTTGTGTTGTTTTTGCTATGCCCAGGGTTTGTAGTTTTGTAGCTATTAATGATTGATTTACCTAGATGTGAGGATATTTATATGTATATGTTTGTGTACAAAAGTACTTGGTGAGACTCCCCATGGCATACTGGGTAACATGCTCGACTGATACATCATAGTAAGTGAGTTCGAATTCCATTTGTGCTATTACATCTACTTTTTAACTAATACCCTTTGAAAAGGCGTGAACCTTCTCATCCCCCAGCTATGGGTTAAATAATACCGCTATTGTTTTTATACAAGGATGGCTTTGGCATTAAATCACCCACAAAGGTTGATATGTCATTAAAAACAAAGAAACCAAACAAAATACTTATATATGAATAGATAGATATGAGTATAATCCCAATGGTTTAGCTCAGTCAGTAGAGCGTCCGTCTAGGAATCACAAGATTCTTGGTTTGATACTGGCCCTTGCCAGGTCTAGCACTAGTGAAAAGGGGATATACTCCTTCGCTGTATGGCTGATACCGACATTAGGCCACCAACAACTATAATCCCAAAAGTAAGGTCATCAAAGTGCTGGAAATGTAGGAAAATTTTTCGTGCAGCTATTGGCAACACTGTTGGGTTTGTTATGCATACCCCTGTGCACACCTTGCTGGCATGCTCATTCTTAACTTGGCATTTATTTCTGATGGAGCTTCCAATTGAAACTACAATTAAGTGTGAAGTTCGCACAGTGATTTGGTTTTAGATTGCAAAAGGCATTAAACCAACTGAAATTCATTGCCAATTGATGACAGTGAATGATAAATCCTGCATGGATATCAAAAATACCTGCAAGTACTGTAGGGAGTTTGCTATGATGATGAAGTTCAACGCTTCCTAAATGACATGGGTGTAAAAAAACTGCCACAGCATCAAAAAAAATACATTGACCGAAATGGTGATTATGTAGGAAAATATACATAATCAAAATTTAAAATGATGTAAACATCACTGATAATAGTAAAGTAAAGTCATCGGGGTGGCCTAAAGTCGGTATCAGCCAGTCAGTGAGGGAGTCTATCCCCTTTTCAGGCCGGGTTAGCTCAGTCTGTAGAGCGTTTGGCTAGAAACCACAACGTTCCTAGTTTGATACCGGCCCTCGCCAACTCAGCGTATGAGTAGCACAGGGATCTGTGTGGTACAGTAAGGAGCTGATGGTAGGTGTGGCGCTCCACCTCAGACGCCAAAACAATCTCTTTTGTCTAGCGCTAGTGAAAAGGGGATCACTGATAATAAACGATAAATATTTCTGTTATTTATCTGAATTTTTTAGATGAGGCTTGATAATTTGTATTATTTAGATTTTTCAGACTGCTGTTCTCATTTTTTATTTTTATATACTTAACATTTCAGCCAATGTGCCCTCTGGCCTTCTTCCGGTGTTTTTTGTCGGACTTGGGAACCTTCTCGTCAAACCTGGGAACCTTCTTATCGAACTTTGGAGCCTTCATAGAACTTCAAACCGAACCCTTTATTTAATCCATTGGAGTAGATTGTTCTTATTCTGTTAACCATGACCAGGTACAAATGTTAAGCTAAGTTAAGTATTGCATGTTATTTTCGCCCATAGTTAGGATTGAACCTGCAACCTACAGATAATTGTCAGAACTGTATTAACTCAATCTTTATATCCATTGCACCATGTGCCCAACTAAATAATACAAATGTTTCTGTGATTTCTAAATATTTTGGAGACCTTACCTTTGGGACGACCCTGAAATTGTTAGATACAGTATTTCCCATAAATAAGTACAATCTGACCAATGCATTGCAAAACCTTTGAAACAAAGCAGTAGATAGATAGATAGATAGATAGATAGATTATATAACTTTACATCAAACTCTTTTGAGTTTTATTATGAACTATAATGCTTCTGATTTTTAAAAATAAAATTTATTTTATTTTTAACACAGAACACGCATTTTTTAAAAATTCCAGCATTGAATAGTAGCGTTTTGTTTGTACCCTTTCTTCTAACGGTTGTTCATCTGTCTTTCTCTCATATGTTGCTCTTGGTGATGACCGATCTATTGAAGCGGTCGAAACAGATTTCTGTCAGCAATTATAAACATCATTTGCTTTTTTCAAAAATGCTAAATTCATAGATAGATAGGTAGATATAAACACTCATATATATACTTATATATGTTGAAAAAAGAAAGAAAGGAAAGAAAGTATAGAATGGATAAAATTGGATATTTTAATCAATTTATCTATACTTTCTTTCCTTTATTTCTTTTTTTCAACATACCGTCGGATTCACTTCCATTTTCATTTTACATACTTATATATGTAGACACATATGTAGTTATAATTTATCTGAATAGCCCTACTGAATGACACCTTTAAAGTTAGTCTTATTTCCTTTTTGAAACCTCATTAATTGCAAAAGGAAACTTAGTAGGTATCTGCACACACACACACACACACATAATATATATATATATAATATATATATATATATATATATATATATATTATATATATATATATATATGTATATATATGTATGTATATATGTATATATATATATGTATGTATGTATATATGTATATATATATATATATATATGTATACATGTATGTGTATATATATATATGTATATGTGTGTATATATATATATTATTATATATATATATAATATATATATATAAGTAACCCTTGTTGAGTTCCACTTAATTTATAGCCATTATACAGTTGTATGTTTGTCTTAAGATTGGCTGAATGTCTTCCCAGCTAAATACAGTTTCCTATCTGACCAATGTCCAGTGATATGAGACACTAATTCTTCTTTCTCTTTTTAAGAGCCTCTCAAACCAAATGGAAAACAAAAAGTACTTTGCTATACGTTTTGGTTTCCTTTTGATATCATTTTATTTCCTTTAACTTTGCTTCTTTAGTAATTACATTTATTTTCTGTATATTTAGTCATTTATCCTGCAAACAGGGTTCCATCCTTAAGCATCATGGGTCACCATGAAGGGATACTCGACACTACCCAGAGATCCAGAATTGGAACGTCACAATTAGATATAGTTTGACGTCATACACAGGACACTAAGACCCTCAGCCACTGCCTTCTAGCACATATATGATAAAAAGGTTTGGGGGTTTGCCATAATGACAATTGGGTTGGGACAATCATATAGGTGCTAGGGTTTGACATAACCAGCTGTTAGATTGGAGGGGCCTCTCCAACTGCCCATCTAGCCTAAGTAAGGGCCAAAGTAGAGTGTTGTATGTTATGAACTGCTCAGCCACCAGGATTTCGTCCTTAAGCATCATGGGTCATGTTGCAACACTGCTGTTGCCAAACTGCATTGGTTCCTTGCCTTTCCTTTGGACCGCAGCGGCAGTGTGGAGAGGAGAGGGGGGATCTGCTGCTTGGGTAAGAGCACATCCTACAAAACAACCCACCCAGGCTATGTAGTTACAAAAATAAAATAAAAATTGGACACTACTCCATTGTCTTTGCAGATGGAAGGATGCCATCATACCTAACTTGTTTAGCGAGCCTTTTGATATTACTATATATTCACATCTATGGGTGGTACGTGGTGTAATGGTTAGAGGCATAGTAAATGGACTTGTTGACCCGAGTTCAAATCCTGGACAAAGCTGTTTACATTTCACAGCGCTAATACCCTTGGGAAAGGAATGAATACAACTACTCTCCCTCCAGCTATGGGTAATTAGCAGGGTAGACTGGTAATCAGTCTAGGAGAAGGAAAACTCTGAATTCAAACCTGTTAAACTCCACATAAGAAATTGACCTAGTATCACATCCTGCTTGTGTGGAGGGGTTGGTAAATATATATATATATATATATACATATATATATGTTTGGCTGAACTCGAGTGACAATTCCTGTTGTACAAGTTTCTGTTCAATCCATTCAAGGTGTCTGGCCATTGTTTTGGTGTCAGGGTGGAACTGGTGTAGCAATCCACCAAAGGTGTCTCTACAAGCGCTTTTGGCATGTTGATTTGCCATCTTCAGGTTGGAAACTGATGGTATGTTTCGTGGTGTCTCGTTTTTAAAGAAAACGAGCAGTAGCGTAGGAATTGGTATATATATATATATATATACACATCCATATACATACGCATATATATTTACCAACCTCTCCGCATGGGCAGGATGTGACACAAGGTCAATTTATTAAGCGGAGTTCAACAGGTTTGAATTCAGAGTTTTCCTTCTCCTAGACTGGTTGCCTAACCAAGGTTAAAGAGCCCAGTCTGCCCAGCTATTTATCCATAGCTGGAGGGAGAGCAGGATTCATACCTTTTCCAAGGGGATTAGCGCTAAGTGAAAATGCAATTACCACGCCTAGGATTTGAACTCGGGGCGATGAATCCATTTCCCATGACTTTAACCATTACACCACGCGTTTCCATACATACATATATGTTTGCCTATGTCCACACATACCAATAGAGAAACTTGTATTAATGTAAATCTGATCAAATTTGGTAGAAAAATAGAATAAAGAATGCCATTTACTCTATTAGCAGTTGAGATTGGTGTGTTAATTTTCTTGTAAGTCATTCTCACGAACTAGATTCACATTACTGTGAGTCTTGTAAATAAGGGAAATATACAAACATCCTTTCGTGTGAACAAATTACTTGTGACAAGACGTGTGTTCAAATATTTGTCATTTTTTTCTCCTGTCTCATCAATAAAAGTTATTGTTGACTTTTCTGTATATAAGGTATATAAAAACATAATACATCTATAAACAACCATAATAAACTTATCTGAATTTTTGATAATTTATATCATTTCAAGCCTTAATACCTATATGATTGTCCCGACCATACTGGTCTTATGGTATCCCCCAACCCTTTTTTATCATATATATATTTACCAACCCCTCCGCACGAGCAGGATGTGACACAAGGTCAATTTCTTAAGCGGAGTTCAACAGGTTTGAATTCAGAGTTTTCATTCTCCTAGACTGGTTGCCAAACCAAGGTTAAAGAGCCCAGTATGCCCTACTATTTATCCATAGCTGGAGGGAGAGTAGGATTCATACCTTTCCCAAGGGTATTAGCGCAAAGTTAAATGCAATTATCACATCCAGGATTTGAACTCGAGGCGACGAGTCCATTTCCCATGACTTTAACTATCGCACCACGCGTTTTTTTATCATATATGTGCTAGACGGTGGTGGCTGAGGGTCTTAGTGTCGTGGGTATGATGTTAAACAGCATCTAGTGGTGTGGTTCAAATTCTGGAGCTCTGGGGAGTGTGGAGTACCCCTTGATTGCTATTACTCCCAGGTCCACTCTGACTTGGAGTAGGAGTACCTGTTTAAGATCACCATTGTGATTAAGTTGATTCACCCTTTTTAGTGGATTGACACTTAGCCCTGATAGAGAAGATCTTGGTGTATATAGAGGAAGAGTGCCAACTGCCTCTCAGAAAGATTACCAAAAGAATGGGTTACAGATACTAGGTGTGAGACAAACACTCTTTTACAGCAAGGTAGACTGTTATTTACTCTACCTATGGACATTAATGGATATTTCTCAATCCTCATAAATTTGGAAGTATTATGCTGACTGAATAGTCTGATACCACTAGCAGTGGTTTACCTTTCTTCATGACACTGAATTGTTAATGCTAATGCCGTATTTTGTTAATGTTATATTATATTTGTTAATGTTAATATTAATGTTATATTATACTAATGTTATATTATTATGTAATTATTATATTAATGTTATATTATATTTGTTAGTGTTAATGCCTTATTTTGTTAATGTTGTAAGGAAGGTTTTAAAGTTCAACATACTTTGGATACAAATAACTCCGACAAAGGCTAATAGACAAAACATTTAATACACACAGCACATGGATAACAGTTGGTACAACGTTCATAATAAAGAGTACATAAAAAGAGGTACACAAATCAAGATAAGACACATTCATGAATGATACAGATATAACATAAAAGAGTACAGACATGAGACTAGCGATAGTCCATGCTGTAAAGAACTTACAGTAATGTAAGGGGGGGGGCGGAGCCCCACGAGAGGGTTTAGATAGAATCTACCCCATGTGGCTCGTAGTTGCTGAAAACTATAAAGAGGCCGAAAGGATTTGAAACCGGCGCTTAAATATCATATGGTGCCCTAGCGGGCATCATCAAACTAAAAGGGGCAGACAACTCCACCAGGCGAATACAAACTAACGCTACAATGTTACAAAGATTCCATTTCATTTCCATTTTGGTTATTTCTCATTCAGTAACCTTTGTTAAGTTTTAACATAGACAATAAGACATAATGATTGAGAGACTATAGGTTAAATAGATCCAAAAATGAGTTTAAAAAAAAGAGTTTAAAAAAATTTTGAATACCCAACAAGAATGAATTAAACAAATGTCTTTGGCATAAAATTACCCCTCAAGGGTTGACATGCCATAAAATCCAACCAACCAGCCAACATTTTGTTTTCTTCCTGGGCAATGCCAGGTACCCCTGCTAGCTAATAAACTGAGATGGATCGTTGATTTTTTGATTGGCATTAAGGAAATACAGAATGAATGCAATCATTCAAACATCTTTTATTTAACTTTTATCTTAGAACGATTGGTGGCAAGTTGGTCTTTCACAGTTTTATAAATGGAATATACGACCAATAAATAAAATTGATAAGAAAAAAATTCTTTACTTTCTCTCCTCCTCCTTTCCCTCGACCAAATTTCCTTCCACTCCCTCTCCCCGTCTCTATTAAATTTCTTTCCTCTCCTTTTCCCTCCTCTCTATAAAATTCATTAACTCTTTCTCTCTCTCCTCTCCACCAAATTTCTTTCCTCTCCTTTTTCCTCCTCTCTATAAAATTTCTTAACTCTTTCTCTCTTCCTCTGAATTTTTGAGATGAGGCTTGATCATTTGTATTATTTGGAGTTTTTGTGAGGGTCATACCCAGGAAGTAGTGACTCAGTAAACAATGCCGGTAGGGGAGGGGGGTCAGGCTGGTTATTGTTGTTAGTTGCGTCTTTACTCTTGAGGGTAGTGTATTACTTTTATTTTGACAGGTAAACCATTGATGAAATGACAAATATGTCACTTGGAAGTGT
Organism: Doryteuthis pealeii; assembly: GCA_023376005.1. NCBI lineage: Eukaryota > Metazoa > Mollusca > Cephalopoda > Myopsida > Loliginidae > Doryteuthis > Doryteuthis pealeii. Next base: position 74,549,104 of record CM042160.1, on the reverse strand, counting down.
GATGATGAGGGTAACAGGTAGAAAGAACAGGAAATTGATATTTTTACCTAATTATTATAACTAGGTGTGGCACTTCACCACAACAAAAACAGCCTCCCTGGTCTAGCACTAGTGAAAAGGGGATAGACTCCCATTCTGTTCAGCTGATAATACTGATTATAAGATCACTTAAAGTCCTCAATCAAAACTTAAAATACGAGGCGAATTCTAAAGGTAAAGTAAAAAAGTATGGTTGGCAGAGTGGCCTATTGTTGATATCAGCCGGACAGCAAGGGAGTCTATCCCCTTTTCACTAGCACTTGACCATGAAGATTGATTTTGTTGAGGTGGAGTGCCATACATATTGTCAGCTCCCTATTTTACTGCACAAATTACCCAATCTGTGCTACTCATGCGCTGAGTTGGTGGGAACCAGTATTGAACTGGAACCTTGCAATTTCTAGGCAGATGCTCTACCGACTAAGCTAAACCGGCCATTCAAAATATTTAGAAATCATAGAAACATTTATTGTTCATTGTCAATGATATTTGCATAATTTTAAAGTTTGAACTTGTATCTAGTTTTCTACATATCGCTACTTTGGACGATACATTTTTGTAGGTGCTATAGCAGTTTTTGTATGCCCATATCGTACCAGCTCGTCGCCATGTCTTTGAGGAAGCACTGAACCTTGTTGTCGTTGCAAACTTCCAAAACTACTTCTGGACGTTTCTGACATCCAAGCATGATTCGCCATGCACTTCTGTTAATTGGTGATGAATTTAAATTGGTTTAATGATTTTTGCATTCAAAAACCTAATAACTGTGCAAACTTTCACTTGACGGAAGCGTCAATAGGGAGCTCCATAAAAAATGACTGCCAAGCCAAGACCTCACTGCCACACTCATGTCTTGGCATGGTAGTCATTTCTGATGGAGCTCCCCATTAATATTTCTACCAAGTGTGAAGTGCACATTAACATTTCTACCAAGTGTGAAGTGCACACAGTTATTTAGTTTTTGAACACAAAAGTGTATAGCAAGACATGCATGGATGTCAAAAACGTCCACAAGTGGTGTAGGGAGTCCGCAAGGCTGAGCTTGACATAGGTGCAAGCACAGCAGTGTTGGCTGTGGTATATTGGTTAATAAGAAACAGAAGCACCGTTTCAGCCATCTTTCATTTGTGATGATAAAAAGGCGGAAGTAGTTATTCCACCAGATAACGTACAACTGGACTATTTGTTGTGTTCCTTATTCGATAAGCAAGCTGCAACATTAGCAATAAGTGCACAAACAGTTCCCTTGAATTTCCAGTCCTTTAGAGACCTTACTTTTGGGACTACCCTCCCTTGTATACCGACCAATCAAAATCTTACAGTTTACTAAATGTCCATTCTACTAAAGCTCCGTCAATTTTTTGCCTGATTTTGACCAAACCTTTAAAAATTGTTAGAGTCATGCCTGGAAAGGTTTTAAACTCTTTGGTCTGATTCAGAATGGATTTTAAATGGGGACAATCTCTCAATCGATATGTCTTACTGTTTACCATGCTGTAAAAGAGTATTTTAGTGTCTGTAACCCATTCTCTTGGTATTCTTTCTACGAGGCAGTTGGCACTCTTCCTCTTTATGCACCAAGATTTTCTCTATCAGGGCAAGGGGAGTGTCAATCCACTAAAAAGGGGGAATCAACTTAATCATAAATAGTCATTTGAAAATCAAAATAGTTGTGAATAGATTGAAATAGATAGATATGAACAACCTGACATAGATAGATAGACAGATAGATATGAACAGATAGATAAATATGAACATACTGAAATAGACAGATATATATATATACATATATATATATATATATATGTGTGTGTGTGTGTGTGTGTGTAAACAGATTGAAATAGATTTGATCAGATTGAAATATATTATATATATATATATATAGAGAGAGAGAGAGAGATAGAGAGAGATAGATAGATAGATAGATATGAACATACTTAGATAGATAGATATGAAGAGATTGAGATAGATAGATAGATTAGATAGATAGATAGATAGATAGATAGATAGATAGATAGATAGATAGAGATAGATAGATAGATAGATAGATAGATAGATAGATAGAGAGATAGATAGATAGATAGATAGATAGATAGATAGAGAGAGATAGATAGATAGATAGATAGATAGATAGATATGAAGAGACTGAGATAGGTAGATATGAACAGATTCCAACCCTTGAAATGTATAAAAGTCAATGATACAAATATACCAACCTCAAACATCTCTTTGGCTCCTTTAAGCGCTCATTAAAAAACAAAGTTTCTTTCTTTTTTTTTTCTTGAACCAAATTAACCGTGGTTATCATTGTGTCTATTACTGCATAACCCACTGTTATAATCTAGGTTTTTTTCCCCATTTTTACTTATGCTACCCCCCTCTCCCGTCCAAACACTTACCCCGTTAATTACTGTCCACTATAATACGTCCCAGCTCATCTTGACCCATCTTGACCAATGCCGAGCTGGTTTCAAATATCAAACACAAAAACGTCATTCTCCAGTACTTCCGATGAGTCACAACTTTGCAAGGTGGTACCAGTCTTGCGAAGACTTTTAGTTCTTGAACTTTCATAGAGTCTCAAGGGTTGGGATTCTTTTAATGCAATTCTATTAGTCATCAGATGTAAGATCCACTTTTCAACTGATGTTCCTTCCTCACCCAAGTGTCTTCTTCTCCCCACTCCCCAACAAGCATCATGAAAATATACTTATTTTTTTTCTTTCTTTCAATCTTGTGAATCTGGTGTGGTTTGTTTAGTTATCCTACATTCATATCTATTATTTTTTTAGGAGGTACTCCTGGTGTAATGGTTGTGTACCGACCAATCAAAATCTTACAGTTTACTAAATGTCCATTCTACTAAAGCTCCGCCAATTTTTTGCCTGATTTTGACCAAACCTTTAAAAATTGTTAGAGTCATGCCTGGAAAGGTTTTAAACTCTTTGGTTTGATTCAGAATGGATTTTAAATGGGGACAATCTCTCAATCGATAGGTCTTACTGTTTACCATGCTGTAAAAGAGTATTTGTCTCATGCCTAGTGTCTGTAACCCATTCTCTTGGTATTCTTTTTGAGAGGCAGTTGGCACTCTTCCTCTTTATGCACCAAGATCTTCTCTATCAGGGCAAGGTGTCAATCCACTAAAAAGGGGGAATCAACTTAATCATAAATAGTCATTTGAAAATCAAAATAGTTGTGAATAGATTGAAATAGAATGAACAATCTGACATAGATAGATAGACAGATAGATAGATATTAACAGATAGATAAATATGAACATATTGAAATAGACAGATATATAGATATTAACAAGCATCATGAAAATATACTTCTTTTTTTTCTTTCTTTCATTCTTGTGAATCTGGTGTGGTTTGTTTAGTTATCCTACATTCATATCTATTATTTTTTTAGGAGGTGCCCCTGGTGTAATGGTTGTTGTCGAAAGAAATGGACATGGCGACACGGGTTCAAATCCTGGACGGGGCTGATTGCATTTCATACAGCGTACGCTTGGGAAAGGTATGAATCAAACTATTCTCCCTCCAACTATGGGTAAATAAAAAAGTAAAGTTGTCAGAACAGTCTAATAAAAAATTTACAAATTAATTACCAGGCTTTCACTTGGTATAGCCTTATTCACAGTTTATAATATATGATGTAAATGTAGATTTTTTAAAAATCTATTGCCAATTATTGGACATTACTAACAAATCCCTTGTTAAGAATATTCTCTATAATTGTAGGTTGGTATTTATTTAGACCACAAGATGTCTGCCTCCAGTCAAAAGACTCCAGTTTCATGCCTGCCAGGCCTTTACTTGGTATAGCCTTGTTCACATAGTTATGATTATAATAAAAAAATTACAAATTAATCAAATTTTGGCATTAAATAATCCAAAAGAGATTGCACCAAACAGTGATGAACCTGTTCACTACTTAATTAGGTGACCACTTAAGCAACAGCAGGTACTGTAAGTAAGTAAAGTCGTCGGAACAGTCTAATGTCGGTATCAGCAAGACAGCGAGGGAGTCTATCCCCGTTTCACTAGCGCTAGACCAAGGAGATTGTTTTGGCGTCTGAGGTGGAGTGCCACACCTACCATCAGCTCCTCACTTTACTGCACAGATCCCTGTGCTACTCATAAACCGAGTTGGCAAGGGCCGGTATCGAACAAAGAACCTTGTGATTCCTAGCTGAACACTGTACCGATTGAGCTAAACTGGCCCTTCAAACCTGGTAAAGATTGCATAAAAATTGATCTTGTGTCACATCCTGCTCATGTGGAATAGTTGGTAAATACTTACATTCATATCTATTTTTCACAACTATCTCTTTTAATGTCATACCCAGAACACTGCTCATGTTGAAAGGTTGGTTGGTTGATTGGTTGGGTTTTATGGCGTGTCAACCCATTGGGTTATTTTATGCCGAACATGTTTTGTTTTACTCATTCTTGATGAGAATTCAATTTTAAAAAAAAAAATTTTTATACACATTTTCTTTAAACTCATTTTTTTCTATTTAACCCATAGATGGAACCCTAACAGGTATTACCACTCTGAGTCAGAGTAGACCTGGAAGCAATAGTGATGAAGGGGTGCTCCCCATTCCCCAGAGCTCCAGAGCTGGAACCTCACCATCAGATAGAATTTGACGTCATACTCAGGACACTGCTCATGCGGAGGGGTTGGTAAATACATACTAAAATCAACTAGGATACTTAGAAAATTTCTGGAGAACTTGGTGACTTGCTGTCACTTAGCCTCTTGTTACATAATTCATTGATAGTCAATGAATTATGTACATACGGTAGTAAGAATATTTCAAATAAGAATTAGATTTAATATTGTTAAGTGGGGAATTTTCATAACAGTCAGGATTATGATTGATTCATGATGGGTTTTTTTTGTTCCCCTTTCTACCCAGGAGATGCTGGGTTGCCACTTCTAGTAAACAATAAATAATATTAGTATTATCTGTGTTATTCAGACTATTGTCCCCATCTTCATTGTTATTTGTACAACGTTTCGGCCGATATGCCCTCCGGCCTTCTTCAGGTATTTCTTGTCCGACTCAGGAACTTTCTTGGACTCGGGAACCTTCTTTTCGAACTCGGGAACTTTCTTGTCTTAATCGGGAGCCATCACGGAACTTTGAAAAAGGCCGGAGGGCATATCTGAAATGTTGTACAAATAACAATGAAGATGGGGACAATAGTCCGAATAACACAGATAATACTAATCTTCAAGCCTCATCTCAAACATTCAGAGAAATAATAAATAATATAAAAGGGTTTTGTAATTTGCTTGAAGCATTGTGTTTATATTGGTTTGCTGGTTGGTTTTGAAGGCTATTACAATGCAAGTGTAAAGAAAAAAGAAGGTAACTGTGGTATTGTTTGTTAACCTGTGATTTATTCTCAATTCTCAATATTTCAGAATAAAAATCCCATCTACAGGAGATTACTAGAACTGAAGTTGTTGCTAGTGGCTGTTCATTCGTTCTGTCTCATGTCTTCCAAATTCTCTGTGTGTGTGTGTGTGTAGGGGGGGTTGCTTGTTTATGTGTGTGTTTGTGTGTGTTTGTGTGTGTGTATAAATAATATGTATTTTTAATATGGATTATTCAGACTATTGTCCTCATCTATATTGTTATCTGTATGATGTGCTCTCCAGCCTTCTTTGGCCTTAGGAGCCTTCTTGAACCTGGGAACCTTCTCTTCAAACTTGGGAAACATCTTTTTGTAATCGGGAGCCTTCACGGAACTCCGAATCCAACCCTTTATTCAATCCACAGGTGTATACTGTTCTCATTCTGCTAAAGATGACTGGGTACAAGTGTTAAACTGTGTTAATTATTATTCTGTGTTACTGTTGTCCTTGACCAGGATTGAACCTGCAGCCTAGAGATAACTGTCACTTAGAACTGTATCAACTCAACGCCTATATCCACTATCCCATGTGTCCAATTCTCGAGTTTGAAAAGGTTCCCGAGTCCAACAAGAAATACCTGAAGAAGGCTGGAGGGCACATCGGCCGAAACATTGTACAGCTAACAATATAGATGAGGACAATAGTCTGAATAATCCAAATAATCCAAATTATACAGGCTCATCTCAAAAATTCAGAGCAATAAATGATAGTTATTCATTTTCAGCCTCATTTTTCTAATAACCAGTTTTCATTTTTTATATCAGTGTTATGGTAATTTACCACACAGGCATGAACTCTTCCAACTATAAATAGCAGCAGGTTCTGCACTTAAGTGGAGAGAGTCAGTATTTCATCGACAGTTGATAAGACCGCCTTGCGAGTGTTGTAGAGTAGTTAACACCTCTACAGGATGGACTGGCTCATATAATAGTCTATAATAATCAACGTAGCAGTGATAGAAACGGAAAATTATATTCAGACAAAATCACTGCATTTGACTACACACATTTGACCCTCCTCATTCTTGTAAGTTTATCTTTGTGAATTGTTCTACTTGTTGTTTTTATGTAATAAGTATCTGTTAGCATCAGATACAAGTGCTGAATAAAATATATCTCAAGCACACTATTTCTCTGTGTATCTTTTACCGACTCAACAATACAACAGCGAGTAACCTTCTCATTTGTAAAAGTTTGTACTACTGTCCTTTGTTAATATATTTGTTTAACTCATTTCCTCTCTTGTGTCTTTATTCTGGCCTCTAACCAGGCTGCAACAATAAGTGATTTTTCAAACAAAATATGCAAATTCACTAACCGAATCAGGAAAAAAATCACTACCTTTGTTAAAATTATATAGCAGGCTACTCAGAAAATTGTTCAGAAGGCCCTCCACCTGAAACATCTGACCCTATGTCACATCCTGCCTGTGGTGGCAGGGTAAAGTAAACTTCATTTGAGGCCGGAAATTTTCTAACTGATTATACATTGAAGAGTCTTGCTTCAGGAGACTGTTCCACCACACAGCACTTGCACCCCCCCTCATCTAAAAGGTTCACTGTCTGATGCCTGTGACATCCCCAAAGGGGGGCGGGGGCAATCCCAACAAAGCCAAGCAATTTTTAACACTGCCCCTCAGTAGTGCATCCATGCATGGAGGGGGCCTCTGCTTAAAAATTTGACCTTGTGTTACATCCTGCCTGTGATGGAAGGGTTAGATAAATACTTTTTTTGTGGCGGGAAGGGGTGGTTGTTTTGGTGTCCCAATTTTATGTAGAACCTAAACCTGGACAAACAGACAGACCAACCTCAGGGCACTTAGTGTAGATCTGGGATGCAGTAAATTGATCAACTTAAAAAAGAAAAAAGAAGTCTACAATATTTGAACATAGAATGTTTTGGTATACAAGTACATCTTATTATTATGGAGATTCAGTGTCTGTCTCCCCAACCCCTTTTTATCATATGGGTGCTAGAAGGCGGTGGCTGCGGGTCTACATGTCCTGGGAATGACGTTAAACTCTATCTGATGGTGAGGTTCCAGTTTTGGAGGTTTGGGGAATGTGGAGCACCCCTTCATCACCATTGCTCCCTGGTCCACTCTGACCTGGAGTGGTATTACCTGTTAGGGTCCCATCTATGGGTTAAATAGAAAAATGTATTTATAAAAAAATTGTATTATCCATTAAGAATTGATTTATTTCAAAACTTTATCGGCATTAAATGACCCACTGAGGTTGATATGCTGTAAAACAAACCAAACCAAACCAAACCAATCAGTGTCTGTCTATCTGTAACCGAAACTATGTCACTGCTTATGTCACAATACCCTCAGGAATTGTGTATTGTTTATCAATGATTATTCAATTCATAGTCATTCATTCAGGTGTTTCATGTTGAACTCGTGAACCTTCTTGTAATCAAGGACCTTCTCTTCAAACTTCAACAAGAAGGTTCCCGAGTCCTAGAAGGTTTTGGAGTTAAACAAGGAATACCTGAAGAAGGCCAGAGGGCATGTCAGCCAAAACGTTGAGTATATCTTATTATAATGGAGATTGTGTGTTTTTCTGTCTGTAACCGAAACTATATTACTACTCAAGTCACAATTCCCTTCGTTATTTACATCACATTCTCCATGATTTTATTTATATTTAAACCTCAATCATTAATAAAAATTGCTTCACCTTTTTATTAGTGTTGTCCATATCTACATACAAATAACATGCAATTGTATTTATATATACAAAAAATAGCGGTTTACAGTGTGAACGGGAAGGTTAATTTGCATATTGATATTAAAAATGTGATTTTATTAAATATGTGCTTAGTATTATTGATTTCTAATTGTTTGGTTTTATTTTAATGAATATGAGCAAAAATCTCTTCAATGAATCTTAAATGAAATCCATTAACAAGAAAAAATAACTGTCATTTTATTCTTTATTTCCTAATTTAACTAAATAGTTAAATAAGTAAAATTCAGCAATGAAAGACGGGAGTGATGGAAGAGTAAGTTTCATTTCTATTTCTCTATTATACCCTCACTCTGTTACATATCTTTTTATCTGCCTTCTTATTAGACTTTCTAATTTAATACGATATTTCATTACATTAAAACTTAAATACTTGCACCTGGAGGGTGCATATATTAGCTAGTAACAATAAAGATGAGGACAATAGTCTGAATAATCCAAAGCTTCTACTAGGTTACAATGAAATGGAAATGGCAACAAGAGTTCAAATCCTGGAGAAGGCTGGTAGTATTTCCCCATAGAGCTACATACCTTTAGGAAAGATATGAATCCAACTATCTGTTTTCATTAATTCTTGATAAATGTGTTTACGTTGTATATAATTTGATATGTTCTAAAGGAGGATTGGTTTTGGCAGGTCCAAGCTGAATAAATTGTATTCAAAAACAATAGTTATCTTCAATGACTTAGATTAAATCATTTCTAACTCTGGGTCAAATTCCAATAATATTTATACATTCTTATTCTTTCTTGTTATCAAATACAACATTCAAGTATGATACCTCCCAGGTAGGTGTAATTAACAATTCTTACAAAACATGAAATGTGGACAAAATTTTTCCCCCAAAACTAAACCAAAAATATATCTTCTAAATAAAGTTATGAAATATAAATCATTGGTCTATAAATGATTTTGCGCTAGGTTAGCTCAGTCGGTAGAGTGTTTGGCTAGAAATTAGAAAGGTTCCTAGTTCGATACCAGCCCTTACCAACTCAGCATATAAATAGCACAGGGATCTGTGCGGTAAAGTAAGGAGCTGATGGTAGATATGGCGTTCCATCTCAGACACAAAAACAATCTCCTTGGTCTAGCACTTGTGAAAAGGGGATAGACTCCCTCGCTGATTGGCTGATACTGACTTTAGGGCACCTTCACAACTTTACTTTAGTAAGTAAGTCGACGGGGCGACCTAATGTCGGTATCAGCCAGTCAATGAGGGAGTCTATCCCCTTTTCAATAGTGCTAGACCAAGGAGAATGTTTTTGAGTCTGAGGTGGAGCGCCACACCTACCATCAGCTGCTTACTTTACCACACAGATCCCTGTTCTACTCATACGCTGAGTGGGTGAGGACCGGTATCGAACTAGGAACCTTGTGGTTTCTAGCCGAACGCTCTACCGACAGCTAATCCGGCCCTCCAATCTCCTTGGTCTAGCGCTTGTGAGAAGGGGATAGACTCCCTTGCTGATTGGCTGATACTGACTTTAGGCCACCCCGACAACTTTACTTTACTTACAATTAATCTATTACAATTATTATTATAATCAATTAATTATCATTATCTACCCCGACTTGAATATAAATTATAGTTGTTTTTCAAAATGTTGATATCATTTAGGATATACAGGGTGTTTCAGAAAAATTTATATGCTTTTGTAATCTAATAGAAAAAAGTAATGTACTTGGATGGACCTATTGTTGGTATCAGCTGGACTGTGAGGGAGTCTATCCTCTTAACCCTGAGGTCAAATTCCAATTGTATTTATACATTCTTATTCTTTTTTGTTATCAAATACAACATTCAAGTATGATACCCCCCAGGTAGATGTAATTAACAATTCTTACAAAACATGAAATGTGGACAAAATTTCTCTCTGAGACCGAACCAATAATATATTTTCTAAATGAAGTTATCAAGTACAAATTATTGGTCTATAAAGGATTTATAATTAATTATTTATTAATTTATTAATCATTATTACAATTAATTATTACTATTATTTATTAATTATTATTACAATTATTACAATTACATTATTACAACTATTTATTAATATTAAAGCTAAAGTTGATCCTATCCCCGAGCCGAAAATGTATATCAACCCTGACTTTGAAAGACTGTTGCTCAGTCAGTGGGGACAGACAACCAAGTTGAGAACTCAGGAAGTGAGCACCCGAAAACTAACCACTACACCAAGACAGCTGACACCATCCAGCCCCTTTACCTTAATATATGATATTATAATATATATAGAGAGAGAGAGAGAGAGACGATAGAAATAGAATAGAATATAGATTATCATGTCAACAGCACGGATCTCAGTAATTTATAAGAAGTGCGTCCCGTCTCCTGCCTCAAGAGTTGCTGCCCGTGACTATAAATAAAAACCAGCTGAGTCTATTCAAAACTATCCATTTCATATCTATCTATCTCAATTTGTTCATATTATCTAATATACTTTAAATACTAAGATTTTATTTTATTCATGTTTGTTTAATGTCTTGTTTTTAGTTTAAATAAACAAGAATTATGACAAAAAAAGGAGTGACCCCCCCCCCAATACATTTACTTGTCAAAAATATCTATCTATCTATCTCCGTTTGTTCATATCTATCTATATTATTTTGTTTGTACTATATCTATCTATCTATCTATCTATTTCAGTCTATTCAAAGCTATAATCCATCTTCATGTTCTAAACAAGAATTACGACAAATTGTGATAAATAAACAGAATTACGACGAGCTGGGTTGTATTTTGATAGTCACTGGGTAGCGGTTTTGAGGCGGAGGACCGGGTTGACCTTCCTTATAAATTACCCAGATCTCCATGACTCTTTCTCACTGACATCACTATCAGCCTCACTCCTAGTAGGCCTTCTATGGGAATCGAATCGCTCCTCAATGACACTAGCAATGATGTCACAAATATATCTCGAAAGGCCTCTACCTGTTGCAATAGTCAAAAATATCTACTGTTTCTCAGTTGTCGTACGTAATCGCTTGACTCCCTGTCTCTCCGTCGCCGTATGTTTTTATACACACCCGATCTCGTGAGAATTTGCAACGTGCAATATTATTCTCGCCGTTCGAGATCGCCCATTATTAAAGTAGTGCTACAGCAGCCATGTTCTTCGCTCGATGCAAGCCAGACTCTCCGCGCGCTTGTGTTCCGAGGTACGTTACTTTCAGTACATACAGTCCTCTGTACAGCATTCAGTATCTGTGAAGAGCTGATCAATGTAGGTTTTTGCTGGTAGACCTGAATATCCAGGGTTAGTAGCAAGCATATGTGGTGAAGGAAAAAAACAAACACAGCTTTCAAATTTCAACAAATGTATTAAAAAAACAAAAAAAGGTTGATGTGAAATGATGTAAGCCAGAAAGTCTCATGTTCGGTGGTCAAGTCGTTGTGGTTGGTGGATGTAGGTTGAGTCGAGGTGTTGTAGAATTGGGCAAAAATTCTGATGTTTGGTTGATAGGAAGTTAGTGGCTGATGGATGGGCGATCTGTGTGACGATATCAATTTTGGTAGTAGTTCTCCCCTTTAAGCTTGTCGGGTTGCCGGCAGGATAAAAGANGTCTACATTTAACGGAATAATTGCTATTATATAAAAATTATTTATTTAATATAATGCTTCATATTATATTTATTGTTGTCCTTATTTTATGAATATACAAATCTCTTCATGATCTTAAAGAAATCCAATTAACAAAAAAATCAATGTCATTTCTATTCTTTTCCTATTAACTAAATATTAAATAAGAAATATTCAGGCAATGAAAACCTTGATGGAGAGAAGTTTTCATTCTATTTCTCTATTATTACCCTCACCTTTACATATCTTTTAATTGCCTTCTTAATTAACTTCTTTAATTTCATATTCATACATATAAACTAAATACTTGCCCTGAGGGAGCATATATTAGCTAGCATCAACAATAAATAACAATAGTCTGATAATCCGCTTCTACTATTACAATGATTGGCGCAAGTCAAAACCTGAGAAGGCTTTTTTTTTCGTTTTTGTTTGTATTTGGTTATATCCTTGCTCATGAGGTATGATTAGCTTGGTAGATATGATTGGGGAGATTCCACATCTTTCTTTCATGAATTCTTATAAATGTTGTCTTAACTCAAATTTTAATTTTCCAAAGATGTTTCAGTCCAATTTTTGTCATTTAACAATATTATCTTCAATGCTTATATTAATCATTTTTTTTTCAAATTCCATAAATATTCTACATTCTATATTCTTCTTATCAAATACACATCATATGTTATGTGTATTCCTTCCGTCATATGTAGTTATTAACTGTCATTCTTGCAAACTGTATTATATGTGGACAAACTTTTCCCCCAAAACTAAACCAATAAAAATATATCTTCAAATAAATTATGGAATAAATCATTGTCTAAAATGATTTCGCTAGCTCCTAGGCTCAGTCGGTAGATTTCTGCAGCTAACACCATAAAAGTTCCTAGCTTCTTACAGCTACCCAATCAGAAAATAGCAACAGACTAACCGCCCGTTTAAACTAAGGGATTCACCATAGGTTAACGTATGCTTCATCTCCAGACACAAAAACACAGACTTCCTGGCTTCTCTACCACTCGTGTAAAACAGGGATAGCTACTCCCTTCGCTGATTGAGCCTACTGCATCTGACTTTAGGGCACCTTCACAAACTTACTGTCATAGTTAAAGTCGACGGCGATTCCTAAAATTCGGTCATCACCAGTTCATATGAGGGAGTCTATCCCCTTTTCAATTAGCTGCTAGGACAAGGAGAATGCTTCTTGCATGCTCTGAGGTGAAGAGCGCCACACCTACCATCAGTCCCTGCTTACTTACCACAAGATCCCTGTTCTTAACTTCATACGCTGATAGTCGTGAGACCCGCCAGAGTATCAACTAGAACCTTTGGTTTCTTACCGAACGCGTCCTCTTCTACCGACAAGCGAATCGCCCTCCAATCTCCTTGTCTATCGCTTGTAGAAGCGGGATAACTCCCTTGCTGATTGGCGGATAACTACTTTGCCACCCCGACCACCACTTTAACTTTACTTACAATAATCTATTACAATTAACTATAATCAATTAATTATCATCATTATTCCTACCCCGACTCCCTACTAAATTCATAGTTTGTTTCTCCAAAATGTTGATTATCATTTAGGAATTATACACGTGTTTACAGAAAAATTTATATCGCTTCTTGTAATCTAATAGAAAAATCTGACGTCATATTCAGCCTATATTGCTTATACCCACGAGTATATGCCACAAACCCCCCACGTGTCTACACCCACTCCTACGCCATTCGGACCGCCTCGCTGATCTTCCCTCTTCTACGCTGGTACCTCATAGCTTCCTCATCCTGTGGACCACCATCACAGCACTCCCCGACTCCCTTTGCACTCACCATCTTTCTTCTGCATATTGAGCCACCTCGTCACAAGCTTTACAGCTCGGGACTGTGGGAGTCTCATCCTCTTTAACCCTGAGGCGTGTCTCAATCATTCTCCATATGACCCATACCATGCCTTCATTCTTTTCCCTTGTATCAAATACACACTCGTCAACGTATTGATACCCTCACCACGGTAGAATGTATATTCATACACTTCACTCTTACTCAAAAACTTATCTGAAATGTGCGACCAAAATTTTCTCCTGTAGAGCCGACACCAATACAAATATACTTTTCTAAATGATACTTATCAAGTATCAAATTACTTGGCTCTACTTAAAACATAAGGATTATAATTAATTATTTATTAATTTATTATTCATCATTATTAAATTAATTATTATATACTATTATTATTAATTATTATTACAATTATTACAATTACATTATACAACTTTTATTATATATAAAGCTAAAGTTGATCCTATCCCCGAGCCGAAAATGTATATCAACCCTGACTTTGAAAGACTGTTGCTCAGTCAGTGGGGACAGACAACCAAGTTGAGAACTCAGGAAGTGAGCACCCGAAAACTAACCACTACACCAAGACAGCTGACACCATCCAGCCCCTTTACCTTCTTTCATCCTGACCCGGACAACCGACAAAGCCTTAAGGGGAGAACTACTACCAAATTGACTATCGTCAACACAGTCGCCATCCATCAGCCACTAACTTCCTATCAACCAAACATCAGATTTTCTGCCCACATTACTACCAACACCTCGACTACCAAACATCACATCCCTACCAACACCACAACTGACTTGACCACCGAACATGAGACTTTCTGCTTACATCATTTCCAACACAAACCTTTTTTTTTTTTTAATACAATTTGTTGAAATTTGAAAGCTGTGTTTGTTTTTCCTTCACCACCATATGCTTGCTACTAACCCCCTGGATATTACAGGTCTACCAGCAAAAACCTACATTGATCAGCTCTTCACAGATACTGAATGCTGTACAGAGGACTGTAGATGTACTGAAAGTAACGTACCTCGGAACACAAAGCGTGCGCGGACGAGTCTGGCTTGCATCGCAGGAAAGAAACATGGCTGCTGTAAGCACTACCTTTAATAATGGGCGATCTCGAACCGGCGAGAATAATATTGCACGTATGCAAATTCTCACGAAATCGGGTGTGTATAAAAACATACGGCGACGGAGAGACAGGGAGTCAAGCGATTACGTACGACAACTGAGAAACAGCTAGCAGTATTATTTTGACTATTGCGACAGGTAGAGGCCTTTCGAGGATATATTTGTGACATCATTGCTAGTGTCATTGAGGAGCGAGTTCGATTCCCACTAGAAGGACCTACCAGGAGTGAAGGCTGATAGTGATGGTCAGTGAGAAAGAGTCATGGAGATCTGGGTAATTTATAAGGAAGGTCAACCCGGTCTCCCGCCTCAAAAACCGCTACCCAGTGACTATCAAAATAACAACCCCAGCTCGTCGTAATTCTTGTTTATTTATCACAATTTGTCGTAATTCTTGTTTAGACATGAAGATGGATATATAGTTTGAATAGACTGAAATAGATAGATAGATAGATAGATAGATAGATAAACAAACAAAATAATATAGATAGATATGAACAAACGGAGATAGATAGATAGATATTTTTGACAAGTAAATGTATTTGGGGGGGGGGTCACTCCTTTTTTTGTCATAATTCTTGTTTATTTAAACTAAAAACAAGACATTAAACAAACATGAATAAAAATAAAATCTTAGTATTTAAAGTAATATAGATAAATATGAACAAATTGAGATAGATAGATATGAAGATGGATAGTTTTGAATAGACTCAGCTGGGTTTTTATTTTAATAGTCACCGGGCAGCAACTCTTGAGGCAGGAGACAGGGACGCACTTCCTTATAAATTACTGAGATCCGTGCTGTTGACATGATAATGATATATCTATATCTATTTCTATCTCTCTCTCTCTCTCTCTCTATATATATATATATATATATATATATATTATATATAAATATATATATATATAAATATATATATATATAGTATATTTTGGCAGCAAGTTATTATTTAGGCAGGTATTGTTAAAGACCACGGAATATTTCTTCTTTATGATCTTCACTTGAAGACGTACAAGTCTTCTAGTAGTTTTTTGTAGATCAGGATCCAGATGGTGGTGAAATTGCCACATATTTTTTACCCAAGCGCTTTCAACCATTTCACTGGTTGGCCTCAGGGGGATTATTTTTTGTAGTGTTTGTTTGGTTTTATTCATTTGGATTTATTCATTCATTTATTAATTCATTGTTTATTCAATTAGTAGAGTCTAATCTAATCTAACATACTGACACACATGATGCAAAGTTTATTACACCATAATAGAATAATATACATAGATGATTTTCTTCTCGTAAATACACCTACACAAGCCAAATCATTGCTGCATAGCATAGAGAAGGCCGCAAGAGACATTAGCCTCTATGTGAACTCAGATAAAACACAGTTAATGGGCTTGAAACAAGAAAACAACATTCCACACTGGATAGTAAGCCTCTTAAATTAGTAGACCAGTTCACATACCTAGGTAGTAATATCACATCTGCAGAAAACGATGTCAGTATATGTATGGAAAGATTATTACCAACTTAAACTTGGCATTTTTGACTAAACTTGGACTTTCTCCACCAGACAAGAGGAAATACATCAAAAAGATCCAGGAGAAAGCTCTAACCGCATCAGCGTGGATATGGCAGTCCTATATTATGACATCAAACCGACAAAGTCTGGTGGTATCATACTGCTGGGGTGCTCTGGGTTAGTGGTAATGATGCTTTGGCCCTGAAACCATGCCTGAACCCAGAGTCATCATCTGATGAAGGCTTTGTTGGTTGCAATGCTACTGTGTAAATAGCAGTTATTGTATGAAGATTATTGATTATGGACTGCTATAGACAAATTATCGATCATATGGAAATCTGATCTTTCTGATAAAATAAAGCAAGAATTCTTTTAATTATTTAATTAGAGCCCCTTCAAAAAATAATATTATATTGATATATAGATAATATTCATACTGCAAATATTACAACACCAGTGTCACCATTATTACCATTATTATTATTATTATTATTATTATTATTATCATTATCAAATTGCACTACATATAACCATAGCAAAATTCGCCTCTCATTAACATAATCACCACGCTAATGTTAAAAATATGTCATTAATAAACAATCTAAACTCCACTAATTTTAAATCACAGTACATCTCGTAATTTTAATAAATCATTACATATTATCCATACGCGTCAATATTGTGTACAGTCCATTAATATGATAGAAAAAAGTATTTCAGAGATTAATGTACTATTGTCATGGTTTTAATAAATTATCTTTCATAAAAAACCTAATATATAAGATTATCAACTATATAAATACAATAAAAATATTGTATTTTAATCATTTACTGATTGATTAAACCAAAAATGAATTGCAGGCATACTCTAAAATTAATATCAAATGTAATATTAGAGTACTACATATATAATATGTATGACTGCACCACTTGAACTTGAACGAAATGCTTAGAGAAAAAGATAGATGGGAACTACACAAGGATGCTGCATGATGTCTGGAAGCAGCACCCATAAGAAAGCAGCTGAACAGCCACTTTCCATCTATCACACAAACCATCCAAATAAGATGAACAAGACATCCTGGACACTGCTGGAGAAGTAGGGATGAACTCATGAGTGACATTCTCCTGTGGACACCTACACATTGACACACCAGTGTAAGCTGACGAGGTAAAACTTACACTAATCAGCTCTGTGGGGATACTGGATGCTGTGTGGAGGACATCCCAGGGGTGATGACCAATAGGGACAGTTGATAAGAGAGAGTCATGGGTACTGTGCAAGCAGTGTAATATGATGATGATGATGATGATGATGATGATGACATCTATTTTAAATTCAGAGTTTTCTTTCTTGACTGGTTGTGAAACCAAGGTGAAATAGCCCAGTCTGCTCTATTATTTACCCATAGCTGGAAAGAGAACAAATAGATTCATGCCTTTTCCAAGGAAAATAGTAGAAAGTTAAACAAAAACAGCCTTGTCCAGGATGTTGGATTATCTGGGTATAAGATGCACACAAAATCGTTACTTCTATTTATGAACTTTTCCAGCTGTAACAGCCATTTCTGGCAGAAATTGGCCAATGAGATAAGAGGACAGAAAGCATTTAAGATTGTTGGCAACTGTCCTCAAATCAATTGCTCGTTGAACTCTCTGCCAGGAAAATCTATATTTTGGATTAACACCAAAGGCTAACATATTACAAGGAACACTACAGACTTGGTCAGATATATATATTTACCAACCCCTCCACACGAGCAGGATGCGACACAAGGTCAATTTCTTAAGTGAAGCATAACAGGTTTGAATCCAGAGTTTTCCTTCTCCTAGACTGGTTACTTAGCCAAGTTAAAGATCTCAGTCTGCCCTGCTATTTTACCCATAGGTGGAGGGAGAATAGGATTCATACCTTTCCCAAGCGCTATGTGAAATGCAAACAGCTTTTTCCAGGAATTGAACTCTGGTCGAGTCCATTTCCTATGACTTTAACCATTAGACCACGCACCTCCACTTGGACAGATATATATTATGAGGAAACCTACAGGCTAGGATCACCAACTGGATTCTGTGAACAACAACAGAACAACTGAACCTCTACAATGGCGACACGGTGTTGTATACCCTTTCTTACTTCTTATTTCTAGATGTCTTCTCCTCTGGCCGGCTTTGGTTCTATCTTCTAACATCTTGCGTTGTCGTGGGGACTTTGATCTGGTTTTCTGTTAGGGATTTCTCTTTATCAGAAGCCCTGTGTCGTTGTTAGTTTTTAGGTAATAAACACAAGACTTCGATTTATGTTGATGTTACTTTATTTGTAAATCCCCAAACCAGACATCTGCGCACATCCTACGAGCTCGGCTTCTAACTTCTAACTGACTGAAACTTACTTAAAATCCTTAAACCGGAAGACAGGGTCTTCTATGCCTTCCGTTCTCACGATTTATCCCTGGAAGGCAAGGTGAGGTCAAGCGCCGTCACTCACCCTCAAGGCTATCAGCTGCACTAATCGCCATTATGTTTCTACACTATTGCCATAAATATTAGGTATCTAATAATTATGTAACAACGGGTTCTTACAGGATTTGAACTCAGTTTGCCAATTCCATTTCCTACGTCAATAACCATGACGCTAAGCACACCTCCATGTAAGTATATGTAAGTAGATATTAGTCAGATATATTCAACTTTTATACAAGGCCATATTCATGGTTCATTTAGTACGGAATGTACACACTATGAATGTCCTGAATGATTGGCATGCTATATTAATATATATGAATGCCCCTTACAAATTGAAATGCATATTTTACTATTGTCCTCTTCTCACTCTTTTGATTATCGGATAAAAGAAAAAATATCTCATTTATGAGTAGTCATGTGGCATAACAGTTATCATCTTAGGAAATCAACCGGTTGAGCCAAGTTCCAATCCTGGATAACGCGCATTAAACACACTATTCTTCCAACAGAACTGGATAATCACAATATCATAAAGTCAGAAACAGAAAGAGTAGAAAAAATTTATGAAGGCTGTTAAATTATCACATCTAGATATTATTATATTTAGATATTGAATATACTAGCAAATATATCACCCTCCGGGTGCAAGTATTTGAGTTTTAATGTAATAAAATATTATATTAAATTAGAAAGGCTAATGAAACTAAATAAGAATGCAGATTAATAGATTTGAAACAGAGAGGGGTGTAATCGAAAAATAGAACAACTGAAACTTACTCTTCCATCACTCTCGTCTTTCATTGTTATTTTTTCTAATTTAAGTATTTATTTAAAAGAGGAAGTAAAGAATAAAATGACAGTTATTTTTTCTTGTTGATGGATTTCATTTAAGATTCATTGAAGAGATTTTTGCTTATATTCATTAAGACAAAACCAAACAGTTAGAAATCAATAACACTGAGCACATATTTATTAAATTCGATTTTTTAATATCAATATGCAAATTAGCCTTCCCATTCACACTGTAAATCGCTATTTTGTTGTATATATAAATATAATTACATGTTATTAGTATGTAAATATGATTAACAGTATTAATAATGTAAAACAATTTTATTAATAATTGAGGTTAACATTAAAATAAAATCCTTGAGAATGTGACGTAAATAACTAAGGGAATTGTGACTTGAGTAGTATTATAGTTTCGGTTACAGACAGAAAAACACACAATCTCCATTATAATAAGATATTATCACATTTTAGATATTGAATATATTAAATATACTAAATATCAAATAAGTTATTAAATTAATTAAATTATAATATAATTATAAATAAAATATATAATATATATAAAAAATATGAAATATGGATATAAAAATATTTTTTTTAGATATAAGAAAATAAATAAAATATAACAAATATATAAAAATATAAATGAAAATATATAGAAATATAAAGATATAAAAAATATGAAAATATAAAACATAAAAAAACAAAAATATATAAAATATAAAGATATATTGAAAAATATAAAAATATAAGAAATATGAAAATATAAGAAATATAAAGAATATAAAAATATAAAGATATTAAAAAATATTAAAGAAAATATAAAAATATAAAATATATCATATATATATATCATATATCATAATATATCTAGTAGAATATTATTATAAATAAATAATATATTATCAAATAAATCATCATAAATATTGTAAGTATTGAATATATTAAATATTTTATCTAATGATATTTTCAATTGAACATCTTGACAGATTTATGAAGGCTTTAAAATTATAAATGATTGTAGACAAGGGAAATTATACAGGGTGTAGTAGAAATATCTTTCCCATTTTAAACTGTCACCAGTGGAGTGTTGGTTTTAATTGGATACACATGTTACATAATCTATGCGGTGGCATAAGATTATTGTCAATCCCCTGTAATTCTGAGGGGATGACCCTTTTCATATCATGGCTGGGTCCTTCCATGGAAAATTACAGAAGCCCGCCAAATATGTGAAGTCACGTGGGACCTTTTGAGTCCCCAGTTGCAGTTGGACGTCAGGCAGAGCGGTCGGCCATTTTATGCTCTGTCTAAACTGGAACTCATGCGCGCTATGTTAGTTAGAGGATTATGTATAGTTAAGGAAATAAAAGTTTGTATAAGTAAAATGTTCTTGTGGTTGATGAATGTCTTGGTAACAAGACTAAGAAATGAATCCAGGACGATCAGCCAGCAAGAACATAGCAAAAGAAAGTCCAGACCTTAGAAGATTCCAGACCAGGTCAAGATGATAGAAGAAATACCAAAGACGATCAGAATACTAAAGACGGCCAAGAAATAGAATTAAAGAAAGAGGTATGCAACATTATAATTATTTAGTGCCAGTGAAGAAGGCACTATGCAACACACAGATCAGTATTCAACTGTATCACAAGTTGAGCCTGTTCTGAGAATACCAGAGTAAGTTAGGGTAAGTTAGCTCATAGGTGGTAGGCACAAAAAATGCGTTGTCCCATCGGCATTCCCTTGAGGGGGACGCCTCAGGTGCTGGGCCATAAACCTAGCACTGCCCCTTTAAATTGAGGGGCCGATATTGCCTGGGGGGATAGCCCCCTGGGATCGACGCTATTAATTTAACACACCGGTCCAGTGGCTGAAGCACACCGACCCCTGTCCCGAAGGTCGGTTGTTAGTGTAAGTTAGTAAGTGCCTGATATAGCTGGTTGCGATATTCTATTATGCACCTTGGGTAAGCTTAATCTCTGGGTTCTGATTCGCTGCTGGGTTTGTTGTGGATACATCGATCAATATATACTCAACACATAACTATGATATGGGAGTTAGTACAGGGTCTGTATTTGGTTACAGCCTGTCAGTCGTTATCTGTCAACTGGACACTAGTTGAAATCTTCTTGTGAAGGTGAGTATTGTATGTTGATTCTACACCTCCCACCATCCCTCCATTATGGGAGCATAATGACCTTTAAGTGGAAATTAATCCATAGCTCAGTCGGTAGAGTGTTCGGCTAGGAATCACAAAGTTCTTGGTTCGATACCGGCCTCTGCCAACTCAGCGTATGAGTAGCACAGGGTAAAGTCAGGAGCTGATGGTAAAGTCAGGAGCTGATGGTAGGTGTGGCGCTCCACCTCAGATGCTAAAATAATCTCCTTGGTCTAGTGCTAGTGAAAAGGGGATTGATTCCCTTACTGTTGGCTGATACCGACATTAGGCCACCCCAACAACTTTACTTACATCTCAACAAATTGAGATGACCCTGGAGGTGTTCATTCATCTGTGGCTCAAGTGATATAGAATTAGCCAGTCAGTTAGCCTATCAGCACTTAGCAGGTACACATGATCCCCAACACATGACTATGCCATGGGAGTTAGTACAGGGTCTGTATTTGGTTACAGCCTGTCAGCCTTTACCTGTCAACTGGATGCTAGTTGAAATCTTCTTGTGAAGGTGAGTATTATAAGTTGATTCTACATCTCCCCCTCCATTGCGCGGACATAATAGCTTTTAAGAGGAAGATGAATATTTTATGTTAATTCTATACAAGTGAACTTAGGCAAGTAGTAATGGTAGCTCCATCTAAATAATGTCTTTATTTTTTTTTTTCTTTAAAAGGTTTTATAATTTGCTTGAAGCATCGTGTTTATATTGGTTTGTGTTTCATGCACGAACGTACTTCTACCGAAGGTTAGGATAGTAGCCGGCAATGCTAATAATGAGCATGCAAAAAGAGGAGGCAAGACCAGACACATATTGATGGGTTTACCACTTTTATTCAACTCCCCGTGACCCCAAGTCATGTCTACGAAACAAGGGGCATAACCCTTTATTTCGTTCTTATCAGTAAGCAATTACTGATATAACAGTTTGATGGTTGGTTTTGAAGGCTATCACAATGCAAGTGTAAAGAAAAAATAAGGTAACTATGGTGTTGTTTGTTAACCTGTGATTTATTCTTAATATTTCAGGATAAAAATCCCTTCACCAGAATTGAAGTTGTTGCTAGTGGCTTTCATTTGTTCTGTCTCATGCCTTCCTTTTTTTTCTTTTTTTCAGATACGATCAGTTATGATCATGTCTTGGACCGGTGCATACTGTGCATTTGCCGTTGAAACACACTAGTGAATTTGTAATTGCAACACAGAGAGCTTTTCATGCTCATTTTATCTTATGCTGAAATGATGGAAAATTCATATTGCTCTCGGTTGAAAATAAATGAGCACAATAAAATGAACAACCTTGGTATCCAAACTGTTACAAACACTTCTAAAACAATTAAGAACAGAATTAATAATGATAAAAAGAATCATATAAAATTTCAAGTGGATGTATATTCAATCACATTGCAGTCCAGAATAAATATGCGAAACGTCTCAATCAATCAAAAAACAAATTCATGAACACATGAAGGACATTAAAATTGGAGATGACAAAAATGCGTTTTTTTTTTCGTTTTTTTTCTTCAATATATATATATATATATATATATATATATATATATATACACACACAAGGTGTGTCAAAAAAGTATTGAGATTTTTTTGTACTTTTTTACACACAAAAATAACGTTCCATTCATTCTTCATTTCTATCTTGGTAAATACAGCTTTAAACTTGGTACTTTTTTGACACACCTTGTATTTGGAAAAAATTAAGGACTGGAACTTTTTTTTCAGAATACAAGGTATGTCAAAAAGTACAAAAAATCTCAATACTTTTTTGATACACCTTGTATATAAAACCTAAAAGAGCCATAAACTACCTACCAGATTTCACCAAACAGATCTTCAGGATAATTCTGAATTATCCTGAAGATTCGTTAGGTGAAACTTAGGTTTTATAGTTTGGCTCTACTTAGTGTATTGAGCACTTTTACATATTAACTTAGGCAACTCTTTCGGTGTTTTTCCTTTTGGCCATTCATTGCAGTACAGGTTGAGCTCTTGCTTCAACGGTGGACATTTTCATACTGGTGAGTTAGGAGGTTGTGAATAGGTGAGGGGTGGTCAATTGTTGGTGTTAGCAGGGGTGTTTAAGTTGGTAGTGGAAGTTCTATTTATTTTTATTTTTAAAATTCTTTCTGATGGGGTGTGTAGCTAGTATATATATATATATATATATATATATATATATATATATGTGTGTAGAATTAAACAAAAGACACATCTCTTGTTTAACAATTTTATTTTTGATCTTTACGAGTTTTCTGGCCAACTTTTTAATGTTTGGGTGGAATTCATGGATAAGTCCACCAAAGTTCAGGTCCCAAGTACTTTCGGCACTTCGAATTGCCATCATCAGGGGTGATGTGTTCCAGTTTTTAAAAAATGTCTTTTGTTTAATTCTACATGTATAAAAAAGAATGCTGCCCAAATACACACACACACACACACACACACACACACACACACACACACACACACACACACATATATATATATAGTTTATTGGCAGTACTGAATTTAAAAAGGATGCGTAAAAGCATATGCATGTTGTAAAATAAATTTTTTTTTTCTTAAAAAGAAAAGTAAGGTACCCTAGTTAGATTTAAAATCTAAAATGATGTTATCTTTTAAAAAAATTATATATATATATATATATATATATATATATATATATATATATATATATATATATAATATGATAATTTAGAATAACACTAGATAATTGACCAATATATTGTGACCTGAAAAACATCAATAGAGAAATTAGCATAAATAAAACTGTAATTAACATAAATACTTTTTAATGACAAAATACTTAATAACTCATGATTATATTACACATAATAAAATGTGATTCTAATCAGTGGGATTATAACCAATATATCTCTGGTTTATAAGCTGGAGGAATTATCAGGGACTTAGTAATTAAGACTCCAATTTTTCAGTCCTTTTATTCAACTAGTATTACTAAAGAGAGGACCATCTCAGGACAAGAAGGTACTGTAAGCAATCTAAGTCTTGTGTTGGTTGGTTGAATTTTATGGCATGTCAACCCATGGCTTATTTTTATGCCAAAGACATTTTTGTTTTATTCATTATTGTTGGGTATTTAATTTTTTAACTTATTTTTTTAAACACATTTATTAAAACTTATGGTGGAAGAGTAGGAGCTGTTTGATGTCAATATTCAATAAAAGTGTTCAAACATTTAAAAACCATAAATAAATCAAGCACAATGGCATAGAAGACAAAAGTCTGGATTAAAAAACAAAATTGTATTAACAGAATTACACAAAAGGTAGCATTGAATACTGGGCAAGGTTCCGCCAAAAGTTCTTTTTTTAAAGTTCAAATGTAAAATGTAAGCTGGTATTTCACAGTTCAAAAGTGAGAAAGAAAAGGTGAAAGTTTAAAGTCAACTCAAAAGCAGTCAGGCATAAGTTGAATGAATCTAAGGTTTATCTCCGAAAGCATAGGTTATTCAAAGAGAGAGATAGATAGATAGATAGATACCTTCAGCATGTAAGCGAAATGTTCTTAAAAAGGGTGACGTGAATTCCCTTAGGCAAATGAGATCTTTCTGCTTGAAAATGAAAAAGTCTGAGCATTTATAGCAATCAGGTAGGATCAGCGAGGCTCCTTTCGATAATTTTTCTTTTTAAGCGGGAACGTCTCTGATTGGTTGAATTTTACGAATTTTATTTTAAATTTTATTTTTACTAAGGTGCGCAATTCCCATGCGCAAACTACCTATTTTTGTCATTCGACTTCTGTCTATATATATTATATACATATATATATAATAATTATATATGATCATCATATACATATATATATTATATACATATATATATAATAATTATATATGATCATCATATACATATATATATTATATACATATATATATAATTATTATATATGATCATCATATACATATATATATTATATACATATATATATAATAATTATATATGATCATCATATACATATATATATTATATACATATATATAATAATTATATATGATTATTGTATACATATATTATATACATATATAATAATTATATGTTTATTATATTGAA
Source organism: Doryteuthis pealeii (assembly GCA_023376005.1). NCBI lineage: Eukaryota > Metazoa > Mollusca > Cephalopoda > Myopsida > Loliginidae > Doryteuthis > Doryteuthis pealeii. Next base: position 74,523,261 of record CM042160.1, on the reverse strand, counting down.
GTATGAACTTCCGGCTCGCCACAAACTCATTTTTTGATCTATTTAACCTATAGATAAGACCCTAACATGTACTATCACTCTAGGTCAGAGTGGACCTGGCAGTAATGGCAATAAAGGGCTACTCCACATTCCCCAGAACTCCAGAGATGGAATCTCACCAATAGATACAGTTTAACATCATACTCAGAAAACTAAGACCCTCAGCCACCACCTTCTAGCATATGATATGATTTGAACTCGGATCGACAAGTCCATTTCCTACGACTTTAACCATTATACCACACACCTCCACAGGGTTGATATGCTGTTAAATCAAATCAAACCGAACTAAACCAAAGATATTGAGACAGAACTAAAAAGACTGCACGCTGTTAAAGTGGAAGAACATTCCAGTGACGACTTGCGCAATTCTTGTCAGGTCAATGTCAATAAGTCTAAAGTAAAAATTAAAAGCGGCCACATCAAATATTGATTTGAAATAATTTCTTTCGCAGAGGCGTACTTATCTATGGACTGTTGCATGTTCATATTTTTGGTTATAGAGTTTCAATGCTGCAGAGTTTGGTAATGAATAATATCTGACAATATCCAATATGGTTGGTTGGTTGGATTTTATGGCATGTCAATCCTTGTTGGGTTATTTTATGCTGAAGACGTTATTCATTCTTGATGGGTATTCAATTTTTTTTATTTAAACACAATTTTTTTCAACTCATTTTTTTTTCTTTTTAACCCATAGGTGGGACCCTAACAGGTACTGTGAGTAATAGCGCTGAAGAGGTTCTCCATACTCCCTAGAGCTCCAGAATTAGAACTTCACCATTAGATGCAGTTTAGTGTAATACCCAGGACACTAAGTCCCTCTGCCACTTGCCTTCTAGCACATATATGATAAAAAGGATTTGGTTTTTGCCATAAGGGCAAAATGGTTTGGACAATCATATAGGTGCTAGGGATTGACACAACCAGCTGATTGATCGGACGGGGCCTCTCTGACTGCCTGCCTAAGTAAGGGCCAAAGTGAAGTGTTGCCTGTCATGGCCTGTTCAGCCACCAGAATTCCGTTCTTAAGTATCATGGGTTGCCACCCCCGACCAACAGGTGGCCCCATTAGGGGGATTATTATCCTCTGCAGAGGTGCAGTTGTTGCCTTCTACAGCCCTAGCCAAGAAGACAGAAAAAGAAACGGTAAAGCTCTTTTAAGTGGATTTATCTTTTATAGTATGTATTTACACAACCCAACCACCATGAGCAGAGCGTGACACAAGGTCAATTTTTAAACAGTCTAAAGTCAATTTAAATTAAGAGTTCCCTACTATTTACCCATAGCTGGGGAGGAGGAAAGAAGAGATGGATTCATGCCTTCCCCAAGGGCATTAACACAAAGTGAAACATAAATGGCTTTGTGAAGGATTCCTAGTCTTTGCCTGTATCTTCTTAATGTCTCCCTTACCCTTTCCAATCTTTGTTGCTTATACTTGTTTTTATCTAAATGTTATACAAAAATAGATTAGTTTTGTATGGGAAAAAGGACTATGAAATACTAATAGCCTTGTCCAGGATTTGAACTTGGACTGCCAATTCCATTTCTAATGACGATAACTGTTATGCTAAGCACGCCTCTAATAATGTTTGTATTTATCTTGACCCTTCTGCTATGAGCAGGATGTGACACAAGGTCAATTGTGACACAAGGTCAATTTTTTTAAAGTGGATTACTGCTGGTTTGAAAAAAAAAGATTAGAAAAATAATTTTAGTAAAATAGATCACTAATTAGGATTGAGCCTATTCTAGTTGTGACCACCCCACGCAGAGTTTAACAGGTTTGAATTCAGAGTTTTCCTTCTCCTAGACAAGTTGCCTAACCAAGGTTAAAGATCCCAGTCTGCTCTACTATTTACCCATAGCTGGAGGGAGAGTAGTTGGATTCATAACTTTCCCAAGGGTATTAGCGCTATGTGTATTGTAGCTTCGTCCAGGATTTGAACTCGAGTCGACAAATCCATTTCCTACGACTATAACCATTACACCACAGCCTCCAACTGAATTCAGTTTTCCTTCTCCTGGACTTGTTGCCTTACCAAGGTAACAGAATCCAGTCTGCTCTATGATTACCCATAGTTGGAGGAAAAAGAGATGTGTAATATATTGTCTGATCAGTACACCCAAGGACCAGGCTGAATAGGAAGTGCATGGGGGTCAGGTGCAGCCTGGAAACGAAAATAGGATGTGGCCCTGACCTTTTGCACCTGGAAATGCAGGTGAACACTTGACATGATTTAGGTGCAGAAATCTGTAGGCGTAGCCCATAGCCAATGAAAACAGCCTGCATGGGCAAAGAGGCGTGTCTACAGAAAAACTGCGTAGGTGTCACGAACAAAGAGGCATGAAACCGGGGATCAGACTACAATAAAAGAAGCCCGTAGAGATCGATTAGACAGACGATGATCAGGTTCGAGATCACTTGAAAAGAACTCCCGAAGGCTCCACGTTTGCGTAACCCTGCCAACGACTCTCAGCTGTACACAACTGGGGAAATAAACATCTCATCTTACATTTTCCTAAATACAAGTGTTTGTGTTCTTTGACGGGTCCAGTGTGTAACAGATGGATTCATGTCTTTTCTAAGGGTATTAACACAATGTGAAATACAAACAGCCTCATCCAGGATTTTAACTTTGATTGCTAATTCCATTTCCTATGACAAGAATCTTTTATGTTAAGTACACTTTTTCCCTTCTGCTATGAGCAGGATGCGACACGAGATGCATTTTTAAGCAAAGTCACTTGGTCTGCTGAGTGTGGAGAATAAGACCCTTGTGATCCTACAGGTGTGGGTAATGGATTCATTTGGTGAGGGATGATGCACGAACCCACTGAATTCTCGTTATAGATATTTACCAACTCCTCCAAAAGAATTGTTATGAAGCTTGAAAGAAGAAATAAAAAACTTTCAACCCAAAAGTCAGGGGCGTGTATTATACACGAGAACTATATGATTAACTTTTTTTCTGCATTATACATGAGAACTATATGATTATCATTTTCAAATCACATGCCTCACCATATTCAGGATGAAATTTAAAAAATGATTTAAATTGTTAGTAAACTATTTTAAATAGTTTGGGATGGTTTTGTTTGAGAAATTAGTAAAAAAAAAAAAAGAAAGTTATTTTTTAGATCTTGATAAGATTTAATTTGAAACGTTGTGTGTCCTAGGCCCTCGAACAGTCTCCCTACTTCGTTAGAATAGTTCAAGGACTGTTGGCCTTACGAACGATCCCTGAGATGTTAAGTGGCTGTTTTCAAAGAGTTTCCCTTGGTATTCTTAGGGGCAATACATTTTCAGTTCTTTTGGCCAGGAATGTGGATAGGAAATGACTGCCTTTTCCCTACATAAAAAAAGAGTCATTATCTTATAATTAAATAAACTTTTTAAGTAGGTTTGTTCATTTATCCAAGTAAGAGGGGATAACTGATGTTTCGGACGTTTTGAAAAAATGAAGACATCAATTAGAAGGGATAAAAATCTATGGGAGCAAAAAAGTGTAAAAATTTCATATGCAAATGTTACGTTGCATAGCTAAAAAACAGAAGAAAAAATAACAACACAAGGGCACAATGCCAGCAATAGTTGTTGCTACCCCAGAATGAAAATCCGGCTATTTTGAAGTAAGAAGGGGAATAACCCATGTTTGTGTTTTAATACTGTCAATTTTCTGTAAACAAACAACAACAATTGTTAGTAATGATTTTTAAATATATAAAAATCTTGGAAACTTGCCTATTTTTAATCATAAATTTTTTAATAGATTAAATAAATCTATATTCATAACAAAAATATTGTGTACATTCAAATTTCACTAATAAATTTTTAAATAAATAAAAATAGTTTGATTGAATCAGAGAAAAGACTTCTTTTTTGCATCAATTCAATGAAATTTATTTTAAAACTATGTAAAGAGACAATATGTTGCAAAAATTATCTTTTGTGTTTTAAGAAAATAACTTTTTTTCAAAAATTTTCAAATAGCTTTTTTGGGTATTGAAATTTCATTTCTGCCTCCAGCTATGGGTAAATAGTAATCTTGGTTAGGCAACCAGTCTAGGAGTAGGAAAACTCTGAATTCAAACCTGTTAAACACTGCTTAATAAATTAACCTTGTGTCTCTTCTTGCTTGGTAAATATGTATATTGGCACCAGCATTTGCCTCCAGTCTCTCAAACTACTTGGGAATTGCAGCAACTGATCTTCCCAGGAACTCTTGTGGAATGGTAGAAATAAATTCTCGTATTCGGCCTTCAAGTTCTTCTAAAATCATTGGTTTCGCAGAGTAGACTTACTCCTTCAACCAATCCCAAAGAAAAAAGTCACAGGGTGTTAGATCAGGGCTTTTGGCTGGCCACTCATGCGGACCAGGTCTACCCATCCATCTCCCAGGAAAATGGGGATTCAGCAATTCACAAAAAAACAATAACTAAATGTAGGGGAGGAGGGGGATGAGGATGAGGAGGCGGAGGAGGAACAACAACAACAATAATAATAATAATAATAATAATAGTAATAGTAATAATAATAATAGTAGTAGTAGTAATAGTAGTAGTAGTAGTAGTAGTGGTGGTAGTGGTGGTGATGATGATTGATAATAATAAAAAACAACAACAAAAAAAACAAAAAAAAAAAACCCCCGATTTAATTGCTATATATCAAGAAACATACATTAAAGAATTGAGAAAAATGTAACTGCATATAAAAAATCATAAATAGTTTAGAATAGTTTGTGATCTTCAGGATTTGATCTGTCTCGAAATGTAATAACTAGCGACTGGAATTTTTATTTTATCTAAATGACCAAAGGTTGAAAACCCACCTACAATCTTAATTGATAAAAAACATTTTTTTTTCAAGTCATTTCAATGAGATAAGCAATTCATTATAAAATCAAATCCTTAATGAATGAAATGCTGAAAAGTTAAAAATTGGACAATTCCTCATTTTTGGTAATTGTTTTAAAATTAAAAAAGGATTTTTAAAATTTTATTACCTCCCTTGTAAAGAAATAGAACCTAACTATTATTAAGTAACTAGAATCAGCTACCCAGCGTCGATTGGATAGAAGGGGGGACCCCCCCCAAAAAAAAAACCTGGTGTATTGATTTGTTTACTTTTGAGATACACGAATGCTGCATTTTTAATTAGAATTTCAATGCTATTTCTATGTATATTTTGATTTTTAAATATCCTCGAATATAAATCAAATCTTCATAATTTTTGCACAAAAAGCAAGAACCAGTGATATTTAATGTGTATAAATATTTACTTTGTCTTTAATTGTTTTATTTTCATAGTTTCATCCGGACATACATACACACCAACTGCTCTTTATATATGTATAGATGGTTATTTAAAAATAATTAAATGGGTTAGTTTTAAATGTTGAAATAAAGATAAAAGAAAATTCTTTTTAGACATACTAAACCACAAATTTTATTGCTTTGGTGTTATTCTGCTGGTTTCAGGTTTCCTCGTTGGTAAGTTGGTTTTAAGGTATGTCAACTCTTGTCGGGATATTTTATGCCAAAGACATTTTCATTTTATTTATTCTTGTTGGGTATCCAATTTTCTTTTTCAAACTCAATTTTTAAAAAACACATTTTTTAAACTCATCTTTTGATCTTTATATTTAACCTATAGATGGCACCCTAACAGGTACTACCACATTCCCGTGGGCCCCCTTCGAATCTATGATATGAACCCCCGCCCCATAGTACATGTCAATTTTCATAAATTAGTTGGCATATAGAGTATATTATAAGATGTAAAGTTCTTATATTAAAGTTGGAAGGCTTGAAGTAACCTTCCAGTGTGGGTACATGTGTGTACATAAAATATTCCAACAAAGTTGTAAAACAATAACAGACTTTATTCCATGAGCAATGGAGAAATACATTCAAGGCAAATATGTAAACATGCAGATACATAAACGTATTACAAAGGAAATAGGTTTGGGACTTGCGTTGTAAGGAATGTCACTTACTGGTAGCTAGTTGGGGGGGCAAAGCTCCCCAATTAAGGAATCAGGCACTTAAGCCATGTGAACTCGTTGCTGACCCAAGAGAAAAGAGAAAGAATTCCGAATTCCTGGCTTCTGCCTAAATCTCTCGCCACCTATCGGCGAACAACAGCAGCAAAAGAAGATAACCCTATTGGGCTTATGTCAACCCAGAATTACCATTTTACTGACCCAACAATAGGAAACTTACCCTTCTGGGGTACATATGCAGGCTTGGGTCTCCTCCTGGTGGTACATGCTAGCTCTGAGAAGGGGTGTCTCCATCCTCTCTCAATATTCTCTTACATTTAGGACAGTTAATCTTGAGTCCTGCACAAAGCACTCTAGAAACCCGCCCTTCAGCCCTCCCACGGCTAAATACCTACTTTACTTTAGTATCAATCACCCATATTTTTTGGGTCAAAAATTTTATTGGAAATTTAGCGCCCCCCCCCCATTTAAACGGAACAAATATTGAAGTATATTTTTTTCTTTTATAGAATAATAGCTAATTAAATAATTATCGAAATGAGTAAAAAAAATCTCCAAAAATTATTTTTATAGTTTTTATTTTCATTTTATTTTCCGATTTTCGGTATTTCTTTGCTACCTGAGCAGATTCTTTAAAAACAAAATTTTTTTCTTCTACTTTATCAAAAAATCCATGTTTTTTCAATACAATTGTGACCCCACCCCCCATTTGAAAAAAAAATTACAAAAAAATCTGGGATTTATCCGATTTAAATGAAATTTGCAGTGTTGACGTATCAATGAATGAATTTTATAATGCATCAGTTATTTTATTTCAAAACTTTCTGATTTTTTTCAGGTCACTTAACTTTGCCCCCCCCCCGCCCCTTATTTTTGAGGCGCAAAATATCGGTGTGGTATATATGTGATTGATACTTTTTTCTGCATGAATAGAAAAAAAAAAATTTAAGAATCTGTTCAGGTAGTAAATAAGTATCGAAAATCAGAAAATAAAAACTAAAAAAATAATTTTTGGAGATTTGTTTTTGCTCATTTTGATAATTATTTAATTGGCTATTATTTTATAAAAGAAAAAATATACATCAATATTTGTTCCGTTTAAAGGGAGAATGCTAAATTTCTAATACAGTTTTCGACCGAAAAGATATGGGTGATTGATACAATAATCAATTAAATTGATTATTTAGGGTCAAATTTTTATCTAAGTCAAAAAGTAGTAACATAATGACCATCAGTAAAAAAAAGCAAAATAATATTACAAAATATATAGAATATTAATAATAAAAATAAGTAACGAACAAAAACTGTCTGTCATAGACGTTATTTTTGTTATTAGTTAGAATGAGAGACATTATTTTTATAGATAAGTAAATATTTTTAACATCCAAATAATATTTTAGTGATTTTCTAACATTAGATGAATAAGTGGTTGAGGTTGATTATCTTAAAAAATCATTTCCAACAATTTTTTAAAAATACACAATTCTTTAAAATTGAAATCCAAATTATTGCAATGAATTAAATTAATATTGTAACTTTTTTCTTTTTTTTTTTAACTTCTTAGAGAACTAATAAATTATTTACAAAAAAAAAAAAAAAAAAAAAAGAGAAAAGAAAAAATTAATAGAAAAATAAAATAGACTTTTAGAATTCGATATATTATTCGATATATTATTTTCCACTTTTAAAATTTTTTTTGTTTTTTTGTGGTACAAACATTATCATTGGTCCATTTTCGCACACAAGTAAACTCTGCCAAAACTTTTGCATCCCTTTACAACCTTGTCTGCAGAAAGTTTGTTTTATTTTCTTATTTGTTATTGTTTGTTTCGGATAAGAGCTAGTTTGTCACTGTTTCTTAAAAATATTTATTTATATGTTTAGTTTACACTAGGTACTACCAAACGTGACGTCACAACCATATTTTACAAAATAAATTTAACCCCACTACCGATTTTAAAAAAAAAACTAGTTTTCGACTTAGACAAAAATTAGACTTAAATAATTCATTTAATCAATTTTAATTCGTTTTTAAAATGAAAATGAGTCAACATTTCGACAGTGCCTAGTTTACACCGACGTCCCATTTGAAAAAGAAAGTTCCCTTAATTTAAATTTTAGATTTCAGTCTCAATCTATTTAAAATTTATCACTCACTACTAATAGCACATCTGTTATGTAGCCGCTTTAAGAAAAAAAAAAGGAATGTCTGATATAATATAAAAGTTTATTTTTATTTATTTAATAAAAAAACAGAGTAAAAGTTTAATATATTTGTTAACAAAGTTGATTTAACATCTAAAGACAGCAGTCTGTTATTGCTTGAGCCAAACCCACAAAGAAGAAGGAAGAAAGATTTTGACAGTGCCTAGTTTTACACCGACGTCCCATTTGAAAAAGAAAGTTTCCTTAATTTTCGATTTCAGTCTCAATCTATTTTAAATTTACCACTCATTACCATAGCACATTTTTTATGTAGCCGCCTTAAGAAAAAAAGTAATGTCTGATATAATATAAAAGTTTATTTTAATTTTTTATTTATTTAATAAAAGACAGAGTGAAAGTTTAATATATTTGTTAACAAAGTTGATTTAACATCTAAAGACTGCAGTCTGTTACTACTTGAGCCAAACCCACATTGATAGTAAAAGAGAAGGAAGATAAACACGTGGGTTTGATCCGGAAGTGAGGTGGGGGGACCCCGCCATGTTGTTATAGAAGCAACAGTATCAGCAGCAGCTGCTTGGTTTCTGTCTCTCTCTCTTTTTTAAAAAAAGTCTATATGTTTCGTTGGCTGACGACCGGGAGATCTTCATGCATACACATTGGCGTAAATACAAACAACAACAATATAATTGCCAAGAAAAGACAACCAGCCAGCTCCAGGAAGCTTTGTCGCAAGAAATTACATGATTCTTTCAAAGTGAACACAACATATAAATACACAAGATCTTTTTTTTTTTTTTTGTAACCCCTGGTTTGCTTGATATTGACATTGTGATGTGATGTGGCCTTAAGTCTGTGTAACACAGGAGAGAGTGAAAAAGGTATTATAATTTTTTTTAAAGGTTGTGATTTGTTTTATCATGCCGTCCGTACACAATCGAATCATTGTCATTATTTAAAAACATTTGTCTACTTATTTAAAAGTGTCTTGTTTTTAGTTTTGTCAGATATTCTTATTAGGATCGTGTCTATTCCGGGTTGTTGATCTATGAAGATAATATTTCTTTCTTTTTCGAAAATGTTTTATATTTTTGGTTGTTATTTCTAACGAGAATATTGTTGTTATTACTTGAATCATTATTTAGTTTATTTTTCCCTGTAGAGACCAATAACAACAGAATCAACCCTTCTGGTAGATGTGAATAGTGTATGTATCTAATATCTAATCTCACGAGAGATGATAGATTATTAACAAAAACAGAAGATAGAAGATAGAATAACAAGTCATTTATAGCTTAAAGCTTAGTAAGTAAGTAAAAGTATAAGATAGGTATACCCAATTTTTCGTCTGCTTTTTATTTTAAAAACGAATTAAAATTAATTAAATCGATTATTTAAGGTCAAATTTTTATCTAAGTCGAAATGTAGTAACATAATGAGTATCAGTAAAAAAAAAGGGCAAAATAATATTACACATGTAATTTATTTTTAATACATTTAAAACTATAAGTAAGCAAAAGTATAAGATAGGTAATTGCTTCGTTCCTTTTTCTTTATTTTTCTTTTTTGTTTTTCTTTTTACAGAGCGCCAACAAACCTTACCTTACAAGCCAAGAAACGAAGGGTTTTCTCTTTTTCTAAAAAAAACCCCAACCCAAACAGCAAAAACTAAATATACAAAAAACCTCATTTTATTTTAATATACAAATTATATTACATGTATATAATGTTATGATTGATGTACTTGAAAGAGGAAACGTAGATCGTAATGAACAAGTGCTGACAAAAGGTTTTAAGTGTGTGAGTGTGTGTGTGTAAATGCGCGCTTTTTACATCGAGGGAGAAAGCAACATTGCCGGTCGGTTGTCTTGTCAACAACCAAATATTTAGCACAAAAAGAGGATTATCATAACACAAGAAGTACCAATAATACCTTGGAAATCTCCACTTTACACTCTTGGATGGATACAAACATAAATATTAAATAAAAGAGGTAAAAAAAGGAGAGAAAAAACAAAAACAAATCCTAATATTCAACGTGTCTTGTTTGTCCCAATGTGTTACATACACACATTTTGAGAAGAAGAAAAAAATTGACTGTGATTAAAACTACTTCGTCGAGCAAACCAGCTCGTTACTTTTATTGATACACAACTTAATAAATCGCAAACATGTTTAGTTTTCGAAGAAAGGATAAAGAAAAAGACAAGGAAAAAAAGAAGGAAAAGGAGAAGGAAAAAGAAAAGAAAAAGAGTGACAAAGAGAAGAAAAATAAAGATCACTCGTCCATGACTCAAGATGAATTGAATAAACTTGATGAAGTAAAAAAGGGTCTGTTCCGAAGACACAGTGAAAAGGAAAGTGTCGGTTCTAGTGGTGGAAGTAGTAAACTTTTCCGAAAAAGTGGTTCCTTCGTGCCCAAATCTGATAGCACCAATAATGAAGCATCGGCGGGCAGTGGGGTTAACTCCCAGGTCCAAATTGTGGACAGCCCAAAACCCGAGAAAAATAGCTCGGTCACTTTGAAAAAGATCAATTCACTCCCCGGCCGAAAGGAACCGCCTATGATACAGCCCAAACCGAAGAGCATTTTAAAGGGATCTTCGAATTATGGCCCAGGATTACCTAACCTAGGGGTCACTGATAATATAGATGATTCTTCGACTCTTCAAAGGAATACCTTGTTAAATGAAATTCAAATGGGCAATGGAGAAAAATCCGCCGAATCTTCCAATGAAGTGACCTCTGCTGGTTCTCCACAAAAACCCGCAATGGGGCTTCAAGGTAAGTTTTCTAATTGTTTTTATTTTTTGGTTACTATTTTTAAAACTTTAATTTTAGGAATCTTTGGTTTTATTTATCTGGTCTCATATGTTCTGAGTAGTTTTGTTTTATACACTATACATTATTTTTTTAAAAAAGAAAGAAAACACATTTTAAAAACGAACACTATCATTCATTTTGGGACCTTTGCTGATAAATTTCAATTCAAAATAAGATGAAATAACTTGAAAAATTGTTCATATTATTTCTCTCTTCTTTAAACAAATAATGCAAAAAAAAAAAAAATACATGACAACACACTATCCTTCTTTAATTAAAATTCATAATTTTGTTTCTCCATTTATCACAGATTACTTTTATTTAATTATTTTTTAAGAAACCTTTTATAATTATTCAGACCTAACTGTGTCTGCCCTTTTAAAAAAATAATCTTTTATTTTTTATTTTATTATTTTTTGTTAGCATAAGAATTTGTTACTTTGACCTCTGGGTATGAAAATATCGCATAGGATTATCTTTACTTTTAATCTTTAAAACAAACTGGTTTTAGTAAAATTAATTTTTTAAGTCACATCTCTAAATGTGTTGTTGTTGGGAAGTTAGTTAAACTGTCGTTTAATTTTTTATCTCTATTTTCAAACTATTTCATTGAATAATTCCTTCAGAGTTGATTATATATATTATATAAAACCGATATATAACTGATTATATATATATATATATAATATATAATATATATATAATCAGTTATATATCGGTTTTTAAGTTTGCACTTGTTTTGATGACAAATATTGATATTACAATTCTGGAAAAAAAATCTTCAAACATTAAAATGCCTAGCATAGCAAAAGCATTTTTTGTTTATATACAGTTTGTTTTTTCCATTAGGATAAATGCCTTAATTTATTTCCTTTTATATAAGTTTTTTTTATTAATAAAGGAAGTAGATATCTTTTACGTACTTATTAATATTATATTACTAATTTTTGGTACTTTGATTATTTTTATTTGATATATTTCAATCAAATTATGAAATAAGAACCAAATGGTGTTTTTTTTATTTTATTCTAATGACCTAACTGAAACGATTATTCAGTTTGCTACTATTACTATAACAGAAGAGTGTCTAAAAATGTTGATAAGGATGATTTCTGTCTAGTTGAAAAAAATAAAATAAATAAAAACAACAATTTCTAATTGTGCACTTTTACAACTTAAAAACAAAACTTTTTAAAGCATTCGGGAAAGCCTTTAATTTGTTGAGAAGTTTTGTTTTTTTCCTCCTTCGACTCCGAAGCCGAAAAGCTTTTGTGGTATTATTGTAAAAACAGCAACTGTTGTCACTTTCTGATACTAATATTTTGGCTTTTAGTTGGTTATTTAGCGAGTAGTATATTCGGTATCCTTTCGAAAACTTTGGATATTAATGCTTTTTTTAAAGCTACTTTTATCGAGATCGAACGAGATTTTGACACTTGATGTTTTTTTTTTATTATGTTCAATAATGTAAGATGTCTTTCAACTATTTCTCTTGACTAAAGGAATGTTCATTTTAGTAAATAGTATTTACTAAAAGTTTAATAATCAGTCTTTTTAATATATAGCCAATTAAAATCCCCCAAATTGACTCAATACCGGCCGGTTGTGTGAGATAAAATCTAAAATAAACTTAGTTTTCTTAACCCTAGGTGTCCCATTCCCATTACTATCAGTTTCATGCAATTTTTTGGAGGGAGTAAAAAATAAAATAAATAGATAAAAAACAAAATTAAAAAAAAGAGTAATTTGCTGCTTTTAGATTACGTTGAACACAACTGGTTCCACTTTTAAAGAATAAAAACTTAGAAGTTTTATTTATTTGGTCTTAAGTTATAAAACCAAATATGGGAAGTGAAAAGAAAAGTAAACTTGGCCTTTCTTCTTTACCCACACAGACACACTCTCCCTCCAACAAAAAGTAATTAGATAAACTTTTAATAAGTACTACTAACAAAAAGAATAAGTAACTGATAATAATCACTTATTTTGGATATTTTGTTTTTGTAAGTTAAAAACTAAAGTATTATAAGCAAGGAAAAATTAATAATTTTCGAGGGTCTCATCAGCTGAGCCTCCACTTCACAATCTTAAATTGAGATGTCTATTTTATAATAATGAAAATAGGACAGAGATGAGAGAAATGATTTATTTTCATTCGTGTAACTCTAAAGTTATGACATGAAATGTTTCGAAGCATTTTTGAAAAAAACAAAAAACAAAACTTAGTGCCAAATTGCTTAAAATTATTTATTTTCGTTATTTAGTTGGTGTTTTCAAGTTTACAAAAATCATTTTTCTCGTTCTAAAACTCATTGAAAAATACTTTATATTTAAAACGAAAAGATTTAAAAAGAAATTACGTTATAAAAGGGAAATTGCAAAATACGTATTGAATACTATTCATACAGATAGTACATTGAAAAGCAAGGAAATATAGATTCACGAAGCTTATGGGAACACAGATTTTTTTTTTTCTTATTTGATTATTTTTTTTCCTTGTCTCATATTCTGAGTACTTTTAAAACTTTAACCATTGATTTATTTAGAAGTAAGTGATGGATTTCTAATTAGTACTTGTCACTTCATAGTTATCCTTGTAATATCGAGAATTTGATGGATTAAAACAAATGTTTCATCACAAATGCAGACCCCACGAAATTAACATCTAAAAAAAAAAAAAATTGACTTTAAATTGCTTTAATTTCTAAGTTATTTTTAAGTGTATACCTCTAATACAAATCTCTCTATGATATACGGTTTTTGCTAAGTTTAAATTATATTATATTTTTTTTTGTAATATCAGTGTATCAAAAAAAACAAAACATATCAGGACGCAGGGCCTTTTTATTATGTGTCACTCAGTCAGGAATTATTTTAATAGGAAAAAAATCTCTAAAATTGCAACAAACAATACACATCCTAGAAGTGTAAGTGATAAAAGCTCGAAGTAGACACCCATCTAATGGAAATTGATTTTTTAATGCGAAATAAACGTTTGTTTTCATTTTATTTTGTGGGAAATATGATTTACAAGAGTGTTAGTATAATTCTATAGTAAGTTTATTGTGGAAGAGTTTACGATTTATAAAAAATAACATAAAAAAACCCCCCAAAACATCCCAATTAACCCTGAGAAATCATATTTCCCGCTTCTATAAATATTTCTAAATGACATAAATGGTGACTCGTGCAACCAACTTATTGCAGCGTGCATGCATGCGTGTGTGCACGCGCACGTGTGCAACTGTTAAAAAAAAAAGTGGTCCTCTTAAAAACACAGTACCTGACATACGATGTTATCTCGATTTCAATTAGAAAAATATTTATTAGTGCTATTTTTGTTTTTTGGTTATTATTTATTTATTTGTTGCTTCCTTGGGTTGAAAATCAACATATATAAGCAGTTATTTGAATTAAAGAAAAGCATACAGATGAAATGATCGTTGCTACGCTTCTTGCATTTGCTTAATGATAAAAAAAAAAAAATTATCTTTAAATTTAGCCTCAACATTTCTAGGTCACTCAACCAAATGATACCGAAAGAAAGATCTATTCTGAAACCTTATTTATTTATTTTAAAAACTTTATGCTTTTTTTGTTGTTGCCCTTAATGGCCTTTTTAAAGTAAAAGTTAAATAAACAAGAAAATAAAATTAAAAAAAAATCTGCTTGATAATACCAAAAAATTGACTTAAAATTAATATTTTAGTTATTTAGTTTTTTTACTTTAGTTGTGATATAAGGCCAGAAGAGTTGGACACCCAGTGAGAATCGAACTCACTAACAGTGATATCATATCACTGTATGCTACAAGCATGTAGGAAAAAATTTGGAGAAAGCTAAAATATGTTTTTGTTTAATATTTTACGCAATTTACCTTGTGGAATTTACTTAAAATATATACATTGGACTTCAATGAGAAATTAAAAATATTTTTAATTTCTCATCTGGAATTAATATTTTTGATAAAAATGAAACTAAAGAAAACATAACTTAATCATTAATTCATTTATGATTTTTGTTTAAATTAAAGGACAACATTAATTGATGTTGTATAGATTTTAAGTATATAAAAGTGTATAACTGAATCACTACGCAACAACTTTAAATCTATACAACATCATAGTCTCCTAGAAAATGTATCAATGATGCATACTGATTCTTATTAGTCTTTTTAAACGATCCTGAATTTGTTGGGTTCTTATTATAATAGCGGTCCATGATGATATCAATGCTTCTATTTAATTTGCACTTTTCAGTTCGTGGTTGTGTCCGTTATATTAAACATTTGGATGATCAAAACAATGTTCATTACAAATGCAGATCTCACAAAATTAACATTCATTTGAACACTGGACTGGAAATTGCTTTAATTTAGGGGATTTATTGCTCTAAATACAAATCTCGCAATGTTGTAATGTACTGTTTTTGCTAAGTTTAAGTTATATATACACACGAGCATTTGAATTATATATAGATTTTTTTTTACTCTCTTCCTCTAGAAGTTTCTAGCTAGAGATGCGCAGTCAGTTTGTATATTTTTAAAATGATATTTGCAAAAAAAACAAAAAAACAAAAAAAAAACCCAAAGACTAACGATTTATTTTTTATTTGATAATTTAGTGAATAATTTTTTCATGACAAAAACTTGTTTCTGGCCCCCTCCAAAAATAAAATAACATTTTGTTAAAAAGTAATTCAAAGGAAAATTTTCAAAATATTTATCCATTCGTAAAAAAGAAAATAAATGTCGATTTTTCGTATGAATCTTGTTTTTTTTTTCTATTTTTTTAAAAAACAAATTCATTTTATTATAAGATGCCAAGCCACCAGTAAACTTAGGTGTGGCACTTACGATTGCTTAAGTCTGCAATATCCAGGTACACATGCCCACACGTGACATATATATCCTCCTCTTCTTCCTCCATTATTTATTTATTTGGCACATTTGTTTAACTAACTGGTCATATTGACCTTATATGACATCTACAACGTTCACATCGCTTGCTTAGTATCTATGCGTACTTGAAAATTCATGATTCAGTTACTATATACACAGAATGATGAAGACTAGTATTTCTTTTTTTAAATCTTTTTTTTTTTTTTGCTTGTCAATTTTCTGTCTAGATTTTTGTATGTACGCACTTCCATACACTTCTCTATGGAAGAAAAATAATACGTGAAAGACCAATATTGGTGGAGTGTTTATATTTTAACCTTTCGCTTGGATTTTTCTTTTGATTTTAAGGAAAACATTGGAGAAATGTCTATTGTTGTCATAGCAATATACTTAGGATAATAAGTATAAGAAAAAGTATATTTTACTTAAATGATTTGTCAGAGTTTAAAGTAAACGGTTATAATAATAATAACTTATAACCAGAATCCACTAATTTGAATATATACCACCTTATTTAGTTATGGTTTATCACTAATAAAGCATTATTTCATTTCACGCACAAGTTATATTTATTTTATCACATGTACCTAGACAATAACCGCCATAAGCACAATTTTGAACCGTTTTCGTTTTCCACTATCCAAAGTTTCATAACGATAGGCATTCCTAATTACGTTGCCATGACAACCTCATAGACAGTTGTAACGTTATCCAATATAATATATAATATATATGTATATATATATATATATATATATATATATATATGTGTGTGTGTGTGTGTCCTGGGTTTGACACGAAACTGAATCTGACGGTTAGGTTCCAGTTCTGGAGATTGTGCCATTACTGCCAGATCACTCGGAGTAGTGGTACCTGTTAAGGTCCCATCTATAGGTGAAATAGATCGGTTTTAAAAACCATTCGTATTCGATTGTACCATGTGCAACTACAGAGAAAAAAAATGTAAATATGAATTTACAATGAATACGATTCCCTAATCTCGAGGCATAAAATAGCCCCAGATGGGTTGACATTCTGTTAAAATTAATCGTTTTTTCATAAATGAATCAAATTTTGGCATTAAATGACCCATAGGGAGTTGCTATGCTGTTAACCAAATAAATCAAAATGATTTTTTTTTTTTTTACAAATCATCTGATGAAGTTCGTAGAGAGTGAAACGTTGAATTATCTTTACTTGTTTTATTAAAGATAGCAAAGTGCCGATCGTTTTTGTGGTTTTATTTTAGTTTTCGCTTAAGTTTTACCCTTAACGAACCACGCTATTTGGATACTTGTGAAAATTTCGGTCTTTTTTGGTCTGTAACTCAATTTGTCCCAGAACTACGTGAACAGGGCCGGCCTAGCTCAGTCGGTAGAGTGTACGGCTGGGAACCTCGAGGTTCCTGGATCGATTCCGGCCTTCGCCAACTCAGCGTATGAGTAGCACATGGATATGTGCAGTAAAGTGAGGAGCTGATGGTAGTAGGAGTGGCGATTCGTCACAGACGCCCAAAACAATCTCCTTGGTCTAGCACTAATGAAAAGGGGATAGACTTCCTCGCTGTCTGGCCGATACCGACTTTAGGCCACCCGACGAAAAGGTCGAGTTGGTATCTTTTTGAAAATCGAGTCTATTAATTACAATTGTCAAAAAATGTTGTAATCTGTACGTACGTGACGAATATCTTTGAAGCTTTATATCTTAGGAAGAAATAAGAATACAGTGTATTCCATTTACACGTAAATTTTATGTGTAGAATGTTGATCTATATAATAGTGATCAAATCAAGTCTCTTTCCTCACACAACTTTCTTCCCTCCTCCATCTCCCTCTCTCGGCCGGGACAGTAGAATACATAGACTGCACCTCTGCAGAGGGGTAAAATCCCCCCCCCCCAATAGGACCACCTGTTGGCCGTGAGTGGCAACCCTTAATGCTTGAGGACGGAATCCTGTTGGCTGAGCAGTCCACGATATGCAGCACTCCACTTTGGCCCTTACTTAGGCTAGACGGGAAGTCGGAGAGCCCCCCTCCTCCTCCGATCAATCGGCTGTTCACGTCAAGCCCTAGCTCCTATATGATTATCCCGATCCTATTGCCTTTATGGCAACCCCCAACTTTTATATCATATATGTGGCTGTGAGTCCTGTGTGTATGACGTTAAATTACATCCAATGGTGAAGTTCCAGCTCTGGGGAATGTGGAGTACCCCTTCATCGCCATTATTCCCGGGCCCACTCTGGCAGTACCTGTTAGGGTCTCATCTATGGGTTAAATAGACCGAAAATGACTTTTGAAAAAATTGAACACCGAACAAGAAAGAATAAAACAAAACGTTTTCGGCCAAATTGGTTGACATGCCGTAAAATCCAACCTACCAACTCACATAACTTTCTATCTATCTATCTATCTATCTATCTCTCCATCTCTCTATCTATCTCTCCATCTCTCTATCTCTCTATCTCTATATCTATCTCTCTATCTATATATCTATCTCTCTATCTCTATATCTATCTATCTCTCTCTATATATCTATCTCTCTATCTCTATATCTATCTATCTCTCTCTATATATCTATCTCTCTATCTCTCTCTATCTCTCTCTCTCTCTATCTCTCTCTCTATATATATATATATCTCTCTCTATATCTCTCTCTCTCTATCTCTCTCTCTATATCTCTCTCTCTCTATCTCTCTCTCTATATCTCTCTCTCTATATATCTCTCTCTATATATCTCTCTCTATCTATATCTCTCTATCTATATCTCTCTATCTAATATCTCTCTCTCTATCTCTCTATCTCTCTCTCTCTCTATCTATATATCTCTCTCTCTCTCTATCTCTATCTCTCTCTATCTCTCTCTATCTATCTATCTCTCTATCTATCTATCTCTCTATCTATCTATCTATCTCTCTATCTATCTCTCTATCTATCTATCTATCTATCTATCTATCTACATAACCATCCACAAGTACTTTAGTTCTTCGAATTTTTGAGATCCGGAATAATCATTTTACACAGATGTACCCTGACCAGTGGCAGATCAAAGGGGATCAAAGAGGGGCAGCTATCCTAGGGTTCAGCCTTTGCGTTGCTATAACATCGAACTTTTGCCATTATACTCCTGAACTATGAATGCATAGAACTGGTTTTGAAAGTGGTTTTGTTAGGTGAAGCTTTGAAAAATCTGAATCCGTATTTATTGTCCACTGAAGAAGGCGCCAGGCCGCACTCTTTCCTCCGTTCCCCGATCACGAAGTTGGCTCGTCACTGACTCGAACTAATGTTCTCATCTTGTTTGTTATAGTCACACTGTTTCAGGACACCTCACGTGGTGTAATGATTACCAAACTAGATTAGCAGACCGTTGTTAGTGAGTTCGATTCTCACTGGGTGCCCCATACTTCTGGTCTTGTGCCACAACTAAATTAAGTTGAGTAAATAACTCTAGTCACAATTTCTCGGAATTTTTTTTAGATGAGGCTTGATAATTTGTATGATTAGGATATCCCCGTGGATTGAATAAAGGGTAGAGTTCAAAGTTCCGTGATAGCTCCCAATTACGACAAGAAGACTCCCAAGTCAGACAAGAAATACCCGAAGACCTTTTGTTCTATTCATGCTTGATGGGTATTCAAAAAAATTTTCAACTCAAATTTTTCAACACATTTATTTTTTTTTAAGACTCATTTTTTCTACTTAACCCATAGATGCGATCCTAAAAGGTACTACCACACCCGGGTAAGAGTGGATCTGGGAGTAATAGCGATGAAGTAATACTCCACATTCCCAAAAGCTCCAAAATTGGAACTTCATCATTAGATGCAGTTTAACATTATACCTATGACACTATATGAATGGGTGACTTTTTTGACAAGTGCATGGTCATACCTGTTGTTTATTTCTTTTTCTGTACGACGCCATGATGCTACGGAATTTTCACCATGTGATTATTTGCATTACATAGAAATGAAATGGTTTTACCGACCGATCCTTTTTGTTCACCTAAATTAACGCCACTTAGCTCATAATGGGAATTCAAATTGCAACACGAGGCACAAAACTGACAACAAAGGACATTTTATTTGTTCGCATTTAATCATTTCTGTCGGGTTGTCATGGAATAAACCGGAGTAAAAATGAGCGTAAGAATGAATAGCTCATTTTTGTTGTTGTCACGCGTTCAAGTATAATTAATGAGAGCAGTTGACAAATTGGGCTCAATGGTGTAGGTGTTGGCCGAGAAATAAGAAGGTTCTCGATCTTTTGATTAAATTGACCGTCCTGTCGGTGGGGCTGTAGAATACACCGACTGCATCTCTGCAGAGGGGCAGTGATGCTGATAACTTCTTGATTTAGTGCGTCCCAGGACGCACATATTTGCTTTGAATGAGTCACCGGGGAAATTTATGGGTCCCTATTGTGTGTGTGTGTGTGTGTGTGTGTGTATAAACTTCTATAGCTAATTTGGTTCCCTAAACTGGTTCTAAAAGTGTTTTGAGTACTTTCCAATATTTATTATACCAACTAATTCGGTTTCTTTTTCTTTTTTCTGAGAGTCAAAATTGTAACCATTTTTTTTGTTTGTTTATTTAGCTTCCTCTAAACTTCTAAAGATGCAGTGATGCTGATAGCTTTTTGATTTAGTGCGTCCTGGGACGCTTTGCTTTGAAGGAGTCCCCAAGAAATTTGATGGGTCCCAACTAAAGTTTCTTGATAAATTGTAAGGTTTTTATTTGTGATCTGGGGAAACAACTAAAGTCATCTAACTCCTACCTTGTCACATATCCTGTTTAATTCATTTCTAAGAAACTATTGAAATGTATTTACAGTTAGCTTGAAATAGTGAGGGAAGAAAAAAGAAAAACACTGGGATGCATGGATACGATTTTACTGCGTCCTTTTAGATTTTTGTGCATCAGGGACGCAGGACGCATACATATCAGCATCTCTGGAGGGGTAAAATCCTGAGCTGTCCATTACATGCAACACGCTACTTTGACCCTTACTTAGGCTAAACGGGTGGTCAGAGGTCCCCTCTGGTCAATCGGGTGGTCATGTCAAGCCCTTGCACCTATATGATTGTCCCAACCCTATTGCTCTTGTGACAAAAATCCCCAACCCTTTTTAGCATATGTGTTAGAAGGCAGTGACCGAGGGTTATGTCCTGGGTATGACCTTAAACTGCATATATTGGTAAAGTTCCAATCCTGGAGTACCAGCAACGGAATAATGGTATTTCAGTTTATTTCAACCGAGAAAATTCATTTGATATACGAGGAACGAATTGAACCGTAAGTCGACGTACCAATGTATTTGAGTTATTAAAATCCTGACCCGTTTCTTTCTTTCTTTCTTTCTTTTTTCATTGACTACAGGAATTTGTTTTAAAACGGTGAATACTAAAAGAATATGAATCTTTTCCTAAAGCAAATTAACTGAAGGATTATGGTGGGGTTGTTGGCGCATGACGACAAAACAAATGTTTTTAGAATTATGAATAAAAAAAGAAACTTCGTTTTTATTACATAAGTACTGGCCATTTTATTAATATTCGACAATTACCCGACATTTGGCGGAATTAAAAAACAAAACAAAAACAAAACTAAACAAAACAAAATAACCCAAAAAAAAAAACTGCGCTTTTAGTAAGTGCATGTTTTTGTCCAGTCTTTACACGCGTTGTGTAATGCTAGACTAGCAGAACACTACTAGTGAGTTCGAGTCTCACTGGGTCCGGCTTGTGCCATAACTAAGCAAAACTTAATTACATAACATGTTATATTTATATGGAATGTGCACTGTGCTTTACAGACTAAACTAGGGCCATATAAAGTGTATATTTAACTGGACTTGAGTCTGCATAGTTTTTCCGAATCCACATCCCTGGTAGGATGTGACACAAGGTCGCAAGCATAGGACATACAGCGAGGATCGAACTTGCTTTTCGGCAGTAATGGATCTGCTATTACACCACAGTAAATGCACAGTAAATTGCCAAGTTTACAGTGGTACATCGATTCCCATTTTTCACTTTTTAGAATTTCTTTCATTCGTTTCATAAGCTCTGGCCAGTCGGTCGGTTGTCATTCATTGTTTGAGCGAGAAACCCCCACAGACCTACGCCACACCAATGAGGCACGTGTACATGTTTAAGTTCTTGTTTGTCGGTACGTCTTATATTTTTGTCGTCAAAGGAAAAGAAATACAATATGTTGAAAGACAAACGGAAGATTGTTTGGTTAGCAAGCAGGTGTCTTTTATTTTCTCTTTTCTTTTCTTCCAGCATTGTCAATCGATGTTTTAAAAAGAAAGCATGTACTACTCTTGCTCATGTCCCCCCCCCCATACACACACTTTTAAAAAATCACGTGGGCGGATCTGCGCAGCCCGCGATTTCGCTTCTAAGAGATCATTAAATAAATAAATAAATGAAATAGTGGATTACATTTTTTAATCATTCTCTTAAATTTTGAATAAAACGATTAAATATTTATAAAGCAGGGTTTTTTTTTTTTTTTAACTATGCCAATATAGCGTTCATCCTTTTTTTAATTTAAAAAAAAATCTTTTGTTTAATTATAAGTATTACATACATGAGCGAGCGCCGAGCTTACTAATCTTTTTAGGGATAAGTAAACAATTCTAATTTATACAATTATCTCTTATATATAATATCTATCTATCTATAATTCTGATTGCATTTCAATCCGTCTAGGGGTATTTTATGCCTAAAGGTTTATGAATCTCATGTTTATTTATATTTTTTATGTAGTTGTTTCTTAAGGGTGTTTTTTTTGTTGTTGCTGCACAAGGTTCTATCGAATACGAGTAATATTTAATCAGATAGTTATTTACTAAGCTTAGCTTAGATGTGACACAAGGCCAGAAGTAATGAGAATCGAACTCGCTATCAATGATCTGCAAATCTTGCTTGCTAACCATTACACCACATGAGGTGCCCAATATTTAAACATATATTTGACCCATAGATAAGAGCCTAAGAAGTACTACCACTACAGTTAAATGGGTTCATTGAACCCATTTAACTGTAGTGGTAGTACCTGTTAGGCTAGGAATACTTGAACCAGGTTCAAGTATTCCTATCTTAGATAGGTTATCTAACAAGAATTCTACTAGCAAACATGTGCGTTCTTCGAGTGAAAGTATTTAAGTTTTAATGTAATAAGATCTACCGGATAAGACAAACAAAACAAAGAACGCATTTAAAAAGATTACACTTATTCTAATTTTATTTTAATCGATATCTATATAAAATTATACGTAGGATTGATTTTAATGTTTGAGAATAAAACGATAATATTAGAAATCGATAACACCAAGTAATTATTTATTAAACCCGGTTTTAGTGTTATTTGTATTATTCAGACTATTGTCCTCATTTTCATTGTTATCTGTACAACGTTTCGGCCGATATGCCCTCCGGCCTTCTTCCGACAAGAAATACCTGAAGAAGGCCGGAGGGCACATTGGCCGAAATGTTGTACAGATAACAATGAAGATGAGGACAATAGTCCGAATAATACTAATCATCAAGCCTCATCTCAAAAATTCAGAGAAATCCGGTTTTGTTAAAAACCAGTATGCAACACTAGTATATTAAACCTTTTATCTTTTAACAATATGTTATGCACATTGCAGGATTTTAAACGCATTTAATAACCTGTGCTTTTTTGAGGCACATCTAACTCGACTCAAATTTTAATAAAGACATCGTTAATAAATAAGATGCTCATTAACGTTAAATATTGATTATTTAATGATCATTGAGAATATAACGTAAATAAATAAGGGAATTATGACGTCGGTGGTGACGTAGTTTTGGTTACAGGCACACAATCTTCATCATAATAAGATGTAACAATTATTTGTTTGTTTGTCCAAAGTTATAGTTTCAAGCATTAGTAATTTTCAAACCTATCTATTTGGCGCATAGAGAGGGGGACCCCAAAAGGTACTACCACTCTGTTGGGGGAGTAAGACTAATGTTGGGATTTAAACAAAATTAAGAACAGGTTCTCTCACTACAAATCTCACTAACAACAGGTTCTCTCACTGTCACGGTCTCTAGCAGATCCATGGGTTAAAAAAAAAAGAAAAAAAAAAAAGGGTGTTGACAACACCTGATTCGAGCTAACTATCAATTCTCTGGAATTCCAAAAACAACAGCAACCTTGAGCACCTTTTTGATCTCCATGTTTCTAACACACATGGGCATGCCTACAACGTCAGAAAACAGCATAGCTCACATGACTTTTGGAAACATTTTTCACGCTCAGTGTTGCCGAGGCATGGAATAAGCTGCCTGCAACCGTTGTAGGCTGCCGAAACACTGCATCTTTCAAAGCCTCCATGCTTCCTGTAGCCAGCCAACACTATACCTGATACTCCCATCCACACACATACATGTATATTATTACTGTACGCTGTTCATATTCCTGACACTAATACATTATTCTATGTACTAGACATGAGACTTTGATGAGTTGTGGTGCACCTGAGCACTGTACACAATAAATTTCATTATTATTAAGATCTTACGAACCGGTTCAAACTGGCTGAATCTCATTACTGAGTGAGACCTCCCGAAAGGTATGACATTAAAATGCATGCGGTGGTGAGACTTCAGTTCTGGAGATATGGGGTTGTGGAATATCCCTTTATTACTATTGATTTTACGTCAACTCTGACCTGGAGTGGTAGTATCTGTTAGGGCACCATGTATGGGTCTGATAAATCTGTTTAAAAATGTTAAAAATGAAAATGTGCAAATTTTTATCTGCAGAGACGAATTTAAGAGTAGAAAATTCGAGAAACTCTGGTGCTGTTAACATTTCGTTGTCCTGGATTCCTGCCCTTATTTACGCTATGTTTTTCCTTGACAGTGTCTGGGGTAAATCCGACTAAACTTATGTTTATGGTATGAAAATTGTTTTGGAAATTTGAGTTTGTGTTTTGTAAAAATATATGGCACAAATTCAATTGAAAAAGAAAATTGTCTGAGTTCTTGTTTGTATTTTGGGGGTCATTGTAAAATTTAGAGAGATGAACGGTATGGATATTGTTTTGGAAATTTGAGTTTGTGTTTTGTACAAATTCATTCGAAAAAAATACTTTAAAGTGCGTGGGGGGATTGTAAAATATCTAAATTTAATTTGCCGATAAAAAGCGAGAAAAGCACAAAGTTAAATATGTAAGTTTGGACGAATTTACGCCTGACACCGTCAAAGAAAAACATAGCGTAAATCAAGGGCAGGAATCAGGGACGTCGAAATGTTATTAGCCCCGAAAATCGGTTAACGATAGACATCGTTTCTTATTTTCATTTTTTTTATTTTATTTTTTTATTCTTTTTTTTTTTTCATGGGGAAGGGGTTATTTATTTATGGTTACTATGTTTCGTGTTCTATCGGAGGAAAACTAAAACAGATCGGTCCTTCTCATATAGTCAGCTGTTAAAATTGTTTTAGGTCATTTTTTTCTTTTCTTTTTTTTCTTTCCCTACTTAGAAAGGAACAGTTTATCTAGAGACTTGGTAAAGAAAACAATTTGTCAGTTTGATGAATCAACTCCTTCCCCCATTTCTCATGAAGGTACAGTTCACTAAAATGTCGTCAACTTGGATGGTAGAATTCTTTTTCATTTAGTAGACGTTCCAGTTTTTCAGTAAGAATCTAATGTCCAGACTTCTCAGTCATTTGCTATTTATTCAGTCCTACTGACTTTCAGTTCTACTCGATTTCAGAACATGTTACTATTGATTTATTTCAGTTGGGTAATTCACATAGTGTAATGGTTTGCAAGCTAGATTAGCAGACCATTTTTTTAGGGCCGTGATGCTTAAGGATGGAATCCACGTGGCCTTTCTGCCCTGTCTGCCTGTTTTTGTCTCTCTCTCTCTCTCTCTCTCTCTCTCCGCTTGTCTGGCTCCTGCTGCTACTGCAGACCCTTCTGCCAACATTTCCTGCAAAACTCCACTTAGGGCCTTACTTAGGCTAGACGGGGTGGTCGGAGAGGCCCCCTCCGATCAATCAGCTGGCCATGTCAAGCCCTAGCACCTATATGATTGCCCCAACCCTTTTTATCATATGGTTGCTAGAAGGTGGTGGCTGATGGTCTTCATGTCCTGGGAATGACGTTAAACTTTATCTGATGGTCAGGTTCCAGTTTTGGAGGTCTGGGGAATGTGGAGCACCCCTTTATCACTATTGCTTCCTGATCCACTCTGACTTGGAGTGGTAGTGCTTGTTAGGGTCCCATCTATGGGTTAAATAGAAAAATGTGTTTAAAAAAAAAAAATTGAGTATCCATTAAGAATAAATTTATTTCAAAACTTTGTCAGCATTAAATGACCCACTGAGGTTGATATGCCGTAAAACAAAACAAAGTAAACCATTCTTAGGGGATGGAGTCCCTGTGGAATAATTGCTAATGTGTGTGATTGCAAAATTGTTGTAAGCAAGTTTGAACTTCAGTCGTACTATTACATTCACTTTTGGACTAATACCCTTGGGAAAGGTATGAACTCCTTCACACCCCAGCTATGGATTAAATAGTGCCATTATTGTTCTTCTACAAGGATAGCTTTGATATTAAATAACCCACAAAGAAACCAAACCAAATAATTTTTAGTTTGTCAACTCACTGGTACCCCATATTTCTGACCTTGTGCCACAACTAAGCTAAGCTTAATAAATAACTACTTAGGTGGTATCCAATCATTTTCTTTAAATACCGGAGGAGGAGGGTGAAGAAAACTTGATAATAGAAAATGAAAGATATACATGTATTTACCCAACCACTCCACAAAAACAGGATATGACACAAGGTCAATTTCTTGACGGGGTTTTACAGGTTTGAATTCAGAATTGTCTTTTCCTACATCGGTTGCCATACCAAGGTTAGAGCCCAGTTTGCTCTAGTATTTACCCATAGCTAGAGAGAAAACAGTTTGATTCATACCTTTCCCAGAGGTATTAGTGCTATGTGAAATGTAAACAGCCTCAATCAGGATTTGAACTTGTCTCGCCGTGTCCATTTCCTATGATGATAACCACTACACAACAAGTACTTACTATATGGTAAAGGAGACACAATGCAATCTCCTTGTGCTAATTTTATGCACCTTTGCATTGTGTTATATACACAAGGAGGCTGCGTGCTGTCTTTAACAAATCTTGGAAGGGTCATCCCCCCATAAAAAAAAAAGCAGCTGTACGGTCACTTACCTCCTATCACACAAGCCATCCAAGTAAAACGAACAAGACATGCTAGGACGAGCTCATAAGTGATGTTCTCCTGTGGATGCCTATACACGGACACGCCAGAATGTGTCAACCAGCGAAGCCTTACATTGATTATCTCTGTGCGGATACTGGATGCTGTGAAGAGGACATTACCGAGAGAGATGACCAATAGAGACGTGTGGTGAGATAGTCATGGGGTTCTGTTCTTAATAGATTAATATCAATGATTGCTATGTTTTATGTGATCTTGTTTAGTATGATATACCCCTAACTCCACACTCTGCTTGTTTCTTTTTGTCTCAATTGTATTTTATTTTTGTCAATGTAACTTGTAAAATTAAACAGCTACACTAGTTGTGTTGTAACTTTTCGAGAAGTCATTAACATACCAGGAATTTTTCCAACAATTGAACCTTGTCTTTATATCGTTATGACGGTGCACTTGTTAAAAAACGAGAAAATAGACACTCACTGACAAAAATCTCCACACTTTGATCATAAATTTTATTTTTTTAAATCAAAACAAATTGGAGAAAAAAAAGGCTATAAAATTATTTTCTTACATTAGAAACAAAGTTATTTGATTTTTTGAAATTTGTATTTAAAACAAATCAAAACGTTTTCAGTGCCAAATATTTAAATTTTTGAAAAAATCTGCTAAAAATCAAATGATAAAATTTATTAGAACTGTTGTGTATTTTCTTCCCAATTTTTTTTTAATGATGAAGATTTTATGTGAATTGATAAAACCTTTTCTTATTGACTAAATTTTTTTGTCACTTCAAAGAATATCCTTTGGCATTGTTAGGAGCATTTTCACTTCTTTTGCTGAGATTGTAGATTGGAAATGAGCTCTCTCTCCTTTTTTTTTAATTTTAAAAATTTCTCTCTTTCTCTCTCTCTCTATCTATCTATCTCTGTCATTTTTTTTTGCCTGAAAAACAAAAAAAAACCAAAAAACCAAAAAAAAACTAGGGATTTAACCTTCAGATTTGCAAGTTTTCTCCCCGTTAAATTGATTTTTCTAACTATTACCACACAATCATTGCATTTAAGTGTCGTTTTTTTCCTCCTCATAAATATATAATGAGAGGGAGAGAGAGACACATATGCGTCCCACCCCCAATTTTAAAAATCTTTTTATTTCTTTTTTTTAAATATCCCTATTGAGGACTGAAGATTAGATAAAACCTGTTAATAACATGAAGAATAATACAAGAACCAATGTTTAAGTTTTCTTAATTTTGGTTTGTAGTTGTATTAAGTGAATTTGAAGATAAACACACTCAAATTATCATTTGTATTAAGTTTTCCTGCTTCTTGCAAAGAAACAATCTTTTTATATTTAAGTTTTTTTTTTTTGATTCAGTCCCCACAAAATATTTGTGTCATTTCAACTGTATGAACTCATCAATTTTTGCTTTGTTATTAAAAAAAAAAAAAAAAAAAAAAAAAAAGGATGGGTCTTTCTTTCTTCTTTTTTATTTACATTTTTTTGTTTTTGTTTTTGTTTACTGAACATATTTTAATTTTCAAACAAACATATCATCACCCTTTCAGGGCTTAGAATATACTGATTGCATCACCTGCAGAGATGTAAATTGAGACTTTTCTAATCTGTGATACAGTAACCTGAAAAAGGTTATTGAACTATATATATATATATATAATAATATATATATAATATATATAAGTGTTATGGGTCCAATGGGGAAAATTAAATATTTTATAAAAAATAAGGTCCACAAAATGGATCGTCTTTTTAAAAAAAAAAAAAAATTATTTTTATTATTGTAAAATAATAATTAAAACAAAATATACACACACACACACACACACACACACACACACACACACTAACCCCTCTGCACAAGCTGGATGTGACACAATTTCTTAAGCTGAGTTTTAACAGGTTTAAATTCAGGGTTTTCCTTCTAGATTGGTTGCCTAACCAGTGGTCTGCCCTACTATTTACCTATAGCTGGAGAGAGAATAGTTGAATTCATACCTTTCCCAAGGGTATTAATACTATGTGAAATGCAAACATTCTCTGGTTTGGAACTATATATAACCTTTCTAAAACTTGTCACATGTCATCTAAAGAGAATATGGACACTGTCCATTAATCTGACAAAAAAGGTTATGGGACTATGAGAACTTGTCTGAGTATCCTCATCTTGGTTATTATTATAGTCACAACATTTTAAGGTTTAGCTCAGTCAGTAGAGCGTCGGAATAGGAACCACAAGGTTCCAGGTTCGATACTACGCCCTTGCCAACTCGGTGTATGAATAGCACAATGATCTATGCGGTAAAGGAGCTGATGGTAGGTTTGGCGCTCCACCTCAGACACTATAAAAAACAATCTCCTTGGTCTAGTGCTAGTAAAAAGAGGATACACTCCTTTGCTGCCTAGCTGATACCGACTTTAGGCCACCCGGCGACTTTTACTACTATCTATCTTATTTCAGGTGTCTGTTATTTATTAAGCTTGCTTTGGCACAAAGCCAGAAGTGTGGCACACGACCTAATGAGAATCAATTCCCTAAGAACACGGCACTGCTAGCCTAGCTTGCTCACTGGTGTAGAATAATCATACTAAGTTCCAATTACCGACGAATTGGTAAGACAAGGCAACAAGGAACTGTAACTTAATATCTAACCTTGTTGCAATCCTACTGCAGAATGCCAGAGTATTTATGAAGCCTTATAACTTCATAGAAACCAAGCAGCCAATCAGGACTCAAGGAATGGAACCACCCAAATACATGAATGGACTATTCTTGAGTTCCAGAAGTACCAGCAGTCTTAGGCACTATTTCGGTTGTGCTTAGCCAGTTGCTGTTGTCCAAACCAACAGTATACTGATTGACTGACCTCAATAACTGGTGTATTGTACAAGTTTCCCTAGGCGTCTGTTTTAACCAGGGAATTTTGAAGTGAACCTTTTTATTCAATCCTCAGGAGTGTTTTGTTCTCATTGTGACATTCATACTTAGAAGAAGAAATCTTTTATCAGTTAATTGTTCCCAGTTAATTTGCCCTTGAGATGTTGGTCGTTTGTCTCTTTTATTTCAACCTGAGTAAGGATGATTTTCAGAAAATTTGCACATAGATATCTTTTGTGTAATTTTCTCCATATCATTTACTATCATGGCGTCTATCACACATTACTCATTATCTACACTTTTTTTTGTGCTGTCATCGATATTGGTTGGTATTTGTGTTATTTTCATGTGATTTACAATAGTCATTGAATAAGTTTGGCTTAGTCTGGCAAAAAGTAGGTATTTACTCAACCTGTTTGTCACGGGTAGGATATGGTACAAGGTCGCACGTATGGAGCATCAGTGAGGATCTGTTGTATCATGAGGTGGAAAGATATAGATGAATGGTGTGCTTAACACATTTATTAAGCACCAGCATCTAATGCTAAACAGATACATACAAACACAGAACAAATAAGTACAAACAATTAGCAAGGCAAACTCACACTAAAAGAAAAGGGTCAGTTTGGTATAGCCAATGCAACAAAGTCAGTCTGAATATTATTCAGCTAGTTATTCTACTTTATTTGTAGGTTATTTTATTGTTACTAGTACAAATTAAAAAACGCCCTCCGGGCGATGTAAAAATAAATTTTTGAAACATTGCCTGAGGGGTGGGAGTAAAAAAATTCAATGTCAGCGAGTTTGTACCCTAAATATGTAAAATCATCAAATTCATTAAAGGATTAAAAAATAAAACAATTTTAGATGTAAACTTTAAATATGTATTAAAATAAAACAAACTATATATAGATATATAATACCAGTCATGTATTTATTAAAACTTGTTTTAAAAAACAATGACGACTGTCTAATGTTGCATGTTCAAATTTTGATTGTATTTATTCTATGTTATGATGATTTTGGGTAATATGTAATTTTTGTTACAGACAAAACCGGAAGCGAATCTCCCTTATTAATAAATGTGACAGAAAAATATATGCTTTCACTATTTAAGTTTTATCTTTTTAATTATCTTCACAATATAAATCAAATCTTCATTATTTGCTCTCCAAAAGTAAGATCTGGTGATAGTGATGTGTGTGTGTATATATATATATATATATATTACTTTGTTGTTAATTGTTTTATTTTAGTAGTTTCCTCCGGACATACATACACACAATTGCCCTTTTATATATGTATAGATGGATCTGTGAGATTAACTTGCTAACCATTACACCATGATAGGTACCCTCACAAAGTCTGAAGTATGATACGCTCTGTGAGAATCAAACTCTTTAATAATGGTCTGCTAGTTTAGTACTATACAAATCATCAAATGTGACTTAATTAGTAGGTACAGATAAACAAATTTGGATGCACCTGGTTATATCTTAGATATGTACTTTAAGGAAAAAGTCTCTAAAAGGATTTTTTTTTTTTTTAAAGACTTCAGAAACTGTATAAGAAAGAAAAATTTTAAACTGACGTTTCTTTGTTTAATCGCATATCAACCTTTGTGGGTTATTTAATGCCAATGCCACCATTGTAGAAAGACAGTAGTGGTACTATTTAACCAATAGCTGGAGGGGGGAGGGATAAGAGGGTTTATACCTTTCCTGAAGGTAAATGTAATATTATGACTGGATTTTGATCTTGCTTACTACGTTATTGCAGTCTAGCACTTTTGCAACTACACCGTAGGGACTCTCCCTTGTTGAGAGTTGTAAAGAATACTTTTTGTGTGTTGTATAATGTCTGATTGAACAACGTCTGTTTGCTTATATGTCTGCCTTTTAATGACTATAAAAACAAAAATCAAGATCAAACAGCACATTGCAAACAATCGCTCTCTAAACAGCTTGCTTTATTTATATATATATATATATATATATATATATATATATATATATATATATATCATATGATTTCATATGATGATGTCATATCTGCTGTTGATGACTTTTTGACCCATGGGTCCAAACGCTGCAGCACTGAAAGAAATGTGTGGGGGCCCCAAGGAGGGCTGTTAAAGGATAAGTCTAATTTGGTCACATCCCATGAGTATGTTGGTCAGTCTATGACCCTTGTGTGTGTGTGTGTGTATATATATATATATATATATATATATATATATATATATATATATGAGTCATCTGAGAAAACACAAAGATAGAGTATCAAATGCTACTGGCACCCAACTATGATTAAAAAAAATTTTTTTTTTTAAATACAGGAAATGGCCTTACTCGAACACAAGTTCTATATATATATATATATATATATATATATATATATATATATCGAACTTGTGTGTTCGAGTAAGGCCATTTCCTGTATTTTAAAAAAAAATTTTTTTTAATCATAGTTGGGTGCCAGTAGCATTTTATACTCTATCTTTGTGTTTTCTCAGATGACTCACCAGGCCAGCCCTGGAGAGACATACTCTTTCACATAAACTACATGTTGAAACTTCTTCACTTTGAATGTTGCTGGGCTGAAAATGACCCTTTCCAATAGCCTGCTTCAATTTTTGGTGTTTATTTCGGTTGGACTCAAATTCTTCCACAGACAGGTAGATGGTGGCTCTCTAGCCAGGTCTATTACAAGCTTATATATATATATATATATATATATATATATAAAGAAATTTGAAAAAACTAGTGTTCCAAAAATAAGATGAATTTATTTATCGATGCTTAAACGTTTCGGTTTCTTTAAACCTTCGTCAGGATGTATTATGGGGTGAAGAAATTGATGGATGTTTTATAGATGACAGGAGATGAAAATCTTTATAAAATCTTTTTTGTGTAACTGTATTTGTTCAGCGTTATATTTTTGAAAGACGAGTCGCGATCCGCACACACGAAGAAGTCATGACGCGTGACGTAACTCGAAGAAATGCATTCAACAAAAGATAAGAAAAAGTATTAATGGACTGATTTTATGAGAACAAAGGGAACAAAGTGGGAATGATAACTAAATAATTAAATAAAGCCTGGTATTTTGTAGTTATTTAAAACTATTTTAGCTAGAAACAGTGATATATTAAAATATATATATAATTTCCTTTTTCTGGCTTTTAAGAAAAAAAATCATTCACACAGTATTTGAATTGTACAATGATTTTAGAATGTTATGAGTCACATGACTATTGAATATTGAGTCAAATGACTATTGAATATCTATTATATATTCATTCACTCCTTTGTTATTTATTATGTATTCATCACACACAATAATATAAGTATAAATAAAGATATACATAAGTAAAGAATATGCATCAAGGAAGAGGGGGGGTGATACCTTTTCCTTGAAGAATTCTGGGTATTCTTTTGAATCGATGAGAATTAAAGAATTCTTGACATACCTTAGTTTTTGGAAGGAATCCGTCAGCTTTTCTTGAAAAACTAGGAAAGAAAGAAAACAAAGAAATGGTAAGAGTATAATTGTAATAACTGGTTTTCTATGAGAGAGATTCTCTATCATTTTCAGTGGGCTTTTTAGCTTTAAAGCCATATTTTATGGCCACCCATCCACATACAATGAGAGGGCGAGCCCCAAAATTGTTTTGACTAACAAGAAGAAGCCCCTTTGGTTTGAATTTGAGATTTCCTTCTCTTTGGTCGGTTGCCATACCAAGGTTAAAGAGCCCACCTGCTCTACTATTTTACCTATAGCTGGGAGAGAATTCAGATTCGTACCTAAGGGTATTAGTGCTGTGTGAAATGCAAACAGCTGTGTCCAGGATTTGAACTTGTCTCGCTGTGTCCATTTCCTACGATAGTAACCATTACACCATACACCTCCACATATCTTTGCTGGTGACTGCAAATTTAATACAACAAATCTATCCCTAAATTTGTGATCTTATCTATCTAGTCTTGCCCCTTGCAGATATAAAAATGTAGGATTCAGCTGTTCCCCAAGGAGGGGGGGGGTCTCCTGTCTGATCTAGCCGCTTTGTGATGAATATCTTCTGATGAATACGTAAGATGTTTCAATTTTTAACTCCAACTATAGACTACAAACTAAAATAGAACCATGCTTTTAGGTATAATTTTGTTCTTCTTATAACATAGAAAAAAAGAAAGAAAGAAATGTTTATTTTCACACATTACATTTTTTTACAAAAAACACAACAGATAATTAATGTATTAATATGTGGAGGATGATCACTAATCAGGACTGATCCTATTTTAGTAGTAACCACCTCTGATATTTCATAGGTTTTCAGATTAAATTTGACGAGATTGAAAGCAGTTTTAAAAGAATTGAATGTCTTAAAATGAATAAAATATAATGTATTATTGTTTTTATTTTATTTATTTATTTATTTATTTTTTTAAATTTTTTTAGATAGATCTATTTTACTAATTTTCTATTTTTTGTGTGTGTGTAAAAAGAAAAAAAATGAGTTGATCACCTTGTCCTTTTTCGAGTGAGGCAGTTTTTCTTTTATGAAAACAAAACATTGCGTTTGTTTGTTTTTAAAGAGTCTTTGGGATCTGTTAAAAATATTTTAACAGATATAAGTAATTCTTAAAAGAACAACAAAGGTTATTAATTTCAAATCTACAGTAGAGACTGGGTCTCTTTTTTTGTTGGTATAGATGTTACTTACCATAATTAGTTGTGTATAATTTACACCCCTACCTTTGCGCTACAGTATTGAACAACCCTTCTCCTCCCAGATAGCTGAATTGTTATAATGTTACAGTGCATTAGAACTTTGTTGCTCTAACGATTTGCAAAAATCATTGTATGCCACAATTTGACCTTTTTCAAACTCTGACAATTACTTACGCCATTAGCAAAGAACTAATCACAAATTAGGATATCAAATAAAAGAAAATTCGGACCATATGACTTTTAGGTACCCCTTTTGCAATCTCTATTTGTGGGGACATTTTTTCTATTTATACTGTCAAAATCCGGTTAATTGTTAACAGACGATTTTTAGAGTTGTTTTTTTTTAAATTATAAAACTAACCCTGACGGTGTAAATGAGAAAAGTGTCCTTGTGAGTCAAGATTGCGGAAGGGGTGCCTAAAGGTCATGTGGTCCGAAAATTCTAAAAAAAAAAAATCCTTTTTTTTTAATTCTTTATTCCACCACTTTCATGATTTAACGATTTTGTATCTTCACATTTTTATTTTATTTTTTTATTTAAAAAATTTTTTTTTGTGTTCTTTTTGATAATTTCCAATTTTTTTATAATTTTTGAGGAAATAACATGAATTGATGAATGATTCCATTTTCTTTCAATATCATAAAGTGACAATCTACAATAATTGTATGACACAATTTAACCTTTTTTCAAACTGTTGACAATTTCTTATTTGCCATTAAGAAAGGGTTAATCACAAATTAGGATATCAAATAAAGGAAAAGAAAATTCTAAGAAATTTCCCTTTTTTTTTTTTTTTTTTTTTTTTTTTTGGTATTTCTAATTTGTGAGCAATCTGTAGAGAGACTGAAACAAACAAGTAAAGGTGCACCTCCTGAAAAATGAAATAAATTTTGTATTTCTAATTTGTGACCAATCTGTAGAGAGACTGAAACAAACAAGTAAAGGTGCACCTCCTGAAAAATGAAATAAATTTTGTATTTCTAATTTGTGAGCAATCTGTAGAGAGACTGAAACAAACAAGTAAAGGTGCACCTCCTGAAAAATAAATAAATTTTGTATTTCTAATTTGTGACCAATCTGTAGAGAGACTGAAACAAACAAGTAAAGGTGCACCTCCTGAAAAATAAAATAAATTTTGTATTTCTAATTTGTGAGCAATCTGTAGAGAGACTGAAACAAACAAGTAAAGGTGCACCTCCTGAAAAATAAAATAAATTTTGTATTTCTAATTTGTGAGCAATCTGTAGAGAGACTGAAACAAACAAGTAAAGGTGCACCTCCTGAAAAATGAAATAAATTTTGTATTTCTAATTTGTGACC
The DNA here is from genome assembly GCA_023376005.1 of Doryteuthis pealeii. NCBI lineage: Eukaryota > Metazoa > Mollusca > Cephalopoda > Myopsida > Loliginidae > Doryteuthis > Doryteuthis pealeii. The sequence goes on along the minus strand of CM042160.1, from coordinate 74,487,115 downwards.
AATCTCTATGAAGAACTTGTCATCTCTTCATCTTGTCTTTCATTGTACGTCAGGTTTCTGAATTTCTCTAAATATTCTTATGTTAGAGAAATATATATCTTTGAAATAAAATTCTTCAAAATTGTTTGGCAAAACTGAAATAAGAAAGTTATTAAAAGGAATAAATTCTATTATTAATTAAACTAAAGTGCATATATGTAGATGTTGTTTGGATTTTAAGTTTATTGCTCTAATAAAGATCTTGCTATGGTGTGCTTTTTAGCTGGGTTTTACACACACACACACACACACATGAAATAGCAGTATAATATGAGACTTTTTGTCACATTACAATGGCTAATACTATAGATATGTTTATGAGATTCAATCTGCTGACATTCTTTTCATTTCATTGTGATGAATGACATTGGAATTCTCTCATTGTCATTTGAATATTTATATTCTTTTTTATACAATGAATTCAGTCTGTTTACTGAATTCTAATTTATCTGAAATTTTGTTTTAGCTCAATGTTGCATAATTTAATATTTATATTACCTGTCACAAACCAATTATATTAATGTTCATCCTATAAACTATTGATAATAAATCTCTGTCTCTTCTCTCTCTCTCTCTCCTCTCTCTGTCTCTTCTCTCTCTCTCCTCTCTCTGTCTCTTCTCTCTCTCCTCTCTCTCTCTCTCTCTCTCTCTCTTCTCTTCTCTCTCTCTCTCTCTCTCTCTGTCTCTTCTCTCTCTCTCTCTCTCTCTGTCTCTTCTCTCTCTCTCCTCTCTCTCTGTCTCTTCTCTCTCTCTCTCTCTCTCTGTCTCTTCTCTCTCTGTCTCTTCTCTCTCTGTCTCTTCTTCTCTCTCTCTTCTCTCTCTCTCTCTTCTCTCTCTGTCTCTCTCTCTCTTCTCTCCTGTCTCTGTCTACCCCCTTTCTCTGTCTCTCCTGTCTCTGTCTACCCCCTTTCTCTGTCTCTCCTGTCTCTGTCTACCCCCTTTCTCTGTCTCTGTCTGTCTGTCTCTCTCTCATATATATATATATATATATATATATATATATATATGGCCGGTTTAGTTCAGTCGGTAGAGTGTCTAACTAGGAATCACAAGGTTCTGGATTCGATGCCCGCCCTCACTAACTCAGTGTATGAGTAGCACAAGAATCTGTGATAAAGTGTGGATCTAATAGTAGGTGTGGTGCTCTTGCAATCTGGCTGATACCGACTTTAGGCCACCCTGACAATTTTACTTTTACTTGTACATATATTTTACCTGAAGTTTAATGGCTCCTTGAAATAGGCCGGACAGATTTGGGATGACACATAAGCAGGCCTGATAGTCATGGCTAATTCGAAATTCACTCCTCCCAGGCTTAACATATACTTCCCAATGAAAAACTCATTTGCCACATATCCTTTCTACATATGTGTGTGTGCGTGTATATATATATATATATATATATATATTATAAGATCAGTTAAAGACACTTTAATACCAGAAAATAATTATCTTCCAATAGATGGATAGGCCACGTCATTAGTGCATTTTATATCACTTTTCTTAAAGCATATCAACTCCTTTAAAGACCCCCCCCCCCCAAAAAAAACAAAAACAAAAAACCCCAAAAAACAAGAAAAAACAAAATTTTCTGCTGATGGTGACCTCAGATTGAAACTAGTTGAGAACAATAAAAACATTACAGAAAATAAATATTCCTATTTGTCTTATCACTTTTGTTTATATATATATATATATATATATATATATATATATATATATATATATATATATATATATAATGTGTGTTTGTTTGTATTTAGGTAGCAAATTTTCTTGTTGGCATATTTTATTAAGTATGACAAACAAGGATTTAGAGTTGAGTTTTTTAATTAACCTTTTCATATTCGAGAGCAGGATGTCGCAATTGAGGATAAACGCTGCATAATAATTGTCCAAAATCACTGGTTTTATATCCTGAGTATATATATGAGAAAGTTGGTACCTTGGGATTTTTAAAAAGATTTTACAGTGCCAAGCATTCAGTAGCTAAATAACTTTTATAAGTTAAAATATATACATATACTTACTTCAATTGAACAATGGTAAAGTTATACCAAGTGTAAAAGCAAAACTTTCTTTGAATTTCTTAAGCCAACTACAAAAGCAAACTAGTAAAATCTCAATCTGGAAGTGAATTGTCAGCCCCCAGTTTTTGACTTTACCTGCCTGATTAATAGACCTTCAATATACAAGATGTCCAGAAAATTCTGCTACAGGTTGAAAATGTATCAACAAAGATGGCGGTCATGTTGAAGTGCAATAATAAAAAAAAAAAAAAAAAAATACATCAGTAAGAAATCTTCAAGAGTTGAACTTGAATGTTTTTCATGAAAAGATTTTTATAATTTGTACAATGTGAGTTATTAAAGGTTCAATTTCAAAAACTGTTCCAAGACTTTGGGGACACCCTGTAGAATGCCATGGGTGATACCCAACAGAGGGAAAGAAGGAAAGAGGTGTGTGTGTAGGTGGGTGGTGGCAATGAATGGACTTGACCAGTGTCCCCCCCCTCTCTTTCTCTCTCATCATACATCATCATAAATGAAGGCCTAAACTACGTCTAATGGTGAAGTTCCAATTTTGGAGCTCTGGGAAGTGTAGAGTACCCCTTCATTGAGATCAGTTAGTCTACTATTGGTTTGAATAACAGCAACTAGCTAAGCACAACTGAAGTAGTGTCCAAGACAGTTGGTATTTGTATTAAGTTACAACTGCTTGTTGTCCCATCTATGGGTTAATAGAAAAATGTATTTATAAACAAAATTGTATTATCCATTAAGAATTTATTCATATCAAACTTTATCTGCATTAAATGACCCACTGAGGTTGATATGCCGTAAAACAAAACCAAACCAAACCAACTGCTTGTTGCCGTGTCTTACCAATTCGACAGTAATTGGAACTTAGTTTGATTATTCTTCACTCCCAGGTCCACTCTGACCCAGAGTGGTAGTACCTGTTAGGGTTATATCTATGGGTTAGATAGAAAAAAAATGTGTTTAAAAAAAAATTGAATGCCCATCAATAATGAAAAACGTCTTAGGCATAAAATGATCCAAAAAGGTTAACATGCTGTAAACCAACCAACCAACCAACCAACCAACCAACCAACCAACCAACCAACCAACCACCAACAACCAACAACCAACCAACCAACCAACCAACCTATGGGATTGGTCAAATTATTGTGCTGACAACATGAAGAATTTAGAAAGGTTCAATTGTTCAAAGAATTTCTGATACGTTAATGATTGTTCACAAAAATATTTCACTCAATAAATAACTTTTCCATTAATAATTGTTTAAAGTTAGCAATAATAACCCAGTTATAATCATCTTTGACATAGAATTGTTTGTTGGCTCAGGACCGCACTCGGTGGCAACAGACTCTCTGTAGTGGTGTGGACTATTCATATATGAAGTTTGGGCACCTCAGATGCTTTACCACACAGATCAGATTACTCAATTCAAACCTGTTAAACTCTGCTTAAGAAATTGACCTTGTGTCACATCCTACTCATATGGAAGGGTTGGTATATATATATATATATATATATATATATATATATATATATATATATATATATATATATATATGATTTTTGGATGTTTGTTTATTTAGAAACGTTGCTGAATAAAGTATATATTAAATTTTTACTTGAAGGCACTTACAACGCATGTATCGCATAAAATTTGATACTTTTTTTCTTATTTCGCTAGGATGGTCAGCTGTGTACTGTGGCCGAGGCGATAAAAGTGTTTCACTTAGTGTTTCACTGTGTCTGCTGAAGTCCCGGTTTCGATTTCTGTCGGAGGGAAATCGTTAGTATATACCGCTGATGAGACTTAATAAAGTCGAAACAGTCTGTACGGTATTCTACACATCGAGCCATCCTTTGTTGGGATTACACTTGTCAAGTTCATTTTCTATAAGAAAAAAAGTATCGAATTTTATGCGATACATGCGTTGTAAGTGCCTTCAAGTAAAAATTTAATATATATATATATATATATATATATATATAATATTGTAATAATAATGGGATTAACTATGAAATGTTAATTAGAATTATCACACCTTCCTAAATAGAAGCATTAGTGTAATCCTGGACCACGGTCTAGTTATTAATAAAAAAGAATTCTTTAAATTCCAAGACCTGATCTTAAATGAAATCATTATTTATTATTGTATTATTTACATTTTTCAGATTGTTCTCTTATTTTGTGAGGAAAATAGTCTGAAAAATCTAAATAATGCAAATTCTCAAGCCTCGTCTCAAAAATTCAGGCAAATGAAATCAAATACATTTACCACTAAGAGAGAATTTACTTGTACACCAGCAATATTAATAATGAATTTTAATATTAATATTAATAGTACTAGCAAATATATGCACCCTCCAGGTGCAAGTATTTAAGTTTTAATGTAATAAAATATTGTATTAAATTAGAAAGGCTAATTAAACTAAATAAGAATACAGATAAAAAGATTTGAAACAGAGGGAGTATAATAAAAGATTTGAAACAGAGGGAGTATAATAAAAAATGGAACAACTGAAACTTACTCTTCCATCACCCTCGTCTTTCATTGTTATTTTTTCTAATTTAAGTATTTAGTTATAAGAGGAAGTAAAGAATAAAATGACAGTTATCTTATCTTGTTAATGGATTTCATTTAAAATTCATTGAAGAGATTTTTGCTTATATTCATTAAAATAAAACCAAACAGTTAGAAATCAATAATACTAAGCACATATTTATTAAATTCGATTTTGTAATATTAATATGCAAATTAGCCTTCACGTTCACACTGTAAACCGCTATTTGGTTGTATATATAAACATAATTGCATGTTGTCAGTATGTAGACATAGTTAACAGTATTAATAATGTAAGACAATTTTATTAATAATTGAGATTTAGATAAAAATAAAATCATGGAGAATATGATGTAAATAACTAAGGGAATTGTGACTTGAGTAGGAATATAGTTTCAGTTACAGACAGAAAAACGCACAATCTCCATTATAATAAGATAGTATATTATTAATAGTATAACATCAATAAAATATTCTATTTTTACATGAAGTAGTCAATCATCTTTATCATCTATTTCTACATTTTTCCTAAATCTCACCCAGACCTGTTCTATAATAGGAATGATTTTTGACCCTAGCTAGGACATAAAGAGACAGGGCCTTTGATAGGATCTCATTCTCCCAAATCTCTGATATGGGGTCCCAACTCTACTACTTGTTCATTTTCATAAAGTAGTATTCATTCATAGAAAATATATGAATCCACTCTCTCTGGGCCCCCAAACAGTCAACCCTCAGTTGAGGATTTGGGGTTGTATGCACTGGCCCTCCTAATAGGTACTATCACTCCAGGTCACAGTTGACCTGGGAATAATAGCAATGTATGAAGGGGTACTCTATACCCCAAATCTCCAAACTCAGCATTAGATGTAATTTAGTGTCCTACCCAAGACATCCCCATTTTTGGGGAAGGTCTTACCCCTCTGCAGAGGATACAGTCGGAATATTCTGTACACTAAACTACTGCCAATTTTGTTGTTTTTTTCTCTTTTGTTTTTTAACACTTATCTCGGAAGCAGAAAAGTTTTCTTTGGAAAAGACTCGGTGAAAGTTTGAATTCATTTTGGATTTTGATGCATTTTAAAAATTTTCTTTACATGCAAGTTAATTGTAAAACCAGTTTTCTCCTAAGTGAAATATCTTTTGTCAATAACTTTGAGGAGAAGAGTCATTAACATACCAGAAATTGTTCAGACAATTGAACCTCTTCTTTGTATTTCTAATATTGTTAATTACAATGTTTCAACCAAGAAAAAAAAAAAGAAGAAAAGAATCCTCTTTAGAGAACAAATAGAATAGCACAGAAAATGAACTCTTCTTTGTACATTTATTTTCCACACATACATACATACATATATTTATTGCATGCATTCCACACACACACACACACACACACACACACACACCACACACATATATTATTTATTTATTGCATGGATGTGATACAGCAACCCTTGGGTTTCATGTCTTTCTTATCACCATTCCTCAGATGGAATGAAACCTAAGAGTTGCAGGATCACATCCATGCAATAAATATGTATATACAAAACTAATATAAATTCATTTATTCTTATATCTTGGCCCATTAATGAGATAGTGATAACCATACTCTATTGCTATATATATATATATATATATATATATATATATATATATATATATATATATGAGAGGTGGAGTGGCTTATTATTTGTATCAGCTGGACAGCAAAGAGGTCTATCCCCTTTTCACTAGTGCTAGACCAAGGACATTGTTTTGCTGAGGTGGAGCGCCACATCTATTGTCAGATCTCCACTTTACTGTACAAATCAGATTATCCAACCTGTACTACTCCTGTGGTGAGGACTAGTATTGAACCTGGAACCTTTTGTTCCTATGTGTATGCTATACCGACTGAGCTGAACAGACCCCTTATTTCTTCTATTTTTCTCTCTGTTTAGTTCCTCTCGTGTGTGTGTATGTGTATGCAATTCACCCCTACCTCCATTCCATACATTTCCCCCTCCTCTCTGTACATATCCCTTTCTCTCTCTACAGTTTCCCCTACCTTTTTTGTGTGTACACTTTTCTCTCTCTTTCTCTTTATCCATTCTCTTCTCTGTGAAGTCTCTCTCAGTCTGCCTGTCTCTCTCTGTAACCCTTTCTTTCTGTTCACTCAATACACTTTTTCTCTCAAATCTGTTTCTCCCTTTCCTTGTAGCCTTTTCATCTGTTATTTCCTTTCTTCATTATTTTCAATTTACCTCATTTTTCCTTTTTCTTCATCATTTTGCTGTAGACAGTTTTATAAAAAGCAGCAAAATTCTATTCTCAATTTGTCAATACAATTAACATAAAATTGTACAAGATGCTACAAGATATCAATATTCTTATAAATTGCCTACTTTTATTTCTTTTCGGTTCTTATCTTATTTTCATCTATATTTTATTTTATTTATTTTTTTCATTTAAACACTGCCTGTTTTTTTTCCTCTTGCTTTTCCTCCCCCTCCGTTTCCGTTTTTTTTCTTTTCCGTTTTTTTTTCTTTTTTTTTTTTTTTCTTTTTTTTCCTTCTTCCCTTCTATTTCTTAAAATCAATTATCAAAAAAAAAAAAAAAAAAAAAAAAAAGGTCTGGTCGGGTGGGAATCTTCATTCTTTAGTTATACTCTTGTCCATCTGACAGACAAACAGACGGACAGTCTGCTTCTCTGATAGTCAAAAACTGGTTTACTTGGCATGGCTGGCTGCAGCTATGTTGCCATGACTACACTTTCCTTCTAGCACACAAAGAAGAATGGTCGACCAGGCAAGCAATGATTGGTCTTCTCTCACTTTCACCCCTCCAAGTCATGTATCAGCTGTAATGGCATCACCATGGCCGCTTAAATCAACGTCAGTAGCAAACAACCTCACGCTTTTTCAGTTTCTGTTATCAAGAAAAACTGTGATCCTATCAATGATGACGAACTGGAAATACTGTGAAGCATCTTTGTGATTTAGGAATAGAAAACAAAATAACTCCTGTCTACTTTTACACACACACACACACACACTTTACATATGCATACATTTTCTTAGAGGTACGTGGTGTAATGGCTAGAGTCGTAGGAAATGGACTTATCAACCTGAGTTCAAATCCTGGATGAGGCTGTTTGCATTTCACATAGTGCTAATACTCTTGGAAAAGTATACATACATATTTGATAAATAAATTCATCTTATTTTTGGAACACTTCGTTTTTCAAATTTCTTAATATTGTCGGATTTATTTCCATATTTACTCCCATACATACATTTTCTTGGTGATACGTGGTGTAATGGTTAGAGTTGTAGGAAATAGACTTGTCAACCTGAGATCAAATCCTGGATGAGGCTGTTTGCATTTCACATAGTGCTAATACTCTTGGGAAAGGTATGCATCCAACTACTCTCCCTCTAGCTATGGATAAATAGTAGGACAGACTGGGCCTTTTAACCTAGGTAACCAGTCTAGGAGAAGGAAAACTCTGATTTCAAACCTGTTAGTCTCCACTTTAGAAATTGACCATGTGTCACATCCTACTAATGGGGAGGGGTTGGTAAATATATATATATATCTACATTTTCTTTTTCTTAGTGTAATTATTATCCTTGTAAGAAATTTGTCGACTAGAACAGGGGTTCCCAACCTTTTTCAGCTCATGGCCAACTTTGAGACCAGAATTATTTTGTGACCCATGAAATTATTATAATAGAAATTATTCAATTGGCATATATATAAAGTCAATATATATAAAACATAATATAGGGGCGTAAATCTCTCCCCACTTTCCCCTACCATGAATTAGTTGACATCTTACTTTCTAGAAAATATAAATTTCCCGCATATATGCTTGGATTTTTTTATATAAAAAGTATGCTCTGAAATCATAGAATTATATTTCCTTGGCCCACCTGAAATTTGCTGTAGCCCATTTTGGCCATCACTGGACTAGAGGTCAATTCAGTAGGGCAGACTGTGTTCTTTAGTCTTTAATTTTCTTCTAGCCACAGCGTCGTAGTCTCTATTGCAATTCTACAGTTCATGCCTGATTGTTTTTACAATATTCAGGGAACATTGGGCAGCAACCATAATCTCCTTATTTTGATGGTCAGCGCAGATCATCATGATACAAATTATTCTCTTCCATGATTCAGGTGGGTTCCAGTCATCCATTCTATCTGTCATGTATATGAATGAAGAGGGTCCAGGCTTTTAAATGATGTGTAGTGTGTGTCAATACCTCCAACCTACGGAGAAAAATAACCAAATATATGTCAAATTTACCCCAAACACCCTGTATATATATGAGAGAGAGAGGTGAACAAAAGTGGTAAGAGACAAATAGAAATATTTCTTTGTGGTTATTTGTTGTTTTTTAAAAATTATTCTCAACTAGTTTCAACCTATTTCTCTGAATGTTTGAGATGAGGCTTGATGATTAGTATTATCTGTTATTCGGACTATTGTCCTCATCTTCATTGAAGGACAATATTTTTTATATGTTGAAGTATTTTGCTATAGCTCTTAATTTAATGTTTACAGCAGTTGATATGTTTACTTATACTGTGGTATATCCTGCTAGTATATATATATATATATATATATATATATATATATATGGTAAAACTTGCAAATCATTCTCAAAATCCCATGATATTACAGGGTGACCCAGAAAAAACAGAACCCAAATTATTTATTTTCCCATTAAACTAACCCCAACCTAAACCCCCTTAGTTAAAATTAAGTTTTATTACAAAATGTTATGAATGAAGGGGTCCAGTTCTGTTTTTTCTGGGTCATGTGATTTTGAGTATGATATGCAAGTTTTACCATTATTATTTATATATATATATATATTATATATATAAATAAACATTAATATTTGCTTTAGTTTCTCTCTTACTTTCATATAACCATCCCATTTTTCATAGACATAACCAACCTATTTCCAACACAACCTTGATCGCCCTTATATTCCTTGAACTAGTACTTCCATGACTATAATTACCCTCCATAAGTACTACCTCCGTCACACTCCTCCTCCCTCCACTCACACATCCCTTTTCTTTAGTGACCCCGACATTTGTTCCTTAGTCCCCCCCTACCTCATTTGGGGGCTCTCACCCTATTTCTTCTTGCTTATCTACTCATTACCCCCTCCCCTTTTAAGGACTTTGAGGTGGGCCCATGCAAAAAAGATGTTCCTCAGTTGAACAAGTGGCCTGAACGGAGAGAGAGAGAGGGGGGTGGGTGGAAACAGCTTAAAAGAAAAATGTTTTATATTAATAAACCTGCAAATTATTGCTTTCCATCTCTCTTCTCTTCCCTCTTGCTCTGAGTATCGGAATTGTTTTTTGTTTGCCAAGAGCTAGTGGGTATTAAGTAGTATTCTCCTTCATCTTTGTTAATGTAGATAGAGAGTGGGTGTGAGAAATTCACTGTAGATTTATTTTTGTTGCTGTGGTGTGCACTTGTTTTCAGCAGCCTACCGTAATTAGTTGTGTATAATACGCACCCCTAACTTTCAGCTAAGAAATTCGGGAAAAAAAGAAAGCTTAGGAATTCTGGGGGGAAAATTCTGGGACCCCCCCCCAAAAAAAAAAAAAAAAAAAAACAACAAAGCTAAGGAATTCTGGGAAAAAACAAAAACAAAAACTCATGTATAATACGCATTGAATTTTAGGAATTTGTAGTAGTGAAATTTATACGAAATAAAATAAAAATTTATAAATGTTTCGTAAACAATTTATACAGTATTTAGAGCAAAGGCAAGGACATGTTCACACGAAAGATGTAATTATTCATATATAATACGCACCCCTAACTTTCAGCTAAGAAATTCTGCACCCCCCCAAAAAAAAAAAAAACAAAAAACAAAACTCATGTATAATATATATTGGCTTGTTGGAAATTGTAGCGGCGAAATTTATACGAAATTTAACATGTTAATTTTAAAAAAATCCAGTTTGTATCTAAAAATAAAAATTTATATAGTTTTTATAATGTTTCGTAACACAATTTCCACAGTATTTAGAGCAAAGGCAAAGGAGATGTTCACACGAAAGATGTAACAAACTTCCGCCAAATATAAATTCTCAATGGGAGAAAGAAAAAAATTATAATCGCATTCCAATTGCTATTCCTCTGTAGAAATACAAAACAATTGTTGGTTAAATATTAGTTTGGACTATAGATCTAATTTACTTTTGGTCATGCCATCCCAAATATAGTGACGAGGAAAAAAAAGACACTAATTTGCATCTAATGGTGATGCTCCAAATCTAGGCAGTGTGGAGTACCTCTGTATTGCCATTACTCCCAGGTCAACTCTGATCTGGAATGGTAGTCCATTTTAGGGTTCTATCCATGGGTCAAATAATTCTATTTAAAAATTATTCATATTTGATAGGACTGTATTGGAACCCCCCCCCAAAAAAAAAACCCAAAAAAAACAACAACCCTCAAACAACTACACACGAAGTATAAATAAACATATGATAAATGCTATTCCCTAACCTGTATGCATAAAATAACCCTGGATAGGTTGAAATGTCATTAAAAACGATATGTTAGGTTTGCTGCTGGAGTTCATTGAAGGATGATACACACTGCACTAGTCAGCATATATTGTGTGTGTGTGTGTGTGTGTGTATATATGTTTCATGACTGTTGTAATTTTTTTTCTTCTTGAGAATGTAAGTTGTGGTAGTCGGCAGAGTGGCGTATTGTTGGTATCAGCTGAACAACGAGGGAGTCTATCTCCTTTTCACTAGTGCTAGACAAGGGAAATTGTTTTTGCATCTGAGCTGGAGTGCCATACTTACCATCAGCTCCCCCACTTTACTGCACAGACCCAAGCTATGCTACTCATGTATTGCGTCTGTGAAGGCCGGTATCAAACCAGAAACCTTGTAGCTTCTCAGTGGATACTCTACCAATTGAGCTAAACCAGACCCTGTAGAGAATGTAAAAGTCGTTGGGGTTCCCTAAAGTTGGTATCAGCCAGACAGCGAGAGAGTCTATCCCCTTTTCACTAGTGCTAGACCAGGGAGATTGTTTTTAGCATCTGACTGGAGTGCCACACCCACCATCAGCTCCTCCCTTTACTGCACAGATTCCTCGCATGGTGAGTTGCTGAGGGCTGGTATTGAACCAGGAACCTTGTGGTTCCCAGGCAGATGCTCTACCGACTGAGCTAAACTGATTATATTTATATACTTAATGTGTGTGAACTTTGGTTGATTCTCTAGACAATGGACAATGTTAACTGAAGTATTCTTGACTTGTGTATTTTTCTCGTTTCTATCTCTCTCTGCTATTATTGCATTCCACCACATCTCTCTCTATTGTGAATTTATTGTATAATTTTATTTTATTTACATAAGTGTGCATTGAAAATAGTTGAGAATTAGGCCACCATTTATCTTTTATTTAAAAAAAAAAAAAGAAAGAAAGAAAAAAGTTGGGTAATTTTCACCTTTAGTTGGCTAAATTCCTAGCATAAAATTGTGCGTGCGCATTATCTGAAATGAACTTAATTGTTATTAAGAACACATTTTATGATATTTTTGTGTCAAAGCATGCAGTTGTATTGTTTTCGAAAAAAGTTTCTAAGATTTGGCTACCGGGTTGTTTCAAAGTGAAAGTCAAGAGAGGTTACTCTAATTGCCTTATTTGCTAGGAATTTAGCCAACTAAAGGTGAAAATTACCAAAAGTTGTACATATTTATCAACCCCTCTGCACAAGCAGGATGTGACACAAGATCAATATTTTAGGTGGAGTTTAACAGGATTGAATTCAGAGTTTTCCTTCTAGACTAAAGTAAGTTGTCAGGGTGGCTTAAAGTCAGTATCAGCCCATCAGCGAAGGAGTCTATCCCCTTTTCACTAGCGCTAGACCAAGGAGATTAGTTTTGTGTCTGAGGTGGAGTGCCACACCTGCCATCAGCTCCTTACTTTACTGCACAGATCCCTGTGCTACTCATATGCTAAGTTGGCAAGGGACGGTATCGAACTAGGAACCTTGTGGTTTCTAGCCGAACGCTCTACTGACTGAGCTAACCCAGCTCTTTAGACTGATTACCTAACCAAGGTTAAAGAGCCCAGTTTGCCCTGCTATTTTACCCATACCTGGAGGGAGAGCAATTGGATGCATACCTTTCCCAAGGGTATTAGCGCTATGTGAAATGTAGATAGCCTCATGTAGAGTTTGAACTTGGGTCGATGAGTCCATTTCCTATGACTCTGGCTGTTACACCATGCACCTCCATAAAAAAAAAAAAAAAGGTGTAGCATCAAAAAATATTTATGGATATATCACCTTTTGTCTCTTAATATTCGTTCATCCTGTTGGCTTGGGCACAAGAATAGCAAAAGTGAAAAGGGTATAGACTCCTTCGCTGTCCGGTTGATAACCACAATAGGCCACTCCGCCAACTTTACTTTTTTACTTCCTTTAAATCATGCTTGTATAAAACAAAAATTATTAAAGGAAATAGTTTTTTATTCTCCAAACTAACAAAAGACATGTGTTTCGAAGTATCACTTCTCATCAGTGTGGTTATACATTAGCAGCTACCCCTGGCCGGGTTTGAGACCTAAATGAACTTTCGTTCGCCAATCCTCTTACCCGTGCGGCCAGCGGCAGCTGTCAAATATAGGAGAATATTTAATCGCTACATTTCTAAGCGGAAATGAATTCACTAGAGGCCTCAAACATTTGTAAATAAAGTGAGGTTTAGCTACACGCCAGAACGGCGAACTTACAATTAAGTACTCGACCAAAGTGGGAGTATATATATAATAAATAAGTAATCCACAGACACGTGTTTCGAAGTATCACTTCTCATCAGTGTGGTTATACATTAACAGCTACCCCTGGCCGGGTTTGAGACCTAAATGAACTTTTGTTCGCCAATCCTCTTACCCGTATCTCATGGTGTTCTATATTGAAGGCCTATTCATTGGGTAAAGTCAAAAACTGGCGGCCAATGTTTTGCTTCCAGTTTGAGATTTCACTAATTCACTTCTGTAGTCAGCTTAAGAAATGTGAAGAAAGTTTAGCTTTTATATTGGAATGACTTTTACCATTATTCAGTTGAAACTAGTAAAAAATCTATTTATTTTATATCCATCAGATTTATATTACTTTACATTTATTGACGTTTTTAATCCAAAATTCACTACTAAAAATGTCATTTAGAAATCTTCTTGGTCTTAGAATTGTGTGTGTGTGTGTATATATATATATATATATATATATATATTCAATGAGGTTATTCTCCCTCCAGCTATTGGTAAATATTAGGGTGGGCTTAGCTCTTTAACCTTGGTTAGGTAACCGGTCTTGGAGAAGTAAACTCTGAATTCAAACCAGTTATACTCCGCTTAAGAAATTGGCTTTGGTCACATACTACCCGTGTGGAGGGGTTGGGAAAATATATATAAAGTTAGTCTAGTGTAGATATAGTCAATGGCACTTGGTAACCACACACATACATATACACACACACACACACACACACACATACATACATATTGTTTGTATGTATTTATAGTTCTTTATTTATTTATTTATTTATTTATTAAGGCTAGTTATATTTTTTGCTTAAGACAAACACCCTATTGTTACCCCTTCCTTAACTCTTTCCAGATGAGCCTTACCAGTCAAACATGGATCTTGTTTACAATTGAATCTAATACCATCTGACTGTAGATGGATATATATGCTATTTAAATTGAAGTTTCCTTAAAGTTTTTAAAATGTAGAAATAAATTAATTTTGAAGATGTTTCAGACTGAATTTTCTGAATCCGGTTGTTACTTTTTCAACATTCAACAGTTGAAACCTGGTTTTCATTTGAAAGGATATTTTAGTTAATTTACTTTCAGGATATATTTTTTTATATAATAGTATTAATAACTCTAACATAATATTTAGGTAAAAAATCTATTTTGGTCACTTCCTGTTGTATTTCCTTCCTTAATATAATTTAACTATCATAGATCCTGTCATAAATGATAGCTTTATTTGCTGATGAATCAACACTGAATCTCCCCTTTAGGGGGGCCAGTTTAACTCAGTTGGTAGAGCTCCCACCTAAGAATTGCAAGATTCTTGGTTCGATACAGTCCCGCCAACTCAGTGTATGAGTAGCACAGATTGGGTTATCTGATCTGTGTGGTAAAGTAAGGAGTTGACGGTAGTTGTGGCGCTCCATCTTTACAAAACAATCTCCCTGGTCTAGCATGAGCAAAAAGGGGATAGACTCCCTCGCTTTTCAGCTGATACCAACAATAGGTCACTCAAAAACTTTACCATTTACACTTTCTTTTTTTATTTCTCTTTCTCTTGCTATATCTAACCCTATCTACTTGTTGCCCTGTCAGTGGGGCGTTAGAATGCACCGATTGCAACCCGTGATGCTTAAGGATGGAACCCAGGTGGATGAGCAGTTCATGACTTGCAATACTCCACTTTGGCTCTATCTTGGGCTAGACGGGCAGTCGGAGAGGCCCCCTCCGATCAATCGGCTGGAAAATGGTTTTGAATCATTTTCTTCTGTAAGATGCATTTGTATCTGACAATATACAACAGACATCAAAAGTTTTATCAATGAGATTTGCCTAAATTCTCAAGTAAAAAATCACAAATATCTCCAATAAACGTTTAAGGAAATTCTATATAATTGTTAATCTTGGACTTCAAAATCAGCGATAGAAGGATTATTTATTAACAAATTATTGATTAACAGTCGCATGACTAATGGAAAAGACGTGTGTGTGTGTGTGTGTGTTGGTTAATTGGTTTATATATTACATTGCAATACCTTCTGAAATTGCGTGGGTTTATCAATGTAGGTCCTTGCTGGGCGACCCACATTAGCATGTCCATGAGCTGGCTTCCACAGGAGAATGTCGCTTATGAGTTCATCCTTGCTCCTCCAGCAGTGTTCTTGTCTGTCTCACTCAGATGGTCTGTGAGATAGGGAGCAGGTGGCCGTACAGCTGCTTCCTTGTGGGGTGCTGTTTCCACGACTTGTTCAAGACCGCACTCAGCATTCTTGTGCAACTCCCATCTATCTTATTCTCAAGGAGCCTCGTTAAGGTCCAAGTGGTGCAGCCATACAGCAACACTGATACAACCACAGAAACATTCTAAAAATGTATTAAGTGTAGCCTTATTAGTTAGACAATAAATTTTAATGTGGCCTTTAAACATTAAAAAGATTCTTGACCTTTGACCTAGATGGAGACTCTTTAGTATGACTAAATAAATGACCAAGTGCAAGTCACTCAGGATGCAGTCCAAATGAAGTTACCATCAGTCTGAAGTGCTTCCATAAATCGGTTATTTTCTTCTAAAGCTCTTAACATTATATTAAGAATTGGTCGATTCCTTCCTTCTCTTCTTTCTCCTCTCAGAAATCACTTTGGTCTTGTCGTTTACATTTAGTACTTTATATTTCTGCACTTAAAATGAAACTCCCATTCTGATATTTACATACACTTGGTCCAACCAGAAAATGTCACCTCAGTGTCCATGGAATACGTAGTGATGACACTGTTATGTTGTGTGAGGTTATATTAGCTTTCAGACTTTATTGCAAGCACAATATGCGGATCAAAGACTTAAAAAAAAAAATAAAAGATTAGAAAAAAAAAAAAAAATTTTTTTTTTTTTCTTTAAGTGTCCCTGGAATAGGTAGTGATGACACTGTTATGCTATTTGAGGTTATATTAGCTTTCAGATTTTATTGCAAATAATCTCAACTAGCAGGACCTATGGATATACCCCAGTATGATAATTTGATTACTACAACGTTTGATATGTTTACTTTAGAGCTATTGCTAAATTGTTCAATATGTGAAAAGTATAATAATCTTAATTTAACTCTTTATTTCTTTCTTTCCTTCTTTGCATCATCGATTGAAACAGTTTAGCGTTATTGTTTTCGCATTCTCTCACTCTCTTTCTCTCTCTCTTTCTTTCTGGGGATCAAAGACTTAAAAAAAAAAAATTAAAATAAAGTTATTTGTCTGAATTTTTGAGATGAGGTTTGATAATTTTGACACATGGTGCAACGGATATAAAGGTTGAGTCAATACAGATCTAAGTGACAGTCATCTGGAGGCTGAAGGTTCAATCCTGACTACAGGTAAAAATAACATAGAATACTTAACTCAAATTTCCCTCGGCTGTACCAACTTTTCATTTAACTGGTTCCCTTTGCAAAAGAATCAAATATCAGTGTCATTGTTGAAAAAACACAGGTTTAAATAAGTTGAGTGGTAAGTTTATTGGCCAACGCTGCAGTGTTTCGATCTATTAATTAGATCATCTTCAGGGCATTTGTTGGTATAAGGAAGGTGATAAATTTTTATCACAGAATAACGAGAAAAGCAAGCGATAGTCTTGTTTATCAATCAGTTCAAAATTTGAAATCTGAAGAAAGGATGCTGAAAATGGACGGTTTGAAATATGACGTCAAATATTCTCTTTTACCGTGTGAGTATGAGAGTGTGTGAGTGTGTGTGTATCGAAAAAGGCATTGTGCATTTTTAGGTGTTTTGTGTGTGTGGTTGAGCGTGTGTGTATAAATCTTTTGCGCTAAAGGACATCGAAAAAACCTCATGCCCTGAAGATAATCTAATTAATAGATCGAAACACTGCAGTGTCAGCCAATAAACTTACCACTCAACTTATTTAAACCTGTGTTTTTTAAATTTTCTTAATATACTACATGTGTGTGTGTGTGTGTGTGTGTGTGTGTGTGTGTGTATATATATATATATATATATATATATATATATATATATATATATATAAAAAATGTTGGATTCATGAATACACCTTTCCTTGTTTTATGCCTTGTTCTTTGTCCTTTCATTTATTTACCCCCTTATCACCCTCTCTTTGTCTCCAGCCCTGCATTACCATGCACATATAACATAACTAAATGTTTAAACTTTAAATTTTGTTTTAACCTAAAAATAAAAATCTGAATGCTGTCTTATTAATTTCAAAATGTCCTTCAAACAGGAAATAAGTCTCTAACCCTCTGATCTAGAGTTGAATTAGAATATTAAAAATAGTATCTTAAACTGGGCTTTAATGTCCCCCCCCCACACACACAAAAAAAAAAAAAAAAAAAAAAAGTCCTGAAGAGGGTTTATAATAAGCATAATGAGATTATCCTCTATTAAATCTTAGCTTAATATTACAATGTAAAAAAATCACTTACCTACTTTTCCACTACTTAGGGATTTAATTTCAATATAATAAAGTCAACAAGGAAGAGAGCTATTCACTTAAGATAATCCTCTCCTGGGGGGTAGAGAGATGAATGAAATACACTAATACCTTGACTTACGAGGGCTTCAACTTACAAACTGTCTCTTGGTCTTTTTAAAAAAAATTATTTAATTTAAAAAAATTATTTTTTACATTTAATTTTCAGATTTTTGGTACCTATTATTTACCAAAATCGCTCCTTTAATTTTCTTTTCTATTCACACGTTCGTCTCTTGTCTTTTGTCTTTTTATTTCTACTGTATTTAGTTTCACTTTTATAGAAACATACCGATATTTTGTGCCCCCAAAATAAGGCGGGTTAAAGTTAGGTGACTGAAAAAAATCAGAAAGTCTTAAAGTAACTAATTCATTATAAAATTCTTTAATTGATAGATCAACACTGAAAATTTCATTAAAATCGGATTATTCCTGATTTTTGGTAACTTTTTTTTTTTTTTTCAATTGGGGGGTTAAATTGATTTTGTACAATACGTCTATATGGTTTCAAAGTTGTTAGTACCTAAAATAATAATACGAGACTAATAAAGAAAAACGTTAAACCAATACATTTATCATGGTTATTTCCTACAAGTCTAACATAAACAAAGGGGACCACTCTTGACTGATAAATTATTTATTTATTTTTCCATTAAACTAACCCAAATCCCGTCTTTTTTTTCCTTAGTAGATCAATCAATCAATCAATAAATAATTTATCAGTCAAGGGTGGTTCCCCTTTGTTTATGTTAGACTTATAGGCAATAACCTTTATCACTGTAAATCAACTGGCAATTACTTAACCTTTAGAAAAATAAAATTATTCCAGACCACTCAGGATCTTAAGGGTTTTTTTTTTTCTTTAAATAATAGATTACAGTGTATTTAATCTTTTCTTTATTTTTGTGACCCAATTTTAAAAATCAAGCTTCAGATACGCTTATCTTAATAAGTTCACTAAAAACATTTGAGTTCCCAAATTTATCGTGCATAGTGCAAGAGATGCAGATAGGTATGCATCCTGCGTCCCTGATGCACAAAAATCTAAAAGGACACAGTGAAATCGGATCCATGAGTCCCAGTGTTTTTCTTTTTTCTTCCCTCACCATCTAACTGTAAATACATTTCAAAAGTTTCTTAGAAACGAATTACACAGGATAGGTTTAAAGGTAGGAGTTAGATGGCTTTAGTTGGGGCCTATAAATTTTCCCAGAGACTCATTTAAAGCAAATATGTGTGTCCAAGGACGCACTAAATCAAAAAGCTATCAGCATCACTGACTCAAGGTACCGCTGTAAATAGATAAATAAATAAATAAACCTCCTCTTCTGCAGGTTCAGGAAAAATAAAAAGGCCATGTTAACTAAATAGTGATTGTTTTTGTTTTATGCTTGTAGCTGCTAAATATACATACTAAATGCTTTGTGTAACAAAAGCCATTGTATTTGCCTCTTGGAACAAAGACAAAAGAATAATTTTTACTTACTGCAACCACAAAACCATTGCATATCATATATACAACCGGAGATGCTGATAGGTACGCATCTTGCATAAAAATCTAAAAGGACGCAGTAAAAATCGTATCCATGCGTCCCAGTGTTTTTTTTTTTTTTCTTCCCTCATCATTTCAAGCTATCTGTAAATACATTTCAATAGTTTCTTACAAACAAATTTCATAGGATAGAGGTTACAAGGTAGGAGTTAAATGGCTTTCCAAAAAAGGAGTATTTTGGGTATGACACTAAACTGGATCTGGTGTTGAGGCTCTTGTTCTGGAACTTGAAAGGGTGTAGAGTCGCTCATTCATAGATATCCACTGACCTGAAGTGGTAATATCTGTTAGGGTTTATCTATAGGTCAAATAGATCTTTGAGATAATAATGTGCTTACCCTTTTGAAAGGCTTTGGGGAGGGGGAAGGAAAGAATGACTTTGGCATTAAATATCAAACCTCCGGAACTGGAACCTCGCCATCAAATAGTTTAACATCAATCCCAGGACATGAAGACCCTCAGCCAGGGGCCGGGTTAGCTCAGTCAGTAGAGCGTTCGGCTAAAAACCATAAGGTTCCTAGTTCGATACCGGTCTTCGCCAACTCAGTGTATGAGTAGCACAGGGATGTGTGCGGTAAAGTAAGGAGCTGATGGTAGGTGCGGCGTCCACCTCAGATGCTAAAACAATCTCCTTGGTCTAGCGCTATTGAAAAGGGGATAGACTCCCTCGCTGACTGGCTGATACCGACTTTAGGCTGCCCCGTCGACTTTACCTTACTTTTACCTATATGATAAAAAGGGCTGGAGCTTGCCATAAGAGAAAAGAAATAGAAAAGAAATTAAATAACCCAACAAGGTTTGACATGCCATAAAACCAACCTACCAACTTTTTTTAATGATGTTCTTGGTATCATGATGTATTATCCTGACAGTTTTAGCTTATATTTTTAATTGGATCAATACTTCTTTTCCCCCTAAATTTTATTGGGTGATGTAATACAACGTAACATGTATTGATTTTGTTGGCAGATAGGGAAGTTATTTAGTTATTCATTCTTGATGGAATTCAGGACAGAATTTATGATAAAATTTTTGACTGACTAAACATTTATTATACTTTGAATTTGTTGAATAATTACTGCCTCAGCCGACATCTGGCATACGTATGGCCCAGAGCGTGTGTGTGTGTGTGAACAGCAACTTCTGTGACAATGTTTACATACATATCTTTATGTGTAATGCCATTAAAACCTACCATTATCTGATAACTGACCTTTTTTTTTGACAATTCCAAGTGTCTCTCACTCACTTTCTTTCTCTCTCTCTCTCACTCACTCTTTCTCTCTCTCTCACTCACTTTCTCTCTCTCTCTCTCTCTCACTCACTTTCTCTCTCTCTCTCACTCACTTTCTCTCTCTCTCTCTCACTCACTTTCTCTCTCTCTCTCTCACTCACTTTCTCTCTCTCTCTCTCTCACTCATTTTCTCTCTCTCACTCTCTCCCTGTCAACACCTTTACATAAAGCTCGTTAGATAATAGTGACGTTTGAATATCTGGAATGCCAGAGATTTCATAACGTCATTAATGAATGATTGTTCATTTCAGTATGTCTAATATATAATCTGATTTTTTTAATGCAATTTCAGGTAAGACAGTATAAATGGCATATCATAAAGCAATAGAACAATATTTGTATTTCAATAAAATCTATCATAATGCTCGTTAGATAATAGTGACGTTTGAATATCTGGAATGTTGGAAATTTCATAACGTCATGAATATCAATTCATTTCAGTATTTTTTTAATTATTCTAATCCGATTTTTGTCTGCAATCTGAGGTAATTCACATAAATGATATATTGTTAAGCAATTTAAGTGTTTCAATAAAAGTCTATCATAGAGAATAAAGCAATTTCTCTAATCCTATTTGCAGCTTAAGTAGTGTGGATTCTGCATATTATGGTCACCCAGATATAATCTCTCAACCAGGGGCGGATTTATATATATATTTACCAAACCCCTCTGCACTAGCAGGATGTGACACAAGGTCAATTTCTTAAGTGGAGTTTAACAGGTTTAAATTCAGTTTTCCTTCTCCTAGACTGGTTACCTAGCCACGGTTAAAGAGCCCAGTCTGCCCTACTATTTATCCATAGCTGGAGGGAGAGTAGGATTCATACCTTTCCCAAGGGTATTATGCAATTACCACATCCAGGAGTTGAACTCTGGGCGACGAGTCCATTTCCCCTGACTTTAACCATTAAACCACGCGCTTCCTCCAGGATCGGATTTATAGGGGGACAGACTTGCTTTATGAAAGTAAAAAAAAAAAAAAAGAAAAAGTCTGCAGAATGGCCTATTGTTGGTATCAGCTGAAAATTGGAGTCTTTCCCCTTTTCACTAGCGCTAGCCCAAAGAGAAGGTTTTTTTTCTGATAGGTGGAGTGCCACACCTATCGTCAGCTCCCAGATACTGCTTTACCACACAGATCAAATTATCCAAGCTGTGCTACTCATGTGCTGAGTTAGGGAGGACCAGTATCAAACCCAAAAAACAGTGCTGTGGAGTTGTGGTCAGCAAAATTATACCGCCTCTGACTTAGATTGAATTTACTTTATATGGTCCTAGTTTAGTCTGTAAAGTTATATAGTGCACACTCCTTTGAAATAGCTTATAGAAATTATGGTTCTATATTTATTTGTAGGTCATAATCACTTAATTATATAAAGGGGAGTCAGCCAGTTGGGGGTGAAGAAATTAGGGGAGTTGGAGGTTTTGTGTTCTGAGAACACAGCCCTGCACCAAATACATTTTTGCAGTCCGAAACAATCAAATCCATACACGATAAAAATTGTTTGTTAAAATATAATTATTTGCATTTAAAATTGATCTTACAGTACTTACCCATAATGATATCTATATTACAATAACCAAGAATATATTGTTCGTGTTTAGTACCCCACGTTAGGCACAAGGCCTTAATGTGGGACCACCCACGAACAGAAGCTCATTGGAGGTGGGTGCAAAAATGTGTTGATCCTGTCAGCATTCCCCCCTCAAGGGAGGTATGTGCCTCAGGCTCCAGCCAATAAACCCAGCCCTGGCCCTTTAAATCGAGGGGGCTGGTATTGCCTGAGGGGATGGCCCCCTGGGATCAACGATATTAGCTTGTAAGGTCCAGGGCTGAAGCTACCGAACCCCCACCCCCGGGAATCGGGTCTTGTGGGACCTTTTGCAGAACCTTAGGGTTCTGGAGAAATGCTGGGTTATTTATTTATTTATTTATTTATTTTTACCAACCCCTCCGCACGAGCAGGATGCGACACAAGGTCAATTTCTTAAGTGGAGTTCAGCAGGTTTGAATTCAGAGTTTTCCTTCTCTTAGACTGGTTGCCTAAGCAAGGTTAAAGAGCCCAGTCTGCCCTATTATTTACTCTTAGCTGAAGGGAGAGTAGGATTCATACCTTTCCCAAGGGTATTAGCGCTAAGTGAAATGCAATTACCACGTCCAGGATTTGAACTCGGGGCGATGAGTCCATTTCCATGACTTTAACCATTACACCACGCGCTTCCTACATGCTGGGTTATAAGATGGCCATTATTAGAATTAAAGAATGTTGAGTCTTTTTTATTAAAGTTTAAGATAATTGTATTTCAAAGAATCAAACTTGCAGTACTTGCCCCATATTACATACAAGTTGTAAGATGTTCATTATATGGTAATTTATATCAACACACCTATATATTAACTGTATGGAAATTGAAACATATATTCAGGGTGTTGGAATTTCATTTTCTGTCAGTACATATAATCTAGACAAAGCAAGAGATGGGCTATGTATTGGCCTATTGTCAAGAGGTGGCGTCGTCGGGGTGGGGGTGGGGTTGCATAGAGTAAGGCCTTTAGTTTTTCAGAATGAAAATACTGGCTAGACAAAGATCACCTGATCAATAAGATCTATTGGTTTTCTGGCCCAACGAAAGATTCTCTGCTCGTATTAGTGACGAAGATGTAATGTTATGGCTTTTTGACAAAAACTTACATCTCGGCTTATGTTTTATGAGGGACTTAAAATATCACAAAACACTGCTCTATATTCTCAGTAGTTCTAATTTATTAACCTTGGTGATATGGTATTACCTGGAATAATAATAATAATTATGATACTATGTCCCACAAGCAGGATATGACACAAGGTCAATTTTTAAGCAGAGTATTGCTGGTTTGAAATATATATATATATATATATATATATATATATATATATATGAGAGAGAGAGAGAGAGAGAGATGCTGATAGGTATGCGTCTGACGCAGAAAAATCTAAAAGGGCTAAAAAAAAAAAATCATATCCATGCATCCCAATGTTTTTTTTTTTTCTTCCCTCACCATTTCTAGCCAACTGTAAATACATTTCAATATTTTCTTGGAAACTAATTACACTCTATGGGGTATGAAGTAGGGGTTTGACGGCTTTAGTTATTCATGGATAAAAACTCTGCAATTTATTAAGAAACTTTAGTTGGGACCCATCAAATTTCCTGGGGACTCATTCAAATCAAATCCGTGCGTCCCAGGACACACTAAATTAAAAAGCTATCAGCATCACTATATATATATATATATATATATATATATATATATATGTATAATAAATTAGTAATCCACAGACACGTGTTTCGAGGTTTTAACAGCTACCCCTGGCTGGGTTTGAGACCTGAATGAACTTTCAGTCCTCAAACATTTGTAAACAATGGGTTAGCTAGACCCCAGAACGGTGAATTTGCAATTAAATCCCTATTCAGAGAACTCAACTAAAGTGGGAGTAATATATAATAAATAAGTAATCCACAGACACGTTTCATCAGTGTGGCTATACCTTAACAGCTACCCCTGGCCGGGTTTGAGACCTGAATGAACTTTCGTTCGCCAAGCCTTTATATATATATATATATATATATGTGTGTGTGTGTGTGTAATTATTTCCTAAGGAAAGCCTTTTGGCCATTTCTTAGCAAAGGATTATGGGAAAAGAGTGATGTCATCAAATATTATACAATCCTGTACACAGAAAATCTGCAAATAAAATATGATAAAGAAACTTTAAACCCCCCCCCCCCCCAACTATCAAAAGTGATAAAAGATTGAAACATTAAAAACTGATAGAATTTAAAAGAAGCCTAAGATAAGATATTGCTTAACCTTTGGATTAGAAAAAAAAAATCCAGATCCTATTCAACAGGAATGCAGAAATACGAGAAAATTTTTATCTTAACCCTTCCAACCCTAAGCCCACCATGCCTGTGTCTTCCTACTAAACCCTAAGCTTTTGGCTGAACATATGAAATGTTGTAATCAGTTATTTATCAACTTTACAGGCAGTTAAATAACAGATTACAGCATTTATAGACAATATCAATGTAGAAATGGGGGGGGTGATCCTCTGGTTATATGTACTTCTAGATAGACGCACAAATACTGGCTGCACTTTTGTTTCGAAGGGTTAATATTACAACAAACTTTGTATGAGGAAATATTCACTCTTGGCTAATGACTAACTTTGTGCAACAAACTAAATACTTATATCATCAGAGATGCTGATTGGTATGCGTCCTATGTCACTGACGCAGAAAAATCTAAAAGGACGCAGTAAAATCATATCCATGCATCCCAATGTTTTGTTTTTTTTTTCCCCCCCATTTCCAGCTAACTGTAAATACATTTCAATATTTTCTTGGAAATGAATTACACTCTATGGGGTATTAGGTAGAGGTTAGACTGCTTTAACTGTTCATAGATAAAAAACTAAAAAAAACTCTGCAATTTATTAAGAAACTTTAGTTGGGACCCATCAAATTTCCCGAGGACTCCTTCAAATCAAATCCGTGCATCCCAGGACCCACTAAATTAAAAAGCTATCGGCATCACTGTATTATTTAGATTTTTTTTTTTTACTTTTGCCCTCGTCTTTATTGTTAAGGCTGTAGGGCACATCGGCTGAAATGTTGTGTATATACACAACATTTGATGTGTTCTCTGGCCTTCTTCAGGTGTTATCGAACTCGGCACACATGGTGCACCAGATATAATGGTCGAGTTAATATAGTTCTAAGTGACAATCATCTGTATGTTGCAGGTTCAATCCTGACCACGGGCAATAATAACATAGAATACTTAACATGGTTTAATACTTGTACCTGTTTATGGTTAACAGTATGAGAACACTTTGGTGGTTTGAATAAAGGGTCTGGTTAGAAGTTCTGTGAAGGCTCCCAATTATGACATGAAGGATCCTGGTGTTGTTGTACTCCTGTATCTACTGTAGTTTCCGTGGAAATAGATAGCAGGCATTACTTTTGGAGCTACACTCTTGCAAGAAGGCATTACATTCAGAACAGCCTTTATATTATAAATTCATCAGAATGATTAGATGTTAGCAGAATAATGTTAAATTTTAAAAGCATTTGTAGAAACATCTCAAGATTCTATTGAATGTTTTTTCTTCTTTTCTAGTCTAGAAATGCGTTTCATTAGAAAAGAGAAGATGTTTAAACGGTAAACATAGAATTTTGAGTTGTTTCTACATGTTAAAATTTGAGCTCATTTGTATGGGAATTGGTCAATTTATTTGATTATAAAATGATATGAATTTTTCTGTAACACCCTGTGTTTCTCAAATGATATGAATTTTTTCTGTAACACCCTGTGCTTCTCAAATGATATCAATTTTTCTGAATCACCCTGTATCTTAAATCGTATATAGAATGTTGTAACCTGTTATTTAACAGTCAGTAAAGTGTTGTTTTTTTTTTTTTTAATTAAAAAAAAAAATGAAATAGATCACTAAGTTGGCCTGAGTCGATTCTAGTAGTGACCAGGTTTGAATTCAAAGTTGTTTTTATTCTCCTAGACTGGTTGCCTAACCAAGGTTAAAGAGCCCAGTCTGCCCTACTGTTTACCCATAGCTGGAGGGAGAATAGTTGGCTTCATACCTTTCCCAAAGGTATTAGCGCTAGGTGAACTATGGCTTCGTCCAGGAATTGAACTCTGGTTTGATTAACAGATTACTACATTTGACATTTTCAGCTATATTTTCAAGCCTAAGGCCCAGGGTGAGAGGCCTACAGTTGTGGGAGGGTTAAAGTTCTAAGGATTAATATAATTGTTCAGATTTATGTGCATATATAATAATGTTGCAACACTGGGGTTTCTGCTGGTATTACTCTGAATGTCATTGGTTCACCACTATGCTTAGAAACGGAAAAAAAAAAAAAGAATCTGTTTAACTTTATTGGTTAACCACTTGCTTGGTCAGTTGTTGAATTCTGATTGGTTGAATCGTGCAGCATACCTATAAGTGCTTTTTTCTCAAAGTCAGCCTTTTACGAGGCATGAATTAAAGTTGCACCCACAGCCACCGTTTCTCTTACTTTCCACTGGCTAGGGACATTTGATTGATATCTGATGATTGCACAGTGCTTACTATTTGAGGGCGGTAATGTTTAGAAGGCAGAGAGAGAGGAGGGTATGTCTATTTGGCCTGGCTATTTCAAATTGATTACTGTTGTTGTTTGGTTATATCAATAGTGCTGCAAAATCGTGTGTGCTCCATCAGCTGACCAGATGAGTTTATTTATAGGATGAAGGCAACGAGATAGACAATAAAGCCAGCAAGATTTACTTTAGGTTTTTGTTTGGCTTTTAGGATAATAATAATTATGAATCTTTTTTTTTTTTTTCTTCTTTCCCTTGGGTCATTACTTTATCTTGATTAGTCTTAATGGTTTAGTTTCTTTGTTTAATGGCACATCAACCTTTGTGGGTTATTTAATGCTAAAGCCATAGAGGTCCTGTTCTAGTGTAATAGTTAGCAAGCTAGTCACTTAGACCTTCTCTTTCTCTCACTGTCTTTCCTCTTTCCTCTTTCTTTCTCTCTTTCTCTTATCTCTCTCACCGTCCCCCTTGCTGTAAAAGGATGTTCATCTTACAGCATCTACCCACTCTCTTGGTAATTGTTACAAGAAAAGAATGGCTTTCTCCTTTCCTATATGCACATAGACCCCCCCTTCTCTCTTTGTTTAGACCCTCTCTATCTCTGGTCAGTGTAGACTTCCTAAGAGGGAATTAATTTCATCTCAATTGTTGCTAAGTCTTTAAAAAAAAAAATGGCTTAGAAACTTAAAAAAAAATAAATAAATAAAGATTGATATTACACCCCCAAGTTAACTAATGGCCATTGGTATAAGGCACCCAGTTAGTATCAAACTCCCTATCAATGGCCTGCTAGTTCACTAACCCTTGTACCAAGTCGATAAGAGGGAATTAATTTCATCTCAATAGTTGCTAAGTCTTTAAAAAAAAAAATGGCTTAGAAACTTAATAATAAAAAAAAAATTAAAAAAATAAAGATTGATATTACACCCCCAAGTTAACTAATTGGTATAAGGCACCCAGTTAGTATCAAACTCCCTATCAATGGCCTGCTAGCTTAGTTCACTAACCCTTGTACCAAGTCAACTAGGCACGTCTAGTAGTAGTACTATGACTGCTGGTGCTACTCTGAGTATGTTATTATTTTCAGAGTTGATGGTGTTACTTGATGTCTTGTGACTCCTTTTGGTCCCTATTTTAAGGAATGACCTCATTAGTTGATGATGAGGATGGAGGATGCTGAAGGAAAAGAAGGCCATGGCAAAACATGCTTGAGACAATTCTTCTAACCTACTGCTTGCTAATAGTGACCTGTGACTTTGACCTTTTTTTTTTTATTATTTTTTTTTTACACATGAGAAACTACTTTATATATATTGGAAAACCTTTTTAGTTGTATTAGAAGCATGGAAAAGTACAGAAATAAGGAATAATAACCAAAATTCGGTAATCTGAACATTAACTACATAATTGAGAGTAACCACCCCTTGTTAGTTTTATTTTGATGAAAATACGAATTTGTTCGAATCAATACAACTGCATGTTTTAACACGAAAATATCATAAAATCTGTTCTTAATAACAACTAAGTTCATTTCAAATAATGCGCAAGCACAATCAAGAACACATTTTATGATATTTTTGTGTTAAAACATGCAGTTATATTGATTTGAACAAATTCGTATTTTCAGTGTAGATTTACAGTGAAATGAAAATGGCCAACCAAAACATATGGCTTCCTCAAAGTGAAACAAACAAGGGGAGGCTACTCATAATGTTCAGATTACCATGATAAATATTGTTATTAATCTTATTTTATGTTTTCTTTCTTGAGATCACTGTCAGTTGAATGGTCTCTCAGCTAGTGTCTTTGATGTTGTTTATTACCCTGTGTCTGGAATTATGTTGTGGCCACAACATAAGAAGAGAACATTTGAAATTAACATTTATGATTAAAGAAAAATCATTCAACAAAACTCTTGACAAAAGACAGAGGTCTGTCTGAAATATCAAAATTTTAAAATAAGATTAAAAATAACATTTTGAATTTTGGTTATTATTCCGTATTTTGTATTTTTCCATGCTTCTAATACAACCCCAAAAGTTTCCCAAAATCCATCTCTCTCTCACACACTCTCTCATCTCTCTCTCATCTCTCTCTCACACTCTCTCCATCTCTCTCTCACACACTCTCTCCATCTCTCTCTCACACACTCTCTCCATCTCTCTCTCACACACTCTCTCCATCTCTCCTCTCACACACTCTCTCCATCTCTCTCTCTCTCTCTCTCATCTCTCTCTCTCTCTCTCTCTCTCCATCTCTCTCACTCTCTCTCTCTCTCTCTCTCTCACTCTCTCTCTCTCTCTCTCTCTCTCTCTCTCTCACTCTCTCTCACTCTCTCTCTCTCTCTCTCTCTCTCCATCTCTCTCTCTCTCTCTCTCTCTCATCTCACTCTCTCCATCTCACTCTCTCCATCTCTCTCTCTCTCACTCTCTCCATCTCACTCTCTCTCCATCTCTCTTCCATCTCTCACACTCTCTCTCTCTCTCTCACACACACATTAAGCATCTATCTAAAAAGCAAAACATAAGAACCATTACTAAGATGAAGATTGGGCGTATCATGTTAAAACTTCAAGAATATGAAAGCTAAAACATACCATCAACCTATTCACCTTTACTGTGACCTATTGTTGGTATCAACTGGAGAGCGAGGGAGTATATCCCCTTTTCACTAGTGCTAGACTTGGGAGACCTACCATCAGCTCCCTACTTTACTACACAGATCAGATAAACCCAAACTGCAAATCCGCACAACTTTATTTAACTTAAATATAAAACACAATGAGATTCATATTTACTTTCAAGGTGTTCTTTGTCGAATGGTTATCGATCATTAGAAATGGAAGTGGCAACCAGAGTTCAAATCCTGTTTGAAGCTGTTAGTGTTACACTTTGTGATAATACCCTTGCGATTGTATGTATATATGTATGTGTACTATAGGTCTGGGTTAGCCCAGTCGGTAGTGTTTGGCTAGAAACTACAAGGTTCCTAGTTCGATACTGGCCCTCGCAAACTCAACCTATGAGTAGCACAGGGATCTGTGCGGTAAAGTAAGCAGCTGATGGTAGGTGTGGCGCTCCACTTCATATGCTAAAATAATCTCCTTGGCGTAGCACTAGTGAAAAGGGGATAGACTCCCTCGCTGATTGGCTGATACCGACTTTAGGCCACCCTGACAACTTAACTTTTATTTTACTTACTATTTTAAAGTTTTGAGAGTGAACGATTTGAGCATAAAACCTCAAGCGTCAACTTTGAAAGGGAAGTTTGTAAGTCGGCTTCTGGTCTAAGAGACATATGGTGGTGCATAAACTTCAAATTTTACCACCTAATCCAGTGGGAAGGATGTCCTTCCTATGTCATATTTACATAAAACTTTGTGGATCTGCAACGGGATTGATGAGTCACTTTAAGGGCTCATGAGAGGAAAGGTTCTGGTGGTGGGATTGTAGGATTGTGAGGGACGGCAATGATCTGTACAGATTATGCTATTGCTATGTGTATATTTGGATTTTTTTTTCTTCTCTCAAGAGAGGTCAGTTTGAATCTTTTCCCAAAGAAGGTCAAATATGATTGGACGTTATAAGGAAATTATTCACTCTCTCAGATTCATCCCTGAAAAATGTCTGTATCCAGACTCTGTAGATGACCAATTCCTACTTCTTATCTGTCGGTTTGTAATATACAAATTGTGCTTATAAGAAGCTGGCTGTGATGAGATAAGAGTTTTTCTTTAATAGATCTTTTTTTTTTCCTCCATAACTCCTTGAATGTTTTCTGTTTTATTGGCAGTTTAAAATCATTTCAGGTAGGGGGTCTGCTCTAAGGAATAGGATCTTAATAATCCATTAGTATATTTTTGAGTGGAGTGGGGTATCTCTTCTTGGAGCTTAAAAAAAAAAAAAAAAAGAAGACCAATGTTTAAATCTAAAACATTTTATATCTGTTTGTCTTTAGGTGTCAAAATTCCAAGTTGAATTGGGATTTTTAAAATAATTTATTTACTTTTTTATTTTTAAAAACTTTTAAAAAACTTTTTTAAAATTTATTTTTTAAAACTTTTTATCTATTACTTTTTTATTTATTCATTCATTTATTTTTATTTACTTAAAAAAATATCTTTTTTTTCTTTTAAGCATAGAAAATATTCATCTAAATTAGAGTATTTTAAGTGTATCCAGTTGTGAGGGGAAGAATTGACACAACCATTTTTTTTTATGTTCTCTATCATTGCATACTGTTTTTAACAAATCCTGGAAGCAACAC
>CM042160.1:74360928-74450928 GCA_023376005.1 Doryteuthis pealeii | reverse complement strand
ATTACCCTTATGGCAAGCCCCAACCCCTTTTTATCATATATGTGCTAGAAGGCGGTGGCTGCGGGTCTACATGTCCTGGGAAAGACGTTAAACTCTATCTGATGGTGAGGTTCCAGTTTTGGAGGTTTGGGGAATGTGGAGCACCCCATTCATCACCATTGCTCCCTGGTCCACTCTGACCCGGAGTGGTAGTATCTGTTAGGGTCCCATCTATGGGTTAAATAGAAAAATGTATTTATAAAAAATTGTATTATCCATTAAGAATTGATTTATTTCAAAACTTTATCGGTATTAAATGACCCACTGAGGTTGATATGCCATAAAACCAAACTAATCTGTAGATTCCTTAACCTCAAGGCATAAAATACCTCTAGACAGTTTGACATGCCTTTAACATCAATCAATTGCTGTGTATCTCATATCCTTGGAAAAGAAAATGAATATCATTCTCGTCTTTTCCTGATGTGGAAAAAGTTTTTCTCTGAAGTTTTGAGATGAGGCTTGATACTTACTATTAGGATTACTCGGACTATTGTCCTCATCTGACAAATACCTGAAGAAGGCCAGAGGGCACATCAGCCGTAACATTGTACAAATAACAAAGATGAGGGCAATAGTCTGAATAATACTAGTTTAGAAAGTTATTAACATCTTTCCTACTGATCTCTTTCACGCATCTGTGGAAAAGATGTCTGCCGTGTGTGTTTCAAATAAAACTACCATTGTATTATCCATAATTTGAAGTATCATTATTCTAATGTTCTGGTAGGCAAAGGATGCAGAGTATGGTTTTCAGCCTCCACAGCTGGTTGTTGATGATACATTTGACACCTGCACACCTGGTAGATATTCCTCTCTTTCCCATAAACTTTTATTGAAATATAAACTTGACACCCTTGATAGAAGTTTTGATATACTCATACAATGTATGTGTGCCACCTACCATACCATAAAACTAACTTAGTGCCACCAAAATGATCTCTACATCTTTTTCCATTATCATTGCCATGAAATAAATCAAAAACTCTCTCCTGACCAACCAAGAATTTTAACCCACTTCTCCCTACCCCCCCCTTCCTAACAAGCACCTAGCAACCTCTTCATCTTATCTCCCAGTACAAACTACAATTCTCTGATCTTTCCCCCTCCACTTTCCATGATAGGTATTCTCTGATCAACCAAATCTTCACTAACTTTCCCTTCTCCTGAATTTCATCGCCAACTCACTTTCTCTTCTATAAATACAAATGTACGTACCTTGTTTTGAATAAATTAGACTGATGAAGTTTCTCATGTAAAGTGTAACAAAATATTTCTCTCCTACTTCTACTTGTTTGAGTCATTATTTTTGTCCCCTTTACTTTTACCTTACCTCTCTCTCTCACACACACACACACACACACACACACACACACACACACACACACACACACACACACATATATATATATATATATATATATATATATATATATATATATATATATATATGATTTAGTGCAAAGCATGAGTAAAGTGTGAAATAAATGAGAAACTGTGTTGGATGTTATGTGCTAAGTTCCATTCTATTTTATCGAATATTTTAAGAGAATGACCTCTCTCTTACAAATATTTTTTTGACTAGTTGACTACTCTGGTCACTGGCATTTATATTTATTTATTTAAGTCACCAATACAAAGTTCGTCTTACCAATGGTTTCAGATGTTTATCCGTCATCAGAGATGTTTCTGATGACTGATAAACATCTGAAACCATTGGTAAGATGAACTTTGTATCGGTGACTTAAATAAATAAATACAGCTCTTAAAGAAATAATTGAGCACTTTATAATCATTTCTCCAATATTAATAACAAAAAATTAATATATATCTCTCTCTCTCTCTCTCTCTCTCTCTCTCTGTATATATATATATATATATATATATATATATATATATATATATAGAGAGAGAGAGAGATTTTGGGAAACATTTTGGGTTCTGTTTGGAAGCATGGAAAAATATAAGGAATGATAACCAAAATTCAAAGTTTCAATTCAAAATATTGTTTTCATCTTACTTATTAATACTAATATTTCGGGTGGGCCTCCACATTTTGTCAAATATAAGGATTAATAAATCAAAAACAATACAACATTCATCACTTTGAATTTTGGTCATTATTCATTATATTTTACAATGCTTCCAATGCAATCAAAGTTTGCCTACATCCATCATGTATATCTATAAAGAAGCATACATCGACTCTCTAACAACATATATGTATGAATGAGTAAAATATGGAAATGAATCCGACAATATATAGAAATTAGAAAAATAAAGTGATCCAAAAAAGATGAATGTTTTTTATGTTGACTTTCGCCTTCATGTTTATGGATCATTAAGTATATTCAATATTCGTGTGTGCCAGTCATGTCTTGACTTTTGTTTTCTCATGTACCAATCACATCTCGAACTTTCAAAATAAAAGCTTATCAATAAACAGTTATGAGCATTTTTCTCCATATGCATTTCCAACTCAAATCATTTAAAAGATCCACCACCCTTTGAACAAAAAATCTTTTTATTTTCTATTATTTTGCCCTGAGGAGGGTTTAACATAAACTGAAATGTTTAAGCATCAACATCAAAATGAATTCATCTTTTTTTGAACACTTCATATTTCTTATATATATATATATATATATATGTGTGTGTGTATGTATGTCAAAAAAGTATTGATTTTTTGTACTTTTTCACACACCTTGTATTCTGAGAAAAAAAAACAAAAAAAAACGTTCCATTCCTTCTTCATTTCTATCTTGGTGAATACAGCTTTACACTTGGTACTTTTTGACAAACCTTATTTAAAAAAAAAAAAAAAAAAAAAAAATGAATGGAACATTTAAAAAAATTTTTTTCAGAATACAAGGTGTGTCAAAAAGTACAAAAACAATCTCAATACTCTTTTGACAGACCTTGTGTGTAAAATATATATATATATATATATATATATATATATCCCCATTAATCTGGTTTATTTTTATTTGAAAAAATTGTTTGTTTTTTTTTTTGTTTTTTTTTCCTTGGATTCATCCCTACTCCTCATTGAAGCTGAGGAGAGTCATTTTTATCCACCTCTGCTTTGATATTTAGGAAACGAGTAAATATTTTTTTAACAACTAATGTGGTTAGGCTCCTCACTTTTATTTAAGCTGTGTATTGCAGACGGATTTATGTATGCTTAGTGCACCCGGGTATGTACTCTCATCTTTTTTTTTTTCACTGGCAGCTGTGTTGATAAAGCTGTCAAATTGTGAAGTATTGAAAGAGCCAGCTGGTTGTTGGGCCTGCCTCTTATTTGAATTCTCTCTATGTAATTAATTTTTTTTTTTATCAGTTTTTCATTTAAGTCAACATAAGACTACATTCTGAAGACCTCAGCAAAGTTACTTGGGATTGTCGTTATTAAAATAATATTCAAAAGGTAAATATTCACTGTCCAAATACGGGTGGTCGGAGAGGTCCCGTCCGATCAATCAGCTGGTCACATCAAGCCCTAGCACCTATATGATTGTGTCAACCCTATTGCCCTTATGGCAAGTCCCAACCCTTTTGAAGGTGGTCAAAAAAAAAAAAAAAAGAAAAACAAAAGAGCTGCAATGTTGATTATGAATTATCTACCTTGGACTGTTTCAGCTGAAGGAACTCTTTAGCAAAAGAGTTAGAAAATTAGTTGGTAACAGACTACATATACGACGATCGTCCACCATTAGAGTGACTGCCATTAATCTGCCCATTGACAGCTGAGGGTCGTAGTGTCCTGGGTATGACCTTAAACTCTAACTGATGGTGAAGTTCCAATTCTGGAGCTCTAAGGAATGTGGAGTACTCATTCATCACCATTATTCCCAGGTTCACTCTGACCCGCAGTGGTAGTACCTATTAGGGTCCCATCTCTAGGTTTAATAGAAAAAATGTTTTTAAAAAGATTAAGTTTTTAAAAAAATTGAGTACTCATCAAGAATGAATAGAACAAAATGGCTTTGGCATAAAATGACCCAACAAGTGTTGACATACCATAAAATCCAACCAACCAACCAACATAGTCTGAATACACTCCACTTTGACTATTATGACGATTTATAATACTTTTCTTGCTCTGTTGTTTTGTCCCTTTCGCACAGTGTAGTATCTGTGCATGAGGCCCGGGAAGCGCCAAAAGCTTGTCGGTTGATTCCAGAGGACCATTCATCCAGGCAGCAGTTGTCCCCTTGCCTAAAAGGGGCAGGGCTGGTTTTATTGCCTGGTGCCTGAGATGCCCTGAAAATGGAATGCTAATGGAATTTTAAGCAATTTCTAGATCCCGCTGTGGCATTGCACATTAAACAACCTTGTGTCACATTTGGCTTGGTAGTCCTTTCTCTCTGTGTGTTCTGTCCAAAGTTAGGAATATGTTGATTATTTCCTATAACTCCAACATAAAAAGGGGAACCACTCTGATTGACTGATAAATTATTTATTTATTGATCTACTAGGAAAAAAGACGGGTTTAGGGTTAGTCTAATGGGAAAATAAATAAATAATTTATAAGTCAATCAAAGTGGTTCCCCTTTTTTATGTTGGAATTATGGGAAATAAGCAATATGTATTATACACAAATTATTGTGGTGCGTGTAGTATCACAGGTGTAATGGTTAGTGTTGTAGGAAATGGACTTGTCAACCAGAGTTCAATTCCTGGACAAAGCTGTTTGCATTTCATATGGTGCTAATACCCTTGAGAAAGGTAAAAATCCAATTCTCCCTCCAGCTATGGGTAAATAGCAGGGCAGACTAGGCTCTTTAACTATGGCTAGGTAATCTTTCTAGGAGAAGGAAAACTCTGAATTCAAATCTGTTAATCTCCACTTAAGAAATTGAACTTGTCACATCCTGCTCATACGGAGGGTTTGATAAATATATATACTCAAATAATTACAATATTTATTACACTCATGTTAAGGAGAGTAAGGATTTCTTTAGAATTTTTTTTTCCATCTATTTTATTTATTTATTTTTTTGACAGATTTTTCATTTTAAAAAAGTTTTTTTTCCTTTGTTTTATTTTAATCGTTTTGAAAGAAAAATATAATTTCTATTACATAAGCAGAGTTAATTAACGATGATCTTTTGTGATTGCCATTTAAAATAAGTCCTAAAAGGGTCAAGCTGATAAGTATTAATAAGTCCTAAAAGGGTCAAGCTGATAAGTATTAATAAGTCATAAAAGGGTCAAGCTGATAAGTATTAATAAGTCCTAAAAGGTCAAGCTGATAAGTATTAATAAGTCCTAAAAGGGTCAAGCTGATAAGTATTAATAAGTCATAAAAGGGTCAAGCTGATAAGTATTAATAAGTCCTAAAAGGGTCAAGCTGATAAGTATTAATAAGTCCTAAAGGGTCAAGCTGATAAGTATTAATAAGTCCTAAAAGGGTCAAGCTGATAAGTATTAATAAGTCATAAAAGGGTCAAGCTGATAAGTATTAATAAGTCATAAAAGGGTCAAGCTGATAAGTATTAATAATAAGTCATAAAAGGGTCAAGCTGATAAGTATTAATAAGTCCTAAAGGGTCAAGCTGATAAGTATTAATAAGTCCTAAAAGGGTCAAGCTGATAAGTATTAATAAGTCCTAAAAGGGTCAAGCTGATAAGTATTAATAAGTCCTAAAAGGGTCAAGCTAAGTATTAATAAGTCCTAAAAGGGTCAAGCTGATAAGTGATAAGTATTAATAAGTCAAAAAGGGTCAAGCTGATAAGTATTAATAAGTCCTAAAAGGGTCAAGCTGATAAGTATTAATAAGTCCTAAAAGGGTCAAGCTGATAAGTATTAATAAGTCATAAAAGGGTCAAGCTGATAAGTATTAATAAGTCCTAAAAGGGTCAAGCTGATAAGTATTAATAAGTCCTAAAAGGGTCAAGCTGATAAGTATTAATAAGTCAAAAAGGGTCAAGCTGATAAGTATTAATAAGTCCTAAAAGGGTCAAGCTGATAAGTATTAATAAGTCCTAAAAGGGTCAAGCTGATAAGTATTAATAAGTCATAAAAGGGTCAAGCTGATAAGTATTAATAAGTCCTAAAAGGGTCAAGCTGATAAGTATTAATAAGTCTAAAAGGGTCAAGCTGATAAGTATTAATAAGTCATAAAAGTCAAGCTGATAAGTATTAATAAGTCCTAAAAGGGTCAAGCTGATAAGTATTAATAAGTCCTAAAAGGGTCAAGCTGATAAGTATTAATAAGTCATAAAAGGGTCAAGCTGATAAGTATTAATAAGTCCTAAAAGGGTCAAGCTGATAAGTATTAATAAGTCATAAAAGGTCAAGCTGATAAGTATTAATAAGTCCTAAAAGGGTCAAGCTGATAAGTATTAATAAGTCCTAAAGGGTCAAGCTGATAAAGTATTAATAAGTCATAAAAGGGTCAAGCTGATAAGTATTAATAAGTCCTAAAAGGGTCAAGCTGATAAGTATTAATAAGTCATAAAAGGGTCAAGCTGATAAGTATTAATAAGTCATAAAAGGGTCATGATAAGTATTAATAAGTCATAAAAGGGTCAGCTGAAAGTATTAATAAGTCCTAAAAGGGTCAAGCTGATAAGTATTAATAAGTCATAAAAGGGTCAAGCTGATAAGTATTAATAAGTCCTAAAAGGGTCAAGCTGATAAGTATTAATAAAAGGGTCAAGCTGAAAAAGTAATGATAAGTATTAATAAGTCCTAAAAGGGTCGAGCTGATAAGTATTAATAAGTCCTAAAAGGGTCAAGCTGATAAGTATTAATAAGTCCTAAAAGGGTCAAGCTGATAAGTATTATAAGTCCTAAAAGGGTCAAGCTGATAAGTATTAATAAGTCCTAAAAGGGTCAAGCTGATAAGTATTAATAAGTATCAATTAGGCTTGCATAATTAATCCGCACACAATAAAAGATTAAGTCGTAATGCTTAATGGGTGATTTAAGACATCTCTCCTACTTATGACAGATTCAGGCTAAATATTTTATTGGCCTTGTTTAAAAAAAAAAAAGTAACAACAAAAGAGAGGGAGAGAAAAAAGAAATTCCCAGTGAAAAGAAGTCAAGCCTCATTAACCAAATATTTTGTATGGAACTTCATGCCTTTTTAACCCTTAAAATCCTTTACCCCTCATACCCGGCCATAGCCACTTCCAACCTTGGCTCTTGGCTGGAAAATAGCTGAACATGTAAAATATTGAGAATTGTTATTTAATAGTCCTGTGGATCCCCCTCTGTATAGACTGATGGGGGTGCAGAAGAGTCCCTGTGGGTCCCCCTCTGTAAAGACTGATGGGGTGTGGAAGAGAGTCCCTGTGGGTCCCCCCCTGTAAAGACTGATAGGGTGCGGAAGAGAGTCCCTGTGGGTCCCCCCCACTGTAAAGACTGATGGGGTGTGGAAGAGAGTCCCTGTGGGTCCCCCCCCCACACTGTAAAGACTGATGGGGTGTGGAAGAGAGTCCCTGTGGGTCCCCCCCCCCCCACACTGTAAAGACTGATGGGGTGTGGAAGAGAGTCCCTGTGGTGCAGTGGCTAACATGCTGGACTGTGATATCAGAGTAAGCGAGTTCAAACTCCAGTCAAATATTTTATAGGCAATAGTGATCCTGGCTGAGTATACATAACCCTTAGAACTGTGAAACCCTCGGACCCATGGACCCTTTTACTCCTAGGACCCTGTCTGAAAAAATAGTTGAACATATAAAATATTTAGAATTGTTATTTAATAGTCTTGTGTGTTTCCTCAGTAAAAACTGTTAAATAAGAAATTACATAATTTTATAATTGCTGATGAGACCTAATAGGTCGAAATGTACATACAGGGATTGACATTTTCTCGATTTGTTTAGCCTTACATATATGCCCGCCTAAATTCTTTAATTATTAACTAATTAATTTTCAAAACTAGGTATGACTTCAATTAAGCACATTTATAAGCAATAGTGATACCGCCTGATTATATGTAACCTATAGAACTCTGAGACCTTCATACCCATGGTCCCTTTTATGCTGGGCTCCTGTCTGAAAAAAAAAAAACAAAAAAAAAACATGTAAGTAAAAAGTAAAGTTTGTGGACTAGTCTATTGTCAGTATCAGCTGGACAATGAGGGAGTCTATTCCATTTTTGCTAGACCAAGAAAATTGTTTTTTGCTGAGGTGCTACACGTACCGTCAGCTCCCTACTTTATCGCACAGGTCAGATAACCCAATCTGTGCTACTCATGTGCTGAGTTGGTGGGGACTGGTACCAAACCCAGAACCATATGATTCCTCGGCAGGTGCTCTAGCGACTGAGCTAAACGACTGTAAGAATACTTGATTTGGCATGAAATGACTCTAAAAGGGTTGATGTGCCGTTAAACAATCAATCAAGTACTTAAGATATATCTGCTGTTAATCTGCCCCAAAAATATTTGATGGAATGTGAATGTGACTTTTGAAAACGAAAGGCAAAGAGAATATTGATTTGTTTCTTGAGGGGGCTGGAGAAGGGGGGGAATTTTTTTTTTTTTTTAACTTCCTTTCATGTTTTCAACACATCTGAACCAAACGAATATTAAATTTGGCTCGTTTCCTAACGATCATTCTAACTTTTAATAAGAGACGATTGATTTATATACGAGCTAACATTTACCCCTTTTAACTTTAAAAAAAAAAAAAAATTTTTTTTTTTTTTTCCTGACTTTGTTCAGAGCAGAATCAGGGATCATGAAATGTGAATTGAAAGAGAAAAGAAACAAGATGATCTCACTACATCAAAACTCAATAATTGAATAGGAAATGGAGCGGATGGGGGGAAGGAGAGAAAAAGAAAAAAGAAAAAAAAAAGCCCCTCATTTAATAATCCAAATTGGATATTTGCTCATCAGTGTCATTTGAAGTTGTTCAAAACAACATTTCATCAATTCTGCTTTTGTGCAAATAGAAATCTTGCTGAGATACAAAAATAATCTTTATTTCTATTACTGATATGGATTATAATGGTTGTTATTATTATTATTATTATTATCATCTATATATTAATACACTTGTCTGTCATGCCCTGTCACAACCTCAGATAAATAATGGACCATTCTATTTTGATAGTGAGGAAAAAGAGATGGAGAGAGAGGGAGGATGAAAATGGGGGGGGGGAGAGAGAGAGAGAGAGAGAGAGAGAGAGAGAGAGAATGTGTTATAGAGCCTAATAGTGGATAATATAAATAAGTAGGTTTATGTGTGAATGTTAGTGTGTGAGTGTGTGAGAGCAAAAGCATAATGCTAATCCATCATATCGTCTGTTTCATTGGAAGGAAAAAATAAAATTATCATTATATATTAATACATTTGTATGTCATGCTAAGTCACCACCTCAGATGAATAATGGACCATTCTGTTTTGATTTTAAAGAAGGAAAAGGAATAAAAGAAAGGGCTGAGCTGAGAGGGAAGGGAAAAGATAAATTGAAGGGAGAGGAGGAGGATGAAGATGGAGGGAAATGGAGGAAGAGAGGGCACAAAGGCTAATCCATCATATTGTCTGTTTCAGTGGAAAGAAAGGAAGTGAGGAAAGAAATGCATTTGAATTAGTTATCTATAGATTGATACACACTTGTCATGGTCTGTCATCATTCCATTTTGATTGTGAGAAAAGAAAGGGAAAGGAGAATGGGGTAAAAGTAAGAGGAGGAGGAAAGATAGAGGGCAAGTGTATAAAGCTAAAAGAAGTTGGCGGATAAGTGACACCAGATAGTCAGGATTTACATTTTTGCATTTCATCTTGGATGATTTCATTTTTAACCCGAGTGTGTTGCAATATGATAACGGTTGCAAGATTAAGGAACAAGCACATTAATTAATATATATATATATATATATATATATATATTTTAACAATGGAAAGGAGTAACCTACGAGTAGGTTACTCCTTTCCATTGTTAAAATAAATTTATGCTCTACATTGTATTGAGCACTTTGTATTTGTTTTTTCTCAACCTTAACCTCTGGATATTGTGCGCTTCCAACGATCGTTCTTATACCCACCGGTAAGTTAAAACTTATACATATATATATATATATATATATATATATATATTGAGAGTGAGTAAATAAACAATGTGTTTATTTGATATGGCTTTTAACCAACAATTTTTGGAGGATATGTGCTTAATTGAAGTCATACCTAATT
The DNA here is from genome assembly GCA_023376005.1 of Doryteuthis pealeii. NCBI lineage: Eukaryota > Metazoa > Mollusca > Cephalopoda > Myopsida > Loliginidae > Doryteuthis > Doryteuthis pealeii. The sequence continues at coordinate 74,440,733 of CM042160.1, read as the reverse complement.
TTGAAAATTAATTAGTTAATAATTAATGAATTTTAGGCGGGCATATATATTCAAATGTAAGGCTAAATAAATCAAGAAAATGTCAATCCCTGAATGTACATTTTGACCTATTGCTGATGAGACCTAATAGGTCGAAATTTACATTCAGGGATTGACATTTTCTCTATTTGTTCAACCTTACATTTAAACATATATACCCGCCTAAAATTTATTAATTATTAACTAATTAATTTTCAAAATTAGGTATGACTTCAATTAAGCACATATCCTCCACAATATATATATATATATATATATATATATATATATATATATATATATATATATATATATATATATATATATATATATATATTGTAGTATTATTATTTTTTTTCTTTTACAGATTAAGTTCCTCTTGTCGAGTGGGTTTTAGAGTAACAAGCCTCTTCACTGTAGCACACAGTTCTCAACCACCTAGCTAAGCAAGCAAGTGTTGATAGATTTTCTCAGTATATCTGTATGCTGTCTGTCATTCCGAAAGAGGATGATATGTTCATTTTTTATTAGATTTTCTAGTTTCCGTTTCTGTTGATGGCTAACACAAGAGATGAAAGAACAACTTAGACTTTTTGAAAGTCCAATATACCTATCTGATATACATTTTTATCAACGGACATTTTCCTGATTATTTGGGTAAAAGAAAATCTGACAACTGATGTCTGAGCAAAAACCTTTTAGATTTCATCTTAATTTGAATATCCCATATATTCCTATATATCATTATTTACTTATATTCAATGGGTTTGGTTTGTGGAGTCAGAACATAAAACCTCTGATTCTGACTCCTCTATTATTGGCACCTCCGACTCTGACTCCTCTTTATGTAATTGAGTGATTGCAATTCATAATAAAGCTCAGTCGGTAGAGCATTCGGCTAGAAACCACAAGGTTCCTAGTTCGATACCGGCCCTCGCCAACTCAGCGTATGAGTAGCACAGGGATCTGTGCGGTAAAGGAGCTGATGGTAAGTGTGGCGCTCCACCTCAGATGCTAAAACCAATCTCCTTGCTCTAGCACTATTGAAAAGGGGATAGACTCCCTCTCTGAATGGCTGATACCGACTTTAGGCCGCCCCGTCGACTTATATAACTACTAGCAGGACCTGTGGATATACCAAAGTATGATAATTTGATTATTTCAACATTTGATATTTTTATTTTAGAGCTATTGCTAAATAGTTCAATATGTAAAGAGTATAATAATCTTAATTTAACTCTTTTTCACTTCTTTCTTTTTCGCTTCTTTCTTTTTTTTTCTATCTTTTCCTTATGTTCTATTGAAACAGATTAGTGTTATCGCTTCCTCACGCTCACCTCCTCTCTCTATCTTTCTCTCTTATTATATTTTTTCTGTATCGCATGTTCTTTTCCTTTAGTATACAAAAGAAATAATTCCTAACCTCAAAGCATAAAATAACTCTAGACGGGTTGACATCCCATTAAAATCGATCAATCAGGCCAAAAACTGAATGATAAAGGTTTACAGTAAAGTACATGTTGCAAGCATCAGTTCCCGCTAGATCATTGAAGTTAAGCAGTGAACAGCCTGTTCAATACTTAGAGATGGGTGACCATTTAAGTAACATCGGGTACTGTAAACAACTGGATATAAAAATAATTTGGTTCAGCATTAAATGACCCGAAAAGGGTTGATATGCCGTAAAACAAAACCACCAACTAAATGATAAAGATGTTAGAGGCTAAATACTGTCTATAACAAGTTTAGAAACCACAAGGTTCCTAGTTCGATACTGGCCCTCGCCAACTTAGTGTATGAATAGCACAGGGATCTGTGCGGTAAAATAAGGAGCTGATAGTAGGTGTGGCGCTCCACCCCAGATGCAAAAATAATCTCCTTGGTCTAGCGCTAGAGAAAAGGAGATAGACTCCCTCACTGATTGGCTGATACCAACTTTAGGCCACCCCGACGACTTTTTTTTTTTACTTATAATAAGTGTACTAGCAGGACCTGTGGATATAGCACATTATGATAATCTAATTATTATGACATTTGATAAGTTTACTTAAGAGCTACTTAAAATAGTGCAATATGTAAAAAGTATAATAATTCTGATTTAACTCTCTCTCTCTCTCTCTCTCTCTCTCTCTCTCTCTCTCTCTCTCTCTCTCTTTTCTCTCTCCTTTTTAATCAATTGAAACAGATTTGTGTTATTGTTTTCACGTTCTGACCCCTCTATGCTCTTTCTTTCTCATATTTTTTCTGTGTAGCATGTCCTTTTTTTCTTTCTAAAAAAATGGAATGGTCTATTATTTATTTAAAGTGACGACTCTCATAAGAATTTGTCGGATAAGCGACCCCAGATAATCAGTATTTACATTTTTGCATTTCATCTAGGATGATTTGGACAGTCTCATTTTTAACCAGAGGGTGTTGCAAGATTAAGGAACACCATTATTAAAATGTAGATTGTCAGTGTTTGTGCTTACTCCACTTATAATTTTTCAAGGGAGGTAACTATCAAATGTTATATATTACTTTCCTTTATTTAATTGTATTTACTCATAATATATAAGTTATGTGAATAGTATGTAACTAACCAGTAAGATTAATGGCCTCCCAAGATGAGTAAATTAAAATGTCAAATGTATTTTATGCTCAGTGGATATGTCTTTCTTTTTATTTGGTTATGGTTAATGAAATAAACCTAAATGGGTTTGTGTAAATGTCTCCTGGTTGACATATGAATTATCTAAGTATATAATGATTGTATGAAGTTAACATTAAAATTTATTCAGTTATACTGAACTTTTACATTTAAAAATGAAAATAAAGAATTGTGTGCGCGTGACACACACACACACACACACACCTACTGACCTGGCAGTGTCAGGTTTTAAACTAAGATACACAAAAATAGATTTTTATTTTTAACTTTGTCTTTGTTGTTTCTTTTACAAAGGCATTTTCATTTTCTATTCACTTGCAGATGAAGTGTAAATGTTATTTACTTAGTTTCATTACAATACCTGCTGTTACTAAGTGGTCCACTTTTTTTCTTTTTCTTTCTATCTGCAACTGCGTGAGTGGCTGAACAGACCAATTTTTGAATGGCAATCTCTGGTGCAGTGATTGCAAACAAATGGTGATGCTTGCTGGAGATGCTGTTGTCTCTCCTTCCCTGTGGCTCTCTTTTCTGCGGCGGCTTCTTTCCTCTCTTTTTCACTCCTTGTTTGATGAGGAGGCGCCAGATCGTACAGTCTTCTGCATAAGCCTCCCATGTGTTGGTGTCGATGTGGCATGTCTTCATGTCCCTCTTGCAGATATCTTTAAAGCGCAGATGTGGTCTCCCTACCGGTTGGGTGCCCTCTACTAATTCATTATATAGCAGGTCTTTGGGGATGCAGCCTTTGTCCATCCTCCTGATGTTGACAAGCCATGTTTTTGGTTGCTGAAATTGCAGTATGGCTCAGTTTCTGAATTATACTACATTGTATGTTCATCTGTGTGGCTTTCAAATCATACACATAGTGTTAGTGTACTCCCAATATTACCCAACCACAGCAGGTACCTTCTATAGCTTGTGTTACATACTCATACACATATACCCATGTTGGGTACATACACAAGTGTTCTTTTACTGGAGAGAGGGGGAGAGATAGACACAGGTAGATAGAGATGCATAACTTACTTCTTTAGCCATTGGTGATCTCTAGTCATTTCTATTTTTCTCTATGACTTCTATTTCTCTGTTCTTGCTGGTTGGTCGTCCTTGATTCATTTCTTCTTCTACGTCAGTCTTGTTGCCAAGACATTCATCAACCACAAAACCATATTATTTATTTAAACTTTTATTTACTTAACTAAACATCTTCCTCTAACTAAATACAGCGCGTGTGTGCAAGTGAGCACCAGCTAAGGCAGATAGGCCTTATCTGCCTGACGTCCAAGCTGAAACTCAGAGCCAACCAGGTCCCACATGACTTCACGTATTTTGCGGGCCTTCTGTAATATTCTATGAAAAGTACCGCTTGTGACATGAAAAGGGCCATTCCTTCAGAAATACAGGGGATTGAAAATAATCTTATGCAACCGCATAGATTATGCAACACTTGAACTGCTTTGGTCAAATGCACTGCAAACTAGCATATACCAAAATATTGCAAAACTTTTGATTCACACTAGTAATTATGGTAAATCCTGTATGTCTGTTAGTGAAGCACTCCTCTAAACTACATCATCATTTCCAAATGGTGACAGATGGTCATTGTGGGAGTTTTCTTTTTTTTCCAGAATGGATGCTGAACTCAAGAGTTATATTGATGCACATCGCAAGTAGAACTTTTCACTTCATCTTCAACAAGTGATGGTCTTGTTCAAAACCGAGCATTTATCTGTGTGGATGAATGCATTATTATATACATGTAACTGGGTATTTAGTGGTGTACAGTCTTTATTCTCATAGTGTCTGCTACCGTGTTGAAAATCCTACTCTGGCACAAGTATTACTAAAATAAATTATTGGTAGGCATGTGTAGCATAGCGGTTATTGTCATAGGAAATAGATTCATGGACTGAGTTCAAATCTTGAATGATACTGCATTTTACTTTGTGCTGATGTCCTTGGGAAAATGTATGAATTTATCTCTTCTCTTTCCAGTTAGTTTGGGCCAATTTAGCTCAGTTGGTAGAGCATCTGCCTAGTAGCCACAAGGTTCTGGGTTCAATACTGCCTGATGTCAACTCAGTGCATGATAGTTATTGGATAGAATTATAATTAGAAATATTCAACAATCTAAAGCAACAACAGTCCAGCATATTAGCCACTATGCCACAGGAGTCTCTTCCACACCCCCAACAGTTGATAGTAATTTGAATTTAGTATAAAATTGAACTATAGTCACACACAGCACAGTGCTCTAGGAATTTGACAATAGTCAGCTATGGCAGAGAACGGCTAAATTATTCAGACACTGTTAGACAAAAACTGCATTTAGATATGCACTTAAAGCATTAAAAGGATTGTAGTGTTCTGCTTTAAGATTTTTTACATCTGGTCTGAGCTTATGAGTCAATCTTCTGATTAAATAAAAAAAAAAAAAGCAAAAAGAACAAAGAGCCAACTTTGTGCAACCCGCTACTTAAAATGCAAATTGGCATCTTTCCATGACACCGTTTCCTTGTATATTATCAGGACATGAGTCACAAAACGTTTTTAATGAAGTGCTGGTTTTTATTCATATTAATAAAAAAAAATAAAGATATGCTTATCTATTTCTGTCCCTTTTTTTCTCTCTCTCTCCCTCTAAATGGTGTAAATAACAAGACTTTTCTTTGTCAATCTTTTGCAATAAAAGACAATTTACATTTCTGATTCCTGTAAATTTTTCTGTGGATGATTTTATTTCTAACTCATTCCACCCTGGTTTCAAAATTGATGGCACAATAGTTAGTGTTGAAAAAAAAAAAAAAGGATGTTTTTTTTTCCTAAACAATTCTGTCTCTGCTTCAAAATTGATGGCACAATAGTTAGTATGTTCTATTGATGGAAAAGAAGAAGAAGAAGAAGAAAAAAACTTTTTTTTCTAACCAATTCCACTCCAGTTTCAAAATTGATGGCACACAAGTTGGTGTGTTGTGTTGATGAAAAAAGGCTTTTAAGTTCAATCTTATGCATGCAAGAAGACGAAAATTAATTAAACTGTAATTTATCTAGCAGCTGGTAATGTAGATTGGTGATGTTATAATGTGAATCTAAACATTTGAGTGGCACTTCTTATAACTAGTTTGTTGTAAAACCAGGGTTGTGGGGTCTGAACACAAAACCTTTAAACCCCTAGGTCCAATTTCTCTTTATGTAATTAAGTTATTATAACCTACAAATAAATATAAAACCATGATTTCTTATAATCTATTTATAAGGAGTGTGCACTGTATAACTTTACAGACTAACCTAGTGCCATATAAAGTGTAAATTCAATTGGAGTCAATATACTTTTTACTAACTCCGACTCTAGTAACCCCTTAATTGCATCCGACTGTGACTACCCCTTAATTGCTCATCATGTAATGGTGATCTTTGAACTTGGCATGGTATCCACTCTAGTAGTAGCTAAACTCTGAGGGAGTTTTTAAAAAAATTTTTAACATGAGCATTGTTACTTGGAAGATTTAAAAAAAAATCTGTCTACTGCTATTTTGCTTTACACAGAAACAATTGAAAACATTTTGAAGAGATCCAATTGCTAAAAGGTGTGTGGGTGTAGGAGGGGGGATTAGACATGGGAAGAAACTTTTTTGTGAAAACTGAATCCTTAATATTTGATACTTTATCTAATAATCAATTTTTGATCGATCAATATTCTTTGTGAATTTTGGAGTCTGAACACATCTTTTTCTTTTTTTCTTTCTTTTTCTTTCTTTCTTTTTGTTTTTTTCTTCTTTCTTTTCTTTCTTTTCTTCTTTCTTTCTTTCTTTTCTTCTTTCTTTTCTTCTGTCTTTCTTTTCTTTTCTTTTTTTCTTTCTTCTGTCTTTCTTTCTTTCTTCTGTCTTTCTTTTCTTTTCTTCTGTCTTTCTTTTTCTTTCTTCTTTCTTTTCTTCTTCTGTCTTTCTTTTCTTCTTCTGTCTTTCTTCTTCTTCTGTCTTTCTTTTCTTCTTCTGTCTTTTCTTTTCTTCTTCTGTCTTTTCTTTTTTCTTTTTCTGTCTTTTCTTTTTTTTTGTTTGTTTGTTTCTTTTTTTCTTTTTGTTTCTTCTTTCCCCTTTGTAGTCAGATTATGTTTTTATAAATTTTATGACTCTTGTTTCATAAAAAAGATTAATTTGTTGTTTGTCTATCTTATTTACTCCGTTATACACGTAGAATTAATGTAGATAAGCTGTAACGTGATTTCTAAATAGGAGAATGCTCTTCATAAAACAGGAATAACATGATTGTATAATCTAAGATTTATGTCTTCATTTTTTGTGTCATCTAGGAACTGTTAAATGATTGTCTATAATTTTAAGAAATTACCATTCCAAAAATTGTTTTAAGTATTTCCACTGATTTGTTCTACAATATTCTTTAGGTGTCAAATATGTAAGCAAAGAAAAGGGTCTCTTGTGCCTGTCTCCCTATTTAGCTGTCTCCCGCGTCCCTCTTCGGCTGTCTCCGCGTCCCTTCAGCTGTCTCCCGCGTCCCTCTTCGGCTGTCTCCCGCGTCCCTCTTCAGCTGTCTCCCGCGTCCCTCTTCAGCTGTCTCCCGCGTCCCTCTTCAGCCGTCTCCCGCGTCCCTCTTCGGCTGTCTCCCTCTCTGCCCGCGTCCCTCTTCGGCCGTCTCCCTCTCTGCCCGCGTCCCTCTACGGTCGTCTGCCCGTCTCCTTTCTGACTATCTCTGCCACAACAAACAACTCAGAATGCATTAGTATCTTTTTATTCATATATATATATTATATTATATATATATATATATATATATATTTTTTAATTCATATATTTTATAACTCAAAACTATTTTCTATTAAGGTATAATCCGATTTTTTAAGGATAAATATTACTTTGCTATTATTTTAACTGAAACTAAATATATAGGAAGATTTCTCTTTATTTTTCTTTTAAGCACAATGTCAATATACTTGTTGGCCTAAAAGCTTTAAAAAAAGGGGGGGAGGGAAAAAAAGTGGGGATTAGTGCAACATATGTCAAGTTTTAGATAAATTACATAAATTACGATTTTAAAGCCATATGTTAAATTTACTTTAGTTTTCCTTGTGGGGTATAAATAACATTTTAAAACTATTTATTTTTAATAAGGTGTATTCATCTTGCTCTCTCTCTCTCTCTCTCTCTTTCTGTCTGATTTCAAAGAAAGATTTAAAGAAATACCAGACTTCTTGTGAGCCTTCCACTTCTAAGAGTACATGATGATATTGAAGCTTTTTTTTCTCTTCTTTTTTTTAATTCCATTTATCATTTCAAAGTTATCTCTGTTATATGAAAAAAGTTATAGCCGCAAGGGTAAGGAACTGGGCAGACAAAAATTCTGTTTGGTTTCGATCCCGGCTAGAGGTAGCTGTTAAAAAGTCTAGCCGCACTGATGAGAAGTAAACTTTCAAAACATGTGTCTGTGGATGATATATATATATATATATATATATATATATATATATAGATTCATAGATACTGATAGGTATGTGTCCTGCGTCCCCTGGCACAAAAATATTCTAAAAGGACACAGTAAAATCATACCCATGCATCCCAATGTTTTTCGTTTTTCTTTTTTCTTGCCTTATCATTTCAAGCTAACTGTAAATACATTTCAATAGTTTCTATTGAAACGAATTACACAGGATAGGTTACAAAGTAGGAGTTAGACGGCTTTAATTGGGACCCATTAATTTTCCCCCGGGGTCTCATTCAAAGCAAATGTGTGCGCCCCAGGATGCACTAAATCAAAAAAAGCTATCAGCATCACTGTATGCCATAAAAGAATGGACAAAAAATGAATTCGTTATATAGCACATCTATTTATTAAATGATCTTTGCATTTCATGACCACCTGACGCTCAGGACCACACATGAGAGGCAATCTCTCAGGTGTGACCAGGTGTCAATTTCAAATTAACTGTAACTGTTTTAATTAACGATCTATATATACGCCTGTTCCTTAATCTTCTGACTGTTATCATATTGCAATACCCTCTGGTTAAAATTGAGACTGTCCAAGATGAAATGCAAAAAATGTAAATCCTGATTATCTGGTGTCACTTATCACCGAATTATTTTTTATGAGTGTTGGCCCCTGAGCTAAATAATGAACCATTCTGTTTTTATCATAGAGAAAGAAAGGGAAGAAAAAGGACATGCAATACAGAAAAAAACTATAATGGGAAAGATAGAAGGGGTGATAATGCTAATTTATTTCAAGTGAACATAGTTAAAGATGAAAACAAAGAAAGAAAAAAGAAGAGTTAAATCAAAATTATTATACTTTTTACATATTAAACTATTTGGCCATAGCTCTTAAGTAAACATATCAAACGATATTTGAATTATCATACTAATATATCCACAAGTCCTGCTAGTATAATATATTCTAGTAATATTTAGATTTTAAAGTTCCTTCCTAATTTAAGACATCAAATATAACATTGATTTAAATTGTGTTCATATTCTGCAGATTTTATTCATTCATTAGTAATTGATAAGTGACATCCAATTTATTATTTAAAATTATACAGAATTTTTAAAAATCTGTTTTGTTTACATTTGTAATTTGAGAAATTGTCACTGACCATTAAGATAGTAACAACATTTATTAACTTATATATAGGGGCTGGGTTAGCTCAGTCGGTAGAGCGTTCGGCTAGAAACCACAAGGTTCCTAGTTCGATACCAGCTCCTGCCAACTCAGCGTATGAGTAGCACAGGGATCTGTGCGGTAAAGTAAGGAGCTGACGGTAGGTGTTGCGCCCCACCTCAGATGCTAAAACACAATCTCCTTGGTCTAGCGCTATTGAAAAGGGGATAGACTCCCTCGCTGACTGGCTGATACCAACTTTAGGCTGCCCTGTTGACTTATATATATTTACCAACCCCTTCGCACATGCAGGATATGACACAAGGTCAATTTCTTAAGTGGATTTTAACAGGTTTGAATTCAGAGTTTTCCCTCTCCTAGACTGGTTACCTAGCCATGGTTAAAGAGCCCAATCTACCCTGCTATTTACCCATAGCTGAAGGGAGAATTGGATTCATACCTTTCCCAAGGGTATAAGCGCCATGTGAGATGCAAACAGCCTCGTCCAGGAATTGAACTCTGGTCGACGAGTACATTTCCCACGACTCCATTTATTAACTTATAAGTTCTCATAAATTATAGGGAAGGCCCCTGTGGTGTAATGGCTTCCATGCTAGACTATAACATTGTAGTGAGTTCGAACTTCAGTTGTGCTATTGCATGATGTCAAGTTCTATTCAACAGGTTTGGGTTAAAAGGGTTAAAAAAAAAAATCCTTATAGGTTTTCTGAGTATGACACTGAACAGCATCTGATGTTAAGACTCTAGTTTTGGAGATCTGGGGAAGTGTGGAGTACCCCTTCATTGCCATTGCTCCCAGGTCCACTGATCTGGGTTGGTAGTACCTTTTCGGCTCCCATCTACGTGTCAAATAAGTAAAGTCAGTTGAGTGGCTTATTGTCGGTATCAGCCGGACAGTGAGGGAGTCTGTCCCCTTTTCACTAGCACTACACCAGGAAGATTGTTTTTTGTATCTGAGGTAGAGTGTCATACCTACCATCAGCTCTCCACTTTACCACACAGATCCAAGCTATGCTACTCATGATTTGAGTTGGTGAGGGAGGGCAGGTATCAAACCCAGTACCTTGTGATTCCTAGACAGACGCCCTCTACTGACTTAGTTTAAATTATTCATATTCAATAAGACTGCACAAAAAAAAAAAAAAAAAAAAAAAAAAAAAAAATCAACTACATATAAATATGAATGGACAATGAACATGATTTCCTAATCTCGAGGCCTGAAATAATCCTAGACGGGTTGACATGCCGTTAAAATCAATGAATGAACTTTCTGTTAAATCAACTACCAGTCAGCAATGTTAACCATTGGGATAAACCTGCAAGTTACATGGGAAGATGAAAAGTTGATGTTTGGTAAGAACCAATAAAAATCAAATGAATGTAATTAATTTCCCTAAGAATAGTAAATGTTTGATATTAATTGCTATGAACAAGCTGACAACTCTCTCCCTCACCACCATTCCTTTAAATAACAATAATAAAATTTACCTACTTACGTATACATATATACATAGATGTGCGTGTATATATATATATAATATATATATATATATATATATATATATGTTACAAGCCAATTTGTACTTTGCTGTGCATTGCTTGAGTAATCTTTTCTCGTCGTATTAGGAGTCCCAAGCAATTAGTACTGCCTGTTTAATTTTAGAGACTGGCCATTTTGGGAATCTGTGACCTGTGAAATGTCTTGAGTTACCAAACGGAACATTTTAAATTCTGTCTTCATTTGTCGTCGGGATTTGTTCATTGCATTTGGACAAGAAACGAAAAGAAAAAAAAAAAAAAGTTTCCATACTGTTGGCAAAGGCGACTGGTGATTTTTTTTTCACATTATAACTTAGGATACATTTTCTTTTGTTGAAGTTTTCGAACATTAATTTTCTTTTTGGTTGATTTATTATAATTAAGGTAAGATTTTCTTTTCCGTTTCTTTACTGCCATTTTTATCGGTTTTCTTTTGTCAGAGTATCCCCCCCCCCATCCAAAAAAATCTGTTTTGCTTGTTTTTATTAGACACGACCACATACCTCTCAAAACAAAAGTGTGTCCCCTCGTGGTTGTAATAGTTAGCAAGCTCGTCTCACAGATCCGATACTGCTGAATAGCGAGTTCGATTCTCACTACTTGCAACCTTGTGTCACATCCTACTCATGACGAACGGGTTGGGTAAATACCTATTTTTTTAGAATACGCTGACTGTTTCCCCTGTATCATTTCCCACCCCCAAAAAGGGGGTGTCTGGAGTATGATACTAAATGGCATCTGATGATTAGGCCCCACTTCTGGGGAGTGTGGAGTACCCCTTCATTGCCATTACTCTCAGTTCCACTCTGATCTGGAGTGGTAGTACTTGTTAGGACCTCATCTAGGAGTCAAATAGATTTATTTAAAAATCATTCGTCTTCCGTAGGACCATGTGCTAAACATAAACAAAAATACAAACTGCACACACTCACACAAAAATGCAAATATTACCTTATAATAAACGCGATTCCCTACGCATAAAATAACCCTAGACGTGTTGACATGCCGTTAAAATCAATCAATAGAAAAAATAAACACCCACTGACACCATCCCTTCAAAAAAAACCCCCATTCAATTACGTAATGTTTAATCATTTTTCATAAAAATTCTAATTTCGGTCAAGTCGCGCTGAAAGCACAGGTTCCCCCTAGATCACCGAAGTTAAGCAGCGATGAGCCTGTTCAATACTTAGATTGGTGACCATTTAAGCAACAGCAGGTACTGTAAACAACCTGATTATTATTAAAATGACTTGATTCGGCATTAAATGACCCGAAATGGTTGATATGCCGTAAAACAAAACTAATAAAAAATTTAACTTAAAAAATAAATACAAGGAGAAAAATCTAATAAAAACTGTTTTTTTTTTAATCAGGAGAATCTTAAAAAAACAAACAAACAAAAAAAACTTAAATTCATGAGCTCATTGGATTTTGATGTTTACGTTTGTAAATAAGAAAAAAATCCATTAGAATATTTAATTGCCAAAACCACCGTTAGATTTTAAAAACCTACTAAAAATCAATAAATAAATAAATTAAAAAAACCCTTCGTGTATTTTTTCTCTAATTCTTATTTTTAATGATAATTTTTTTATTTTATTGAAATTGATTAATCTGTCCCTTGTGAATAATTTATTTTTTGGCAATGTGTATGAAATTTTCAATCAATTTTCAGTTATTGCTACTTTTTTTTAGTATCCAGTTTTCTTATCACTCCCGCCTCAGTACTAATTTAAATGTTTAAGATCTCTAACTTTGTTACTTTATCAACTAATTATTATCCATTAGGCGAGACATTTTTATAAGAATACCGCGTATAGGTCAAATTATGAAGACCTGATTTTTAGACAAAGAATTGGTACCGACCTATATATGAGTATTATATGAATCCTACTCTCCCTCCAGCTATGGATAAATAGTAGGGCAGACTGGGCTTTTTAACCTTGGTTAGGCAACCGGTCTAGGAGGTGTCACATCCTGCTCATACGGAGGGGTTGGTATATATATATATATATATATATATATATATATATATATATATAGCTTACAAATGTCTAGTCACACTGAAGAGACTTGATAAATCGAAACACATGTCTGTGGATTATATATATATATATATATATATATATATATATATATAAGTATTAATTTTAATTCAAACATAACGAGCGGGAGCAAGAGCAACCCTTGGCTTGATGCTACAATTCAGTGATTTCGTGACAATAAATTACCCTGAATTAAGATGGTTTATATATTATATAGTGATGCTGATAGTTTTTTAATCTAGTGCGTCCTGGGACGCACGGATTTGATTTGAATGAGTCCCCGGGAAATTAGATGGGTCCCAATTAAAGTTTCTTAATATATTGCAGATTTTTTTTTTTTTTTTTATCTATGAACAACTAAAGCCGTCTAACCCCTATACCCCATACAGTGTAATTCGTTTTCAAGAAAATATTGAAATGTATTTACAATAAGCTGGAAAATGGTGGAGGAAGAAAAAGATACTGGGACACATGGATACGAATTTTATGCGTCTGTGACTCAGAAATGCTGGTAGGTACGCGTCCTCTGTGTGTGTGTGTGTGTGTGTGTATATATATATAATATATATATATATATATATATATATATATATATATATACTCTCTCTCTCTCTCTCTCTCTCTCTCAAGAATACTTTGCAAAGCTCATGGTTCATATTTTACGTATTTTTTAACCGTCCCTTTGAATGGAAATTCAACAAAACTCAGAAAAGAATGAATGAAACTTGGTGTATTTTTTGTTGTCTTATGAAAAACTATTGAAAACCACATGTAAAATATCATTTATTTTACAACCTTTAAAACGGGAGAATTTCATAAATTGTTAAAATTGCTAATTTTTCCCTCTTGAAGATGTGCTCTTTTTAATGTAATTTATTTCATTGTTATGATTAAGAAATTCATAGAATATATTTTTTATAAGTTTCGGCTACGTTCTTAAGAAGGGAAAAAGTGAATATACAATTTTATATTTTTTTAAGGAAATGGAAAGGTTGTGTCGTACCAAAATTGTGTCCGTACCTAAGTATCACTGATTATAATTGTGTTGAGCTAATAGTGCAGAATTGATAGCTGCTATAAATCAAACGTTGACTGTTAAACGAGTATATCCGTGTAATATAAAAAATAAATAAATCTTTTCATTTTATTTTACTTTTAGAAAACGTTGGTGTAGCTTTTAGAAATAAATCTTTGAATGAAAAAGTTTGTCCTCGACTGTTTTACGTAAGGCGTTATCATCATCATCAACAACACCATCTCATCATCATCATCATGATCAACAACAACGAACTAGTCGAACAGATTTTCTTCATTTTCAAAATTAAAAAAAAAGATCTAGTCTGTATTTTTTATTTTTTCATGATTTCATTCTTGATTATTTAGCTAACTTTCTTCTACCTCCTAAAAAGATCGAGGACACATTCCGCGTGGGTAGCCATTCATTTGTTTCAGTTATGAAGTATTTGGGGCGGGCAAGAGAGAAACTAGAAGATTAGATGAATAACCGAGGGTTTTTTGTTTTGTTTTGTTCTCGATGACGCGACCGGTCTATTTATTTTATTTATTTATTTATTTATTTATTTACCCCCCCCCTCCCTTATGTTTTATTATTATTTGCCCCTTTTGAAAGTGTTGCGTTTGCTTGATGATAATTTACTAACAGCCTATGGAAATTCCACAGTTCAATTAAGTACGTCCCCTGAATTCGTTGGGTTTCCCTTGTAACTGCAGTCCATAATGATATTGGTGCTTTTATTTAGGAAAGGGTGGACGATTCTAATTATGGTTTCATATTCATTACCAGAATTGGGATGATTAAAAAAAAAAAAAAAAAAAAAAAGAAAGAAAAGAAAAAAGTTCCGTGTGGAAGCAGACCCCACAAAATGACTAATAAAGTTGAAAATTGTACTGGAAATTACTTGATACTCCGCCCCGTCGGCAGCAGCTAAGAATATGCTGCTTGTATCCCCTGCAGAGTCCTGTTTATGACACTAAATCACATCTGGAGTAAACTTTGGTTGCAGTTACTCCCAGTTCCATTCTGACCCCGAGTGGTAGTACATGTTAGGGTATCATCTACGGTTCAAATAGATATGTTTACAAAGTACTTATTACTTCTAGTATTTTAGCCAGCTTTGACTTAATTACGAAAAGAGGATTCGGTGTTGGAGCTGAAGATTTTGTGTTCCGACTCCACAGCCCTAGTACCAATGTTGAATAGTCATCTTGTCCTTTCTTTAGGTACCACACTCCCCAGAGCTCCAGAATTAGAACCTCGCCACTAAATGCAGTTTAACATCATAACCAAGACACTAAAACCCTCAATCACCACCTTCTAGCACATAGGATAAAAAGGGTTGGGGTTTATCATAAGAGCAATAAGTTCGGGACAATCGTATAACTGCTAGCGCTTGATATGGAGACATGTTGTGTAGGGTATTATCGTCGGTAATGGACACGGTGACCAGAGTTCAAATCATCATCAAGCCGCATTTAAGCTAGCTCCTGTGGAAGGTTCTTGATTTGGACTTCCGACCAACAATAACACTTCATGCATTGAATACATATATTAAGTTTTATTAGACTTCATTTAAAGATAATTTGATGTACGTAGGTACTTACTTTCCGTACAAAAAAAAAATGATTTCTATTTGGTGGGTGACTTTCGTTGAATTTCGCCATTAATTTCGATTATTCCCAAATTCATTTCTAAGTTATAAAAAATTATTATCGTAAAAAAAAAAAAAAAAAAAAAAATTGCCGAAAAACAATTAAACTTGGGAATCCAAAATTTCAGGTTTGCAGTTCCGGATTCGACCCAGAATGTTATTAATTTGCTCACGGAGTCGGACTGATTCCCAAATGGTGTATATGTTGGGATACGGCCTTCTAGGAGTAAAGTTGAAAAAATGTGACACTAACGCACGGACATTAGTATTTATTATTAGAGATGTGTGTAATCCCTAACAATACGGCATATTGCCGTGTGTGTGTGTGTAGAAATGTATTTTCTTGTGTGAATATTTATTTGTATTCTTGATGAAAGAATGTGACCTAATTTTTTCTTTGCTTCTTCGTAATTCACTTGACAGCAATCACCAACCTTCTGCCCTAAACAAGATCTGTTATTTTGTACAAAGCGATTTAACAAGGTCGGAGTGGAGTTAAATAAAAACATCTTCTTAAACTCAAGAGTTTTTTCTTTCTTGTTGTCGTTGTTTTTTTTTTCATCTGCTTCATCATCCAATCGAATAATTTGAAGGAAATTCATAATTTATAAAAATAATACTTGTATTAAAATATTTCTAAAATTTGCAAAGAATCACCTGCTGTTTTTTTAAATGCATTTTCGTGTTAGTATTTTCTTCGTCACTTTGGTCTTTTATGAATCATGGCTTGAACTGTATTCTGTATAATGTTATAGCGTCTGTTAGTCTCTTGAGATTAGGGATCTGCGTTTAGATCTGGGCACAGGGTGGGGTTTTATAAATAGAAATATCCCTTTAAAGCTTTGCCTTTTATGTATCACTAGAAGCGGCTACCCATCGTCGCCCGGGTAGAAGGCGGAGTAAACTCTGGTGTAGTGATTTGTTTACGTTTAAGATTTGCAAATGTTGGACATTTTTAAATAGAATTTCAATGCTATTTCTATGTATATTTTCATTTTTAAATATCTTCGAATATAAATCAAATCTTTATACTTTTGGTATAAAAAAGCAAGAACCGGTGATATTTAATGTGTATATATTATACTTTGTCGTTAATTGTTTTATTTTCATAGTTTATTCCGGACACACACACACACACACACACAGACGGACACACACATATATAGATAAAAAGGTATGAAAATATTTTATATTAGCTATGAAAATGATATAAAATATTTTGATTTTAACAGCATTGTGTGTTTTCATATACTTTTATCTATACATATACCGTCGGATTCATTTCCTTATTCTTAACTCACTCACACACACACACACACACACGGTTTCATGTTGTTGATCCTCAAGAGAGTATTCAACTTGTATTGAATACTAGTTTAACTGATGATCGGGAACATGAAACTCTAAGTCGTGAGTTTTTATTCTGTTTTACCTTCTTATTCCGTACTTGAAATATATTGTGATATTGGACTGCATTTTCATACATAGAACACTATAAAGATTTTATAAATTAAAGTCTTCTAGTGTTAAATGTTAATCATAAGTATATATATATATATATATATATATATATATATATATATATATATATATATATATATATATATCTGATAGGCACACATCCTGACGCAAAAAATCTAAAAGGACGCACTAAGAATTCTTTTTTTCTTCCCTCACCATTTTCAGCAAACTGTAAATAAATTTCAATAGTCTCTTAGAAACGAATTCCACAGGATAGGTTACAAGGTAGGAGTTATATATATATATATATATATATATATATATATATATATATATTATATCCATCAAGGATCATATTCATCATGAATTTTAACCTCATGTAGAGGGGTAATTTCTCTTGGTTTTTAAATATTTGGGCATATATTCTAAGATAGCACTCCACAATACAATAGTTGTCTCCTGATATGGCACTGGATGAATGGAGAGTGACAAAAATAAGGGCTGAAGAGTGAGTAACATTCTACCAATATACCTCATGTGTTAATTTTTATGGTGAAAAAATTGGGTTTATTTAGCAAAAGGTAATTTTGTATGCAGGGTTAAGGGGAATGGAAATAATTTAGCCCCTCCCACTCGAACTGTTCACAGTAAAATTTTGGATGTTAAAGATATTTAAAGATCCCCAGAGAATTTGTTGAGTAATACTTATACAAGAATATTTGTCCTGTCATTTGGTCACACCCTGTACCAATGATTTATAGACCTCTGTCATGCAATTTGGTATCACTACAGAGTAATGAGAAATTCCATTGTTATCATGAGACATTTTTAGAAATTTAGGTCTATTTTATTCTATTTTGTTTTCCCCATGTGTAATAACTAAAGTAGACTACACTACTTAATCTCTCTCTCTCTCTCTCTCTCTCTCTTTGTCCCCCTCTCTATCCTTCTTTTTCCCCTCTCTCTGTCTCTATTCCCCTCTCTCTCTATCCTTCTTTTCCTCCCTCTCTGTCTCTCTTCCCCCCTCTTTCTGTCTCTTTCCCCCTCTCTCTCTATCCTTTTTCCCTCTCTCTGTCTCTCTTCCCCCTCTCTCTGTCTCTCTTCCCCCTCTCTCTCTCTCTTCCCCCTCTCTCTTCTCTTCTTCCCCCCTCTCTGTCTCTCTTCCCCCCTCTCTCTGTCTCTCTTTCCCCTCTCTCTGTCTTCTCTTCCCCCCTCTCTGTCTCTCTTTCCCCCTCTCTCTTTCTCTCTTTCCCCCTCTCTCTCTCTCTCTCTGTCTCTTTTCCCCTCTCTGTCCTCTTTTCCTCCCTCTCTCTGTCTCTCTTTCCCCCTCTCTCTGTCTCTCTTTCCCCTCTCTGTCTCTCTTTCTCCTCTTTCCCCTCTCTCTCCTCTTTTCCCCCTCTCTCTCCTTTCTTCTCTTTTTCCCCTCTCTCTATATCTCCTCTTTTCCCCCTCTCTCTCCTCTTTTCCCCCCTCTCTCTATATCTCCTCTTTTCCCCCTCTCTCTCTCCTCTTTCCCCTCTCTCTCTCTATATCTCCTCTTTTCCCCCTCTCTCTATATCTCCTCTTTTCCCCTCTCTCTATATCTCCTCTTTTCCCCCTCTCTCCTCCTCTTTCCTCCTCTCTCTATATCTCCTCTTTCCCCCTCTCTCTATTCTCCTCTTTTCCTCCTCTCTCTATATCTCCTCTTTTCCCCTCTCTCTATATCTCCTCTTTTCCCCCCCGTCTTTTATTTTTTGTTTTACAAGTTTTTGTGGTTTTCTTTTCTTAGTTTTTTCTTTCTTCTTTACATTCTCTTTTTTACTCACTTGATTTGAGAGGATTCCAGTCAGTCAGTGCTCCTGCAATAAGGAGTTCGTTTTTAAAAATATTTCAATATTCTATTACTGTACACAAGTGGCTCTATTTTTGATATTGAGCACAATAATAAATGATACAAACTCCGGATGACTGTTCCTCTTCAAGGAAATATTGTAATCTTATATCTAAATTAATTCTGTTTGGTATGTGTGCAATTGTAAATCCGTTTTTATTTTTTAAAATTTGGATTGTTGTGTATTTATTACATGAGATGTTTTGGTTTAAGTAGCATCGATATCCTATTTAAAAAACTGATATTCTTTTATTCCCATTAGTTGAATATACTGGCCATACGATTTTAGCCTGTCTATCTAAGAAGCATACACAAAGCCAGCACTTATATATATGTGTGTGTGTGTGTGTGTGTGTGTGTGTGTGTGTGTGTGTGTGTGTGTGTGTGTGTGAGAGAGAGAGAGAAGTAGACAAACACGGGATGTTGTACAAAATGGATGTTTATTGTAGGTAGTGATGTCGATGTTGTAACGTTTCGGTCTGTTAGACCTTCTACTTACCTGATTGTAGTATCTGTTCCAGTTACTATGCTTTGAGACTTGCCTACTTCGGCCAGTTCAGGTTCAAGTACAATTATTAGCGTCAATCCCAGAGGGCCATCCTCCAGGCATTACCTGCCCCTTTGTGGGCAGGGCTGGGTTTATAAGCGATGCAATAAGTGCATTGAGTTTTGGTGAATTAGGTGGTCAATGGTTGGTGTTAGCAGGAGTTGGTAGTGGGAGTTTCTTTCTCCCAGATGGGTGTGTAACTATATATATAGACATTTGAAACATCTTCATTCATTCCTGTAACCGTAAAAAATTGTTTGAATTCCAATAAATTATCAAGATAACTTTATTGCTTATTAATGTGTGTATATTTATGCATTTGACAAGTTTTGCTCTCTTTTCATGAGAATTAGTTTTTCATTATCATAAATATGGAGATCATGAACTCACTCTTATCTATGGAGTCATCAGCCGAAACTGGTTCCAACTTTTCATTTATTGCACAAACTATTAGAAAACCATAAAAATAATAGTTATATTTATATAAGTCATTAAACAAAATACATAAAGAGAAAGTTTTATTTGTAACCCTGAACTTAAATTTGAGCTTTTTAATAAGGAGGCGTCGTCGTCTGTCGGTCCGTCAAATCAAACTGAAAGGAAGGAAGGAAGGAAGGTGGGTATTCGAACACACAGACACAGACATTGCGAAGAAACATGTTCACTGCGCCTTATCAGCAGAGAAGTAAAGTGGCAGTCACAGTAGTGACTTTCATACGAAGTGGGAGGGACGTACAACGTAGGAAAAGCGGGAACAGGTTGGGAGATAGAAAGAGTAAGACTAACAGAGAGAGGACACGGAAAGAAAATGTTGAAGTGAGAGATTATAATGATTTATAATTAAACCCTTTTCTAATAATATTAGATTTACGAATATAAATTCATTGTATTGTATGTATGGATCACTACATTTATTTTGTATATAATCATGTAAATATGATATTATTTAACGAACGTTCTGTATCTTTGTTTTCATTTTAAACTCTAAATAATTATTGCTGATTTCTCGTCCATTGCCATTACTCCCAGGTCCACTCAGACCAGGAGTGGTAGTATCTGTTAGGTACCTTCTATGGATCGAATAGATCTGTTAAAAAATATACATATTCAATAAGACTTAAAAAGAAAAAAAAAAAAAAAAAAAAAAAACTCTTAATACAACTACACAAAAAAATGTAAATATGAATGTACAATGAATGCAATTCCCTAACCTCTAGACATGAAATAACCCCAGATTGATTGTCATACCTTTAAATCAATTGGACTCATAAAAACATTTAATCCAATATTTTATGTTGTTTTTCCATTTTCAGTCTTGTATTATAGGGACACTTGTTTTAAATTTCATTAATAAAAAAAAAAAAAAAAAAAAATTTCCACTTGTTTTATTTCCTGAGATAATGTTTCTAGTGTTGTGCCTTCTTCAGGACATATGTTGATGACTCGGAACATGCGCCGACTCTATGTGAGTGGCAGGCGGAGTCCCTCTGCAGCCCGCTTCAGGAATTCTGAGAAATACGTTATAGGTTTGTCTGTTCTTGATGACCTCTCACTCAGACCCTTGAAAAAGTCTCTACAGTCGTGGATGAGTCCCCTTTTCCAAAGAACTTTACCCATAGTAACTTGTCCTGCCTGTTGTCTCCACAAGTTCCCAAATTCTTCATTTCGACCGCAAAGGTTAACTTCTGATTGTCTGGTGACCTTTCCTGTCTTTATAAATCTTTTTAATATTTTTCTTTCTTTCTTTCTTGGATATGCTGATGAAGAAATCTTCTCATTATACTTTCATGTAGGTCTTTTTTTTTGTTTTGGACAGCTACCTTTCATTTCCTGTATTGGGGGCAGGAAGTATCTAAAATAATAGTGATATTTACCATGTACCCCACATTGTACGGGTTATGCACAAGGCCCTAATAATGTGGGACCACCCACGAACTGAAGCTCATGGGTGGTGGGTGAAAAAAATATGTTGATCCCGTCGGCAGCATTCCCCCTCAAGGCGGGTGCCTCAGGTACTGGGCAATAAACCCAGCCTTGTCCCTTTAAATCGAGGGGGCAGGTGTTGCCTAGGGCAACGGCGTCCTGGGATCAAAACAGTTTGTAATGTCCAGGGCTGAAGCCACTGGACCCCCGGCTCTGAAAACCAGGTAATGGCTGAAAACAATATATTTCTAAAGGGGGTCATTGAATTTGATGCCAAGTTAAATCTTAGCGGTCCGTAAAGAAGGTCATGCTGTCGGTCTTCTGTGACCTGAACGGATCTGTAACTATTAGTATCCTTGAAAAATGACTCTTCTTCTTGTCTTATTCAAACATCCTGACACGTTTACATGGGGTTAAGGGATAAGAAGATAGATAGATAGATAGAATCATTCTGGTCAGAGTGCATGTTTTCCAGAACTGAATCCTCCCCACAATGTAGTTCAGCGTCATACCCAGTACAGCATCCACCGTCTGTATCCTGTGTAGTGTAGTAAGACCTCCAAACCACAAAATAAGTGTTCTGGGTATAAGTCGAGGATGTGAATGATATTAAAAGAAAAATGATGCCAAAACATTGCATCCTATTAAAAAAAGAAATTTTAAAACTGTTTTCGACCAATAAAAACAACTCTGGAATATGTGTGTTAAATACTTGTCTATATTTCTCTAGTTAAATTCATTTCAGTCTTTGAATTTCTAATATATTTCATATCTATGACATTTTTTCTGCTTAAATTCACCTGATTTATATGACCTTTTTGTATAAGGAAGCAAGCAGCTCCAAAATTTCTCAATTATTTTTCTCTATAAATTAGATTTTTTTTTACTGTTGTCTTCATCTTTGTGGTATATAAAAACGTTTCAGCTGCTGTATCCTCCTCCAGCCTTCCTCAGGTATTGCCTGTCTATCCAGGCATAGCAATGATCCAACTTGGGGAAATAATTTTGAACAGTTTGACTGTTGATCAAACAAAGCCTCAAAGTGCTTTTCAAAATGATTTCCCAGGTTGGGTCATTGCTGTGCTTGGATAGACAAGGAACACCTGAGGAAGACGAAAGGAAACATTGGCTGAAACGTTGTTTTTACATAACACAATAAAGATGAGGACAACAGTCTGAAAAATCAAAAATATACACATCAAGCCTCATTGCGAAAAAATTCTGACAAATATTATTTTTCTCTGTTTTCTGAATTTTTCTTTCTCTCTGTGTCTCTTATTGTCCCCCCTCCCCCTCTACCTCAACTCGAACAAAAATAATGAATGATTGTCCTTCTACTCCCAACCAACATGAGCCCCTTTATTTCACCATTTCTATTGGTCTGATCTTATTCTTGTCGTATATTTGCCTTGCTCTTTAAAACTCTGACTGAATAAATAAAAGTCTTCCCTTGGTATTTTATTTATTCTATAAGGTTTTGTTTAGTGAATAAACTAGTCAGTGTATATGTATGTATGTGTGTGTGTAATATATATATATATATATATATATATATATATATATATATCTTTTATTAAATTCCCTTTGTGATGTCTTGTTTTCGAAAATAAAAATGAAAAATGTCTTGCCATTTTAAAAACAAATATTTACAAACCAATGACATTTATGGAAATTAAAAAAAAAAAAAAAAAAAGAAAAAAAACTGACTGTAAGGTGGTTGACAATAAATGTCCCAGAAAATGAAAAACTTGGAGGGTGGGGGTTGTTTAGTGGCCAACGTACAAAACTGCTACATCATAGGGAGTTCAAATTCCAGACATGCTTATATGTTCACTTTTAAAATAATACCTTTAGAAAAAGTATGAACCAGCTTATCCCCCCCCCAATTATGGGTTAAATAGTACTACTACCATTATTCTACAAGAATATATTTGGCATTAAATAACCCATGAAAGTTTATATGCCATTAAACAAAAAGACTAAACCAAACCTAAAAACTTTAAGTTTTCTTGCAGAACAATTTTTGATAGAAGATACAAACTGGTCATAGCTTAAAGGCCACCTAAACAATTACAAACACAAATATAGATATGAACATACAATGAACATGATTCTCTAACCTCTAGGCATAAAATAACCCTAGATAGGTTGTCAGTAGTATTAGTGAAGTTCGTGGAGTTGCCTATTGTCAGTATCAGCCGGAGAATGAGGGAGTCTATCCCCTTTTCCCTAGCAGAGTGTTTTTGCCTCTGAGGTAGAGTAGCACTCCTACCATCAGCTCCCTACTTTACAGCACAGATTGGATCTGTGCTGCTCATGCACTAAGTTGGTAAGGGCTGGTTAGTAGTAGTAAATAATAATTCCTCATCTCAGAAATTCAGTCGGAAGTTAAAGTAAATTCCATGACTTTAGGTCATTTTGTCCTTAGTGGGTCTGAGGACTTTTCAGCATCTCCTTTATACTATCCTTAATCCAGATATAAAGTATATTGTTATGTCTTATGGAAGCGCATAGTGTAATGTTTAAAGTCCTGGGAAATGGACATGTCGCCCTGAGTTCAAATTCTGGACGTGGTAATTGCATTTCACTTAGTCTAATATCCTTGGGAAAGGTATGCATCAAACTACTCTCTCTCCAGCTATGGGCAAATAGTAAGGCAGACTGGACTCTTTAATCTTGGTTAGGCAACCAGTCTAAGAGAAGGAAAACTGAATTCAAACCTGTTAAACTCCGCTAAGTTTAAATTGATCTTGTGTCACATCCTGCTTGTGCGGAGGGGTTGGTGTGTGTATGTATGTATGTGTATATATATATATATATATATATATATATATATAAACTACAGCTTGACCTTTTACTGCCTTATGGACTTGTGGTTTTATTATGAGTAAGTTGACCAGTTGGTCATCATATGTTGCACTTGACCTAATAATAAAAGTATGATAGCAGACTAATAACACCCAATTTTTAGTAGGTCTTCTATTTACTTCAACAAATGTCTTTTTATGTCTGTCATAACCCAAGGACAATTATCTATAATCACCACATTTTTTATAGTTACTAATGAATGGGATCTCATGAATATCCCTGGGGTGGGGGTGGTGGAGAAAGGAAGGGTTAGGGAAGAGAAGTGGCAGTATGGATAAAAATAAAAGAATTATATAATATATAAAGTTGGAAATGAATCCAACGATATGTTGAAAGGAAAAATAAATCCATTCAACATTTTCTTTCTTTATTTTTCCTTTCAGCATATCGTCAAATTC
This sequence comes from Doryteuthis pealeii, assembly GCA_023376005.1. Classification (NCBI taxonomy): domain Eukaryota; kingdom Metazoa; phylum Mollusca; class Cephalopoda; order Myopsida; family Loliginidae; genus Doryteuthis; species Doryteuthis pealeii. The sequence goes on along the minus strand of CM042160.1, from coordinate 74,416,112 downwards.
ATTTCCATTTTCAACTTACTTACTTGTGATATAGAAAATGGACTTTGCAAGTCACATTTAAATCCTCAACGAGGCTGTTTGCATTTCACCAATACCCTTGAGAAAGGCACTAATTCATCTATAAAATAATAATAATAATAATATAATAATAAAAAATTATAAAATCTTTAAGCATACAAAGAAAAACAGCCTTCATCAGGGTCAAATATTTGATACCGTAACTGTCAAACAAACATCACTATTTTCTCTTGCTGTGGAGCGTCTCAAATAATTTAAAAAAATTGCTAATTATTATTATTATTATTATTATTATTTATTAATATAATAATAAATAGAATACATGTGTACATGAACAAACTCCTGGCCGAAACACATGTCAGTAACTCATATTAAATTATTTTATCCATTCAATATTTTCTTTCCTTTATTTATTTTTCCTTTCAACATATCACAATTAAGTACTATGTAGGCTCGTTGTTACTTAACTTTAGTGATCTACTGAGAACCAATGCTTGAAGCGAAACTTACCTTGTAAGTACAGTAGTTGGCAAGAGCCAGTATCAAACCTGCAACTGTGTAGTTTTGAGGTGGATGCTCTTCAAACTGAGCTAACTCACCTTTTGTAAGTTACTATATCTCCTTTTGGTAAAGTCATATAATCTGAATTTAAGACGTAAGGAAAGAATAATTTTGAAGTTATAAAATGAATGTCTCTCAACCCTCTTCTCTAGATAACTCTTCTTTCTTACCTACCTGTGTCATGCAATCAAGTAAAAACCGCATGACTCTACTAACCAGTATTACTAATTCATTATTGAATTTACTTATATATAAAAAAGTGTTTTATAATTTGCTTGAAGCATTGTTTTTAACATCCTATACCACCTCATTCGGCCCAGCCAGAAGTCACATTCATTTTCCTAATTTACCCAAAATGATAGCCTTTGTTTAAAGGTAATATTAAACATTTAGAAGTATTTGATTTAAGGAAAATAACAGGTAAATTAAAATGAAAAGGCAATTTTTAGCCATTTCTTGATAAATCCCTATAGGAATGGGGCTCTGGACTTGGGAAATTCTCAACAGGATGTTAAGAGTTATATTGGTTTGGTGGTTGTTTTTAAAGGCTATCACAATGCAAGTGTAAAGAAAAATAAGGCAACTATGATGTTGTTTGTTTGGTTTAGTCTTAAAGGTTAACAAACAACAACACTATTGTTACCTTATTTTTCTTTACACTTGCATTGTGATACCTTTCAAAACCAACCACCAAATCAATATATATTATATTATATATTAAACACAATGTGATACTTTGGTCATGAAACCTGATCTCACTACAGAGTAATGAGACATTTTATTGTTAAGCTAACATGAAACAACAATCAAATATAAATTGTATTAACCATAATAAATTCTCATTTCTGAGTAGTGAGACCAAGTTGTTAATGTATTTTCATTTCAGAATTGACAGAATGAATCACTCATTGATATTCAATACAAAAACCAGATAATTCTTATTTCAATATTTATTTGGTTTTTGTTATTGGGTTCAAATTTTGTTAATTTGAAACTGTATATTAAAACAATTATAATTTTACAGATTTATTTTTTAATTTCATATTTTGTATTTATATAATTTTATAGTTTATGGTTTGATATATTTTCTGAGTAGTAGGAGGAGGAGGTACAATAAATGTTAGAATTGGATCCCAACCTGAAAATTGGGTGGAAAATAGTATGATAATAAACTTTTTTTCATTTGTTTTTTTTTTTTTTTTTTTTTACATTCATTTTTCAAAAACTTTTTTTCATTTATTACATATTCATATTTCATTTTTTTTTTCTTTTATAAATTTTTTTTTTTTTTTTCAAATTTCTTTTATAAATTTTAAAATTTCTTTATAAATTTTTTTTTTTAAATTTCTTTTATAAATTTTTTTTTTTTTCCAAATTTCTTTTTATAAATTTTTTTTTTTTCCAAATTTCTTTTATAAATTTTAATTTTTTTTTCCAAATTTCTTTTAAATTTTTTTTTTTTCCAAATTTCTTTTTAAATTTTAATTTTTTTTTTCCAATTTCTTTTTAAATTTTCAATTTTTTTTCCAAATTTCTTTTTAAAATTTTTTTTTTTTCCAAATTTCTTTTTTAAATTACAATTTTTTTTTTTTTTCAAATTTCTTTTTATAAGTTAATTTAAAAACATTTTTTATAGATTTTTCCCCACTTGTAGAAGTCCCTGCTCATACTCTACCCCCCCCCCCCATAATTTCAAACAACTTGCAAGTCATCAATTTTCTTCACCATCCTTTCATGCATCTTTTGGTGTGGAGAGCAACTCAAGTCACCCAAATATATTTAAAATGTGTGAGAGGGCAGATGCAACTTTTAGTCCATATTACTTTTAAGATTTTGGATTTTGTGCAATATACTCCCTTGAAAGTGCCTCTTTACACCAGCTCAAAAAACCAAAAATCAAAAAAAGTTTTTTTTAAACTTTAGTAATAAAATGAATTCTTTTATAAACATTTGGATGATTAATTTTTTTAATTGTCAAAAGCCTATTCCTGGCATTAATTTGCCAAAGGCAAGATATTACATAATGAATAGGCATAGCCTGTCATTTTTGTAATGTAGTGTAGGATTTAAATTTAACAGTTTCTGGAAAAATAAAGTGTGAGTTTGACAGACAAGCCTTAACTCCAAGTTGACCTGGAACTTAGCTCTGATTGGGTAAGAGATGTCATGTGACCAGGTCAATCTATGAGAAAGTAGTTAGAATTATTGAGAATCAACCAAGCAGCTGTCATGTTCAGACACATGATTTGTATCTGTGCTGATTTCTTCTATGTGCTTGTGTTATGTTGGAATTCAGGTAATAGAAATTATATGTACACTATTTAACTCTTTGCCTACTTTAAGCTGCTCACAGTAGCCCTCCCACCACTGCAATCCTACCGTAAATTGCTTGAAGGAGCTCTTACCCATGTTTCTTCTTTACAATAATAATAGGATTTTATTTGAATAGAATGAGTTCTGAGGTGAATAGATAATGAACTTTGAAATATCCCATTATAGAGGTAAAAAATATCAAGAAAATTTGGTACAGCTGTGGGGGAAATTTGGTAGGCAAAGAGTTAAGTCACTGTGTTCAAAATTAATAACTAAGATGAAAGTGGAGAGATATAACACCTGATACATCTCAATAAAAGAAGATGACTAGGGCTGATGGTCAAGTCACATTAAAAGCACCAGTTCCCACTGAAGTTAAGCAGTGATGAGCCTGTTCAATACTTAAATCGGTGACCATTTAAGCAACATCAGGTAGTGTAAGAAATTGAATATCAAAATGACTTGATTTGGCATTAAATGACCCGAAAAGAGTTGATATGCCATAAAACAAAACAAACATTTAGAAGATGATAGATTTTAAAAGAAATGAGTATCCAGAAAATTGTGGTGTTATTGAGCATCCTTAATTAAAAACTAATATTGTAACATAATGGGTCTTGTTTCTTATAAATGGGCTCGTTTCTTCATGTGGGAAAACGACTCTTAAATTAAGATCCCAAATAACCCTATTCTGGCTTTTAAAAACAAACTAGTCTTTTTTGTCAACAAGTTTATTATGTCCTCTGATCATCCAAGTAGTCAGCAACACAGAGAGAGATAGAGAGGTGTTTATAATAACAGAACCGACATAATTGGAGCTAGTAAACTTTTCTTGTTCCTCCCTGTGAGCTAGTTGTCAAATTGGGAGAAGGAAGAAAGGAAGGAAAGAAACTTGAAGCAGAGAGAGAGATAGCGCTGATACGAAGATGTCTCAACTCAAAGAACACGACATTGCCAGCAGAAGAAGAAGATAGCAGATATTAGAAGACGTAGAAGACATAAGAATGAGTATTTGATACAAAAGGTTTAAGGCTAATTTGAAAAGTTTGATCTTTATTTCCTTAGATCTATATCTGATTGGAAATGGTTTTACAATCACGGACAATGAAGAGACGCAGAGAAGATGGTAAGGTTTCCTGGATCGTGACAAATACTACACACAATGGGGAAAAATCAATAAACTGTGTTCGATATATGTTATTTTTTTTGTATGACATTGTTGTATACTGGAACCTAGAATGTTTCAGTATACTAGTATGAAATAAGTACATATTCTAGTACATAGAAATAAATAGTTTGCAGCTAAGTGCTAAGGATTGGTGTTACATAGACGGTTCTCGTAAAGGTCTCCATAAATTTCTCTGACTGCTCTAAATAGCAGTAAACAAGTAGTCATGGAACAGTTCATTTACTCCCAGAAAAGGTATGACAGGCTGGTCTATACCATTATCATCTACAATAAATTTGGTACAAGATGATCTGGAACCTACAGGGATCCATCATTGTGATACTTCTATTGAGATAATGGTATAAAGCTATGTTTTACATTTGGGACTTGGACATTTCTAGATTTCTTTGAATTTCTTTGAATTGTCTGCCTGATCCTCTGACCCCTTGTTGTATACTGGAACCTAGAATGTTTCGGTATACTAGTACATGTAGGAACTGTGTGGTGTAATGGTTAAAGTCATGGGAAATGGACTCGTCGCCCCGAGTTCAAATCCTGGACGTGGTAATTGCATTTCACTTAGTGCTAATACCCTTGGGAAAGGTATGAATCCTACTCTCCCTCCAGCTATATGTAAATAGCAGGACAGACTGAGTCCTTTAACCATGGCTAGGTAACCAGTCTAGGAGAAGGAAAACTCTGAATTCAAACCTTTTGAACTCCGCTTAAGAAATTGACCTTGTGTCGTATCCTGCTCGTGCGGAGGAGTTGGTAAATATATATACTAGTACATAGAAATAAGTAGTTTGAAGCAGAGGGCTAAGAATTTGTTTTACATAGACGGTTCTCATAAAGGTCTCCATAAGTTTCTCTGACTGCTCAGCAGTAAACAAGAAGTCATGGACCAGTTCATTTACTCCCAGAAAATGTACAATAGGTGAATTTACAACAGACTTAGTTTTTATTTATCTATCGAGCATTACCAAACTGAATTCTTTTATATTTTTTTACTTAAAACAAGCCCTGTTGTTAGAGCTTAGAATATTCTGACTGTATCCCTTTTAGAGGGGTAAGCCCCCCCTCCAAAAAATGAGTATATTGGGTGTTAGACTAAGCTGTATCTGATGGTGAGGCTCCAGTTCTAGGGAGTGTAGAGTACCTCTTTGTTCCCGGTCCACTCTGAGCATGTCAGGGTCCCATCTAAATCTGTTTTTAAAATCATTTGTATTTGATAGAACCATGTGCACCCCCCTCTTAAGCATATACATAGAAATATATAAATACAAGTATACAATGAATGCAATTCTCTAACCTCTCGTCATAAAATAATCCTAGATGGGATGACATGCTGGAATAATGGTAAGTATCTGTTAGGGTTATATCTATGGGTCAAATAGATCTGTTTAAAATCATTTGTATTCAACTGTACAAAGAGGTCTATTTTTTTTGGGGGGGGACAAAAAAAAAAAAGAAAAAGAAAAAAAAAAGAACTTTTAACTCTTTGCCAACCAAATTTCCCCCACATTTCCTGTACCAAATTTTCTTGGTATTTTTTACCTGCATGATGGGATATTTCAAAGTTCACTATCTATTCACCCCAGAACTCCTTTTATTCAGATAAATTCCTATCATTACTGTTATCAGTCCTTCTGCTCAATTATAATGAACTAACCATCAGTTTTTGTACTTTGCATAGGTGTGGCATGTGTAGAAACAGAGAGAGGCTGTAAGCATCTTCAAGTAGACACGACACAAATATATAGATAAAATATAAATATAAATAAAATATAAATAATATAGAAGACACCATAAATGCTTGATAACTCAAAGCATAAAATAACCCTTGACAAGTTGGCATGCCATAGAAATCAGCCAATCAATCCCTAAAGCAGTCATTGACAACCATTAGATCCTGAGATCCCCATATCTGTGGGCTCCACATTCTGGGCTCCCCCCCCCCCAAAAAAAAAAAAAAACAAAAACAAAAAAACAAAAAAACAACTGAGAATGTAAAATCTTGTAATCTGTTATTTACAACATCTTTATAGGTAATAGCAATATAGTTATTTACTAAGCTTAGCTTAGATGTGACACAAGGTCAGAAGTATCGGGCACCCTGTGAGAATCGAACTCACTATCAATGGTCTGCTAATCTAGCTTGCTAATCATTACACCACATGAGGTGCCCAGGAAATAGCAATATAGAAATGGGTATTCCCCCCTGGGTGCAATTCAGGCTTCCCTTGGTATATATGCTTCTAGACTGACAGAAATGACATTTGGGTTGGAAGGATTAATTTTGAGATTAAGTCATATCCTATTTATAGAAATTATATTATAATTAGCATAGTACCCATAAAAAAATTATTATTTGTGTATGTATTTGTTTTAGATTTAATTATTCTGCTGTCTCTTTTCTAAGAAACTTAAAAAAAATTTTTTTTTATAAATTTGAATAATTTCAAACTTGAAACAAATTAGCAAAATTTGAAAAAACAAAGTTCTGCACAAAATTTTAATTTAAAAAATTCTGCCGTCCATTTTAAAAGAAAAAATTAATGAGGCTTAATTTTTTCTTTCTTTAAATCTTGAAAATGTCTTATTTTTTTAAATTATTTTTTTTTTAATAAACTTTTGGATTAGAAAAGAATTTAATTCTCCCTCTCTCTCATTCACTCACTCATATATATATCTTATTATAATGGAGATTGTGGGTTTGTCTGTCTGTAACCGAAACTATATTACTATACAAGTCACAATTCCCTTTGTTATTTACATCACATTCTCCATGATTTTATTTTTTATTTAAACCTCAATTATTAGTAAAATCGTTTTACATCATTAAGACTGTTAACAATATCTACATACTAATAACATGCAATTATATTTATATATTCAACGAAATAGCGGTTTACAGTGTGAATGGGAAGGCTAATTTGCATATTGATCTTAAAAAAATTGATTTTAATAAATATATACTTAGTATTATTGATTTCTAATTGTTTGGTTTTATCTTAATAAATATGAGCAAAAATCTCGGGGATAAATCTTAACAGAAATCTATTAACATAAAGAAATAACTGTAATTTTATTATTTTCTTCCTATTTTAACTAAATAGTTAAATTAGGGAAATTTACCACTGAAAGACGGGAGTAAGGGAAAATGGTGGAACAGTGAGTTTCAAAGTTGTTCTATTTTCCGATTATACCCCCTCTGTTCCAAATATTTTTATCTGAATTCTTATTCAGTTTCATTAGCCTTTCTAATTTAACATGATATTTTATTATATTAAAACTTAAATACTTGCACCCGGAGGGTGCATATATTTGCTAGTATATATATATATATATATATATATATATATCCTTTTTCTTCGTTTCTGTCTGTCTTTCTTCATTTTCTTTCTCTCTCTTTTCTCTTTCTTTTTCTTTTCCTTTTCTCTTTCTTTTTTCTTTCTCTTTCTTTTTCTCTTTCTCTTTCTCTTTCTTTTTCTCTTTCTTTTCCTCTTTCTCTTTTTTTTCTCTTTCTCTTTCTTTTTCTCTTTTTTTCTTTTCCTTTTTTTTCTTTTTCTTTCTCTTTCTTTCCTTTTTCTTTTTCTCTTCTTGCTCTCCTTTCTCTCTTCTTTCTCTCTTTCCTTTTCTCTCCATATATATATATATATATATATATATATATATATATATATATATATATATATATATAAAATGTATCTAATTATCTCTACCTCCTCTCACCTCACTATAACTATTTGCATCAGTTCCTTTATTACATTTGTCTTTAATTTCTTAATCATTTCTGGATGTATTCCGTATTTTTAGATCTACTTTTGGCTTTTCCTTGGTTTACCTAAATTTTAGCAGAATTTTCTCTTTCTTGGAATAACACTTGATTTTTACCCGTAAGTATCTCTCTCTCTTTTTCATAATAATACACTTTACTCATAGGTAAAAAATTTTTCTTCATCTTTCACTTCTTTTATTCCATTCATTCCTTACTAATATCCATTTTAATGGAGGAAATTTAACATATTTTTCTTTTTAAGATACACTTATTTTTTTTTTAATATACCTTATTCTTACTATTTACACTCATCTTTCATTTTTCCGAGAAAACTTTGAGTGTTTGTACTATGATTTTGTTTGGACCTGGATTTATTTATATAGTACATAATATATAATATGTTTGGCATTTTTTTACTTGGAAGAAAACTGTTGGTTACACGTTTTGATAGAGTATATTTTCTTTTGATCTAAGATGGAATCTAAATAATGTTTTTGTATATATCTTATTATAATGGAGATTCTCTGTCTGTAACCAAAAATACGTCACTGCTCACGTCACAATACCCTAAGGAAATATGTAAGTTTATCAATGAGTATTTAATTTATAGATATAGTTAAAATCATTAATACATAGAATAGAATAAATATTATTTATTAACAATGTCTCTATAAAACAACTGAGGTGGTCACTACTAGAATAGGCTCAGTCCTAATCAGTGATCATCCTCCACACATTACTATAATAACCAACATTACGTTTTCCTGCAATATGTCTAATATATCACCAAGAAATAAATGTTTACATAATATATGGTGTGGGTAATTTGTATGCTGGTTTTAACAAAACCGCATTTAATAGATAATTACTTGGTGTTATTGATTCTCAATATTATTATTTTATTCTCCAATGTATTAAAATCAATCCTATGAATGATTTTATATAGAAACCAATTAAATAAATGTAATCTTTTTTATGTGTTTTATTTAATTTTAGTAGTCTTTCTAAAAGGGCAGTTGTGTATATGTATGTCCGGAGGAAACTTTGAAAATAAAACGATTAATGACAAAGTAAATATACATACACATTAAATATAACCAAGGTTTGATTTTTGAGCAAAAATAATAGATTTGATTTATATTCGTGAAGATAATTAAAAAATAGAATTAAAAAAAAAACAAAAAAAAACTAGGGTACTATAAAAGTGTTGTATGAGAGTACAATCTGTTTGCGGGCTGCACCTATACTTGCTGAGGGCCGTGTGTTTGATATGCCTGATCTACACAATTTGACTTGCATGTTCCACGTACAAATGCTATCTTTGCAATAATAGACTCTTGTTATTATGAAGGAGGTTTTAAGAATGTTTTCATAATGGAATTTGCCAGGGTGGATTTTGAAGTGTGTTAATAATTAATTTAAGCTTATCATTAATTAATCAGACTTTTAAATATTTTTTTCAGATTTCTGTATCAATTAAAGTGGCATTATTTTGAAGAGTTTACTAATTTTATTTCTTTTTTTAATTACAATATCGCCTGTAAATAACTACACTCTTAATTTTTTTTTATTTTTATAAAATGTTAATTTTCTTCTAAACCAAAGATATCGGAATTTTATTATTTCTAAGGGTTCACTATACCAGGGCTGTGGAGTCTGAAATAATTAAGGGGTCATTAGAGTCTGTCTGTAAAATCATACTGACTTTTCCGACACCAGTTGAATTTACACTTTATAAGGCTCTCTAGTTTAATATGTAAAGTTATCCAGGTACATGCTCCTTATAAATTAATTATAAAAGATTATTGTTTTATATTTGTTTGTTGGCCATAATCCCTTAATTACATAAAGAAGAATCAGAGGTGCTAAAAAATAGGAGTTGGAGTCAAAGATTTTGTGTTCTAACTCCATAGCTCTGCATTATACAATCAAAACAAATATTATCAACTATTACAGTATCACCTATAAATAAGTAGATTTTTAAGAATTTTATATATATATATATATATATATATATATATATATATATATCATAAAGATTTTCATCTCCTGTCATCTATAAAACATCCATCAATTTCTTCACCCAAGATACATCCTGATGAAAGTTTAAAGAAACTGAAATGTTTAAACATCGATAAATAAATTCATCCTATTTTCGGAACACTTGTTTTTTTTTTTTTCAAGTTTCTTTTATATATATATATATATATATATATATATATATATATATATATATATAAGCTAATTTTTTAAACAGACCAGTCTGCCCTACTATTTACTAAAAGTAAAAAGTGTATGTAAAAAAAAAAAAAAAAAAAGTTAGGATTGATCTCATTTTATTTTTAATCAATTTCAAAGAAAATCCTTGTTCTCATTTGTACATCATTCAGAAATGACAAATATTTCTGGGCATTTAAAAAAAAAAATTTTTTTTTAAAGTTCTGGAAAATATTCCCAGATTAATGATTGATATAAATTAATAATGTCAGAAGTGTTTGTAATGAAAGGGGAAAATGTATAAAAATTTAATTTCAATAATGAATTTGTACAACAACCCTGTAAAATATTCATAAAGAATGAATAAAAATACAATTTCCTTATTGTATGAGTTTCATTTTGTAAACTGATTGGTAAAAATCACTGAAGTTTAATACACCATGTCTAATGCAATGTGCTTTATGGGTTGGTCATTTTCAGATTAGGGGATCAGTTAACATTACATTATTTTCTGGCTTCTTATTGCTTTCATATCTCTCTCGCCCCCCCCTCTCTCTCCTTTACTTTTTCTCTTTCTTTTTTTTCTTTTCTTCCCTGCCTTACCCCCTTACTTTCCTTTTTACTCTCTCTTCTCCCCTTTTTCCTCTTTCTTTTCTCCCCCTCATATCTTTACTCTCTTTTCTCCCCATTTCTCCCCCTCATTTCTTTGTTCCCTTTCCTCCCCCTCATTTCCTTGCTTACTCTCTTTCTCTTCTTTTTAACTCTCCTTTGCTCACTCTTCTCCCCCTCTTTTTGCTCTCTTTCTGTATTTTTTATATTCAACTAAAATTGATATCTCTTGGGTATCTATGTATTTACCCAACCCCTTCACATGAGCAGGATTTGACTCGAGGTCAATTTTTAAAAAGTTTAACAGGTTTGAATTCAGGTTCTTTCTCCAAAATTCATTCTGCTTGTGCAGAGGAGTTGGAGAATAGTTGGATTCATATCTTTTCTTAAAAGTATTAGTACTATTTGAAATGTCAACGTTGTCCAGGATTTGAACTCTGATCAATGCCCATTTTCTATGCTGATACCCATTATACTTGGGTATATATAAAGTTGACAGAGTGGCCTATAGTTGGTATCAGCCAGACAGCGAGAGAGTCTATCCCCTTTTCACTAGCGCTAGACAAAGGAGATTATTTTTGCATCTGAAGTGGAGTGCCACACCTACTATCAGCTCCTCACTTTACCGCACAGATCCCTGTGCTATTCATATGCTGAGTTGGCAAGGACCGGTATTGAACCTGGAACCATGTGGTTCCTAGGCAGATGCTCTACCGACTGAGCTAAACAGCCTTTGGGTATGTATAAGGTACCCTTATTAATTACACATCATTGCATGTGTTCTGTCCTGGCGTTTTGATACCCTCTGTTGCCCCCAACACATATGCTTAACTTTTTTTTTTTTTTTTTGTATAATACAATGATTGCATGACACATAGTTGGGATTTTTTGTATGTCTTTTCTGACATTCCAAGAAAAGGAAAGAAAAAGAAAAAAAAAATCAGGTCAAGTGTGTGTAAATCAATTTGTAACTCAGCACTCTGATTATTTTCTTTGGTTGATCAAACTTCACTAGACTTCTTTACCTTTTTTTTTTTTTTTTTTTTTTTTTTTTTTTTAAATTTAAAAAAAACAAACTTTTTCTATAGTTATTTTCTTCTTTCCATTTTTCTTCTGTCTTAAAAAAGAAGAAAATATCTTTGTATTTTTTTTTGTTTTTTATATTTTCTTTATTCCATGTTTTGTCTTTTTCATTTTTTCATTTTTTTTGCCTTTTATCTTCATTTCTTTTTACTTTTTCTTTTTCTTTTCTATCGATATTTTTCTTTTCTTTTTTCCTTTCTTTTTTTCTATATTTTTCTTTCTTTTTTCCTTTCTTTTTTTCTATATTTTTCTTTCTCTTTTTAATTTATTGCCTTTCTATCTATATTTTCTTTCTCTTTCATTTATTTATTTCCTTCCTATGTATATTTTTCTTTCTCTTTCATTTATTTCTTTCCTTCCTATGTATATTTTTCTTTCTCTTTCATTTATTTCTTTCCTTCCTATGTATATTTTTCTTTCTCTTTCATTTATTTATTCTTTCCTCTCTATAAATATTTTTCTTTCTTTCTCTTTGATTTATTCTTTCCTCTCTATCTATATCTTCTTTCTTTTTCATTTCTATTTCTATTTTTCATTCCTTTGTCGCTTTCTTTTTCTTTCTCTTTTTCATTTCCTCTTTCCTTTCTATCTCTATTTCCACTTCGTCTCTTAATCTATCTTCCTCACTTTTCCTTCCCTCCTATCCTAAACCTCATTTCTTTATGTATATTATGGTAAATTTTGCAACATTCTTGCTCATTTATCAACCATCCCTAAAGTTTTATAAAGATACCAACACAATGCATTGAAAGTCACAACTAATATACTACTAGTAACGTTGGTATTTCAAAAGAGTAAATTCAGATCGGTGTCTACTTGTGGCACGATCTGAAACCACTGAACTGTGAAAATGTTAAGGAGTGTTATATCATCCTCACTTTATCTTTGTTGTAAAGAAATACTTAGATTGTCTTTATTGTTAGGTATCATTGTCTGTTTATCGACAGATATATACAATCTGTATGTATTAATACCACGGTAACTTCATCTTCGTCCTGTCAAGCCCTAGCACCTATATGATTGGAGGTGACTGTGGTGTAATGGTTGTCATCAAAAGGATTGGACACAGCAAAATGAGTTCAAATCCTGGACGAGGCTGGTTGCATTTCATATGGTACTAATACCCTTGGGAAAGGTATGAATCTAACTACTCTACCTTCAACTATGGGTAAATAGTAGGGCAGACTTCAACTTTGGTACAGCAACTGGACTAGAAGTAAACTCTGAATTTAAACCTGGTAAACTCTTTTTAGAAATTGACCTTGTGTCACACATTCTGCTTGTGCAGAGGTGTTAGTAAATACATATATGATTGTCTCAACCCTATAGCCATTATGGCAAGACCCAACCCTTTTCTTTATTTTTTCTTTAGAGAGTGTGTGTGTGATTGAGTGAATGAAGGTGAGTCAGTGCTGTGGCATACAGATTAAAAATTAAAATTAGTGAAATAGATCACTAATTAGGACTGAGCCTATTCTAGTAGTGACTACCCCAGAGTTTAACAGGTTTAAATTAAGTTTTCCATCTTGGTTGCTTAACCAATGTTAAAGAGCCCAGTCTGTCCTACTATTTACCCATAGATGGAGGGAGAAAAGTTGGATTTATACCTTTTCCAAGAGTATTAGTGCTATATAAAATGCAAGCAACTTCTGTGGGAAATACAATCAGCCTTGTCCAGGATTTGAACTCGTGCTGCCTTGTCCATTTCCTACAATGATAACCATTACACCTTCCTTTTGCTTAATGTAAAATTGAAATTTCATAACCTAATTTTTTTTCAATAGAATGCTTAATATCATTTCTTTGGGTTAAACCTGATTATCTTTACAAGTTGAATATTCTGTCGGGTGGGTTTTTCTGAGAGTAAAACAATTCTAAATGCAGCCAGATGACATCATTTAGAAACTTGTTTGTAATATTTAAAACAGTATTTTGAAAAATATTTTTTATTATAATATAACTTAAGGCATTCATTCATTTTAATGTACAGGAGTTTGAGAATTGAAAAATCTGAAAAAGGAAGCCATAATGATGTCTCTCTTTCTGTTTGTCTGTCTGTCTCTCTTTCTTTCTTTCTTTTTTTTTTGTCTGTCTTTCTTTGTTTCTCTCACACCTTTTTTCTTTCTGTCTGTCTGTCTGTCTGTCTGTCACTCTCACTCTCTCTCCTTTTTTTTTTTGTCTGTCTTTCATTGTCTGTTTCTCTCACTCTCACAGCTTTTTCTTTCTTTTAGTCTCTCTCTCTCTTCTCTCTCTCTCTCTCTTATTCACTTACTCACTCACATATATCCCCCCTCTCTTTCTCTTCACATCTCTGACTTTTCTTTTCTTTCAGTCTCTCTCTCGGTTGTCTTTTTTGAATATCTCTCTCTTCTCTCTCGCTGTGTCTCTTATTCATTTACACACACACATTTTCTCTCTCTCTCTCGCTGTGTCTTATTCATTTACACACACACATTTTCTCTCTCTCTCTCTCTCTCTCTCTCTCTCTCTCTCTCTCTCTCTCTCTCTCTCTCTCTCTCTCTCTCCTCTCTCAAACTTGAAAGGTTTATTAAGCAACCTGTTGCAATAGTTTTTGTTTTTTTTCTTTTTCTTTCTTTAAATAAATAGAGCAATCTGTCTTCCTTTGAGTTTAAGTTTTAAGTTAGGCTTTTCTTTTTAATTTAGTTTAGAATACTGAATCTATTATTATCTATCTATCTATCTATCTATCTATCTATCTATCCATTCCTTCTTTTTATTACTGAACGATATCTAAGAGTCCAATCCTATTTCTGAAGTATAGGATATACATTCATGTAACTCTGGTGGTAATATTATCTAAACTTGAGATAATATCAATTGTATAACACACACTTTTTTTTGTCTCCAATTGACCACATCCTTTCATTTCTAGATAAGATGTCTCTTCATTGGTTTATGAAGATTGGACAAAGATAGAATATGGGACAAAACATTATCTCATTTGTTCAAGGTGAGTCTTTGAACAGATGTCATTTTCTAACAGGTGTTTGTAATAAGAGTTAGATCAGTAGTTCTCAATCAATCTGTGCACCACAGCACTGACTCACCTTCATTCATTTAATCACACACATACATTTTCTCTCTCTCTCTCTCTCTCTCTTTCTCTTTTCTCTTTCTCTTTCTCTCTCTCTCTCTCTCTCTCTCTCTCTCTCTCTCTCTCTCTCTCTCTCTCTCTCTCTCTCTCGAACACTCTTAGAAAAAAAAGTTGAATGAATGAATAAAAAAACTTAAAAAGACAAAAAAAAACCTAGAAAATAAATGAATAAAAAAACAGCAACAAATTTTTAAAGAAAATTTTTTTTTTTTAAAACAAAACAAAAAAGACAATAAATAAAAAAGAATAGCAAAAAATAAATGAAAAAAAAAAAACATGAAAAATAAATAAAATGAAAATACAAATAAATAAAGAACACTTGAAAAAAAAACACCCAAAAGACAAAACAAAAACAATAAAGAATAAATTAAAAAAAAAAAAAATGAAAATATAAATGAATATGGAAAAAAAAAAATTATTGAAAAAATCGGAATGAAAAACAAACCCAAATAATAATAATAAAAAAAAAAAAAAAAAAAAAAAGTGGTGGTGATGGAAACATGAATAAATGAATGGAAAAATATTTTTTCTTAAAAAATAAATAAATAAATGAGAAAAAAAACCCAATAACAAATAAAAATAAACAAATAAATGAAATGAAAAAAGATAAAGAAATCTATAAATAAAACATAAATAAATGAGGGGTGGGGTGAGAAATGTGGCTTAAAATAAAAGTAAATATTTCTTAAGAATTGGTCTTTGAATAATGTATTCTACAAGGAATTATTTGGTAAGATGTCAACAGACTAATTATTTAAACTGACATTCATTAAGTTAAAAGTGTGATAAAAATATCCAAGACAAGGTCACATAACTGTAATATTAAAATTGCGTCTATTTTAATTTGAGCTATACTAGTGACTTATAAAGTGGAGCTTAAAGTTGGCAGAAAGCCATGTGAAACATTCGAGTGTCTCAAGAGGACCTCACTTGATCTCTCTGCTAGAATTAATGACATGTTGGTCATACACATAAAAAAAAAAAAAAAAAAAAAAAATCAACAGAGGTTCCATTCTTCTTTGAGCTAGTCTCAAAAAGGAAGATGTCATGTGGCTTAGCCCAGTCAATGTAATTTATAAGTTGTTGCCTCCTCCCAACCTTGATGGATGGGGGCGTGTTTTTACTAAAGTCCCAAGCTACTCTATTTTACTCTTTGAGATGAGGTCCTAATTGATGGGAATCCCTATCTCTTGGAATCTTTGAACGGACACCCACATATTTTCCAGACTCTGTTTCAGCAAACGTTACCTCCTGACACACCACTTGTCAATAAGTATGTCACATCCACCATCCAAACCGGCGAAGGTAACTAAACTGGTAACCCCACAGATTTTTTTCTGGTGAGGAGGGTGGCTAGATACTCTGCAGAACTTGTAAAACTGTGGAGGAATCTCTTTGCTCAGTGGTATCTAGCATATTATTTCTAAAGTCCAACCTCTCCCCATCACAACAGGGCTGTGTAAACTTGGTAGTGTCAGAGCCATGCCGCCGGGAACTTAAGTTCCTGGTAAGGTCACCCAAGGCAGATAGATCTGGCTCACCGTGGTATTAGGGCCATAATCTTTATTTTACTCTTTGAGATGAGGTCCTAATTGATGAAAATCCCTATCTCTTGAAATCTCATGTGACTGCCGTTAAACAAATAACGGACACCCACATATTTTCCAGACTCTGCTTCGTTACCTCCTGACACATCACTTATCAATAAATATATATTAACTTAATATATAGAAATATAATATTTCTATATATTATTGTTTAAAAAAAAATCCATTAAAAATCTTAAACTATAATTGATATAAATATAGACGTATATAAATATAGACGTATTATAAATACATCAGTATAAACAAAAATCTTTTATTGTTTAATTATATTAAATTTCTTTAATATAGAAATATAATATATAGAAATATAAAACTTATCAATAAATATATAATACATCCGCCATCCAAACTGCAGAAAGTGTTGTGGATCATCACATCACGCTCAGTGAAGATGGATTAATTATTACCGAATACATTGCAATAACCTCCTGACACACGACTTCTTAATGAATATCTGATGACACATCCACCATCCAAAATGCAGAGGGTGGTGTCGGCCATTATGTTACATATGCATATGGAGCACTCAGGAAATCTTTATTTGGTAGTAATTAGTCTATGAGGCCAGTTTTCTAACAGTTGCATCACAAGGATGTGTCCTGTTATAAGCATAGCTTAGTTTTGGCACAAGGCAGCAATTATAGGGCACCCAGTATGAATCAAATTCACTATACACTAGTAATGGCCAACTAAACTAGCTCATTATCCATTACCATCAGATCACTGGGTGACTACTTAGGAACAGCAGGTACTGTAAAATAAATAAAATTAAAAAATAAATGAATAAAATTTAAAAAATGGTAAAACAAATAAATAAAAATATATAAACGAAAAAAAAAAAAAAAAAAAAAAGAAACCAAATAATTAAGGGGGGGGGCCCAGAGGGCACATCGGCCAAAACGTCGTACAGATAACAATAAAGATGACAATAGTCCAAATAATCCAAATTATCAAGCCGCATCTCAAAAATTCAGAGAAATGACTTGTATATTTTTAAACTTAAAAACAGATTTAGATCTTAACTGGTAATATTAACAAAAGCTTGAGTCAGATCCTTTTTGTGTTTGATAAAATAAACCAGAAAATAATGAGCCAAAATAAAGCCAAACACAGTTCTACAGATTTATTTTTGGATTTCTGTTTGATTCTAACGTTTGCTTTAAGACAAAAGTTAACAAATGATTAAGACAAATGATTAAATAGAATAAATGAATAAGACAGATAAAATAGGACATAAGACAAATGATTGATTGAATAAAACAAATTCCTAAGATAAACGATTAAATGAGACAAAAGAATGATTAAATGAGATGAATACAACAAATGATTAAATAAAACAAATGAATGCAGCCAATAAATGATTGAATGAGATCAGTAAGTGATTGAATAAAACAAATGAATGATTTAAGACAAAAGATGCAATTAACCAAACAAACAAAAAAAAAGCAACATGTGCACTCAACTAAGCTAAACTTAGTAAATAACTAATTGGTCTATTAATGAGTTTGAATTCTGTCATTTTTCCATTTCCCCCAAATTTGTCGTTATACACATACCAAAATAATCTAATTATTAAAAAATAATTTTACTTTGAGTATCACGTGACAAAAATTCCTTTAAAAATGCTGAATGGATTAATTTGAGATGTAAAATTCCAAATTTGGTTGGCATTCTTAGTTAAACGTATGTTATTGCCTGAAGAGACAAGAGAGTAAAAAAAACTTTAAATTAAAAAGGAAAAAAAAAAAAAAAAAAAAAAAAAAAAAAAAACTAGCGTGGGTGTGAAATACAGTCTAATCGACCAACGACCAATTATGTAGGCGACATTCAACTTTTTTTTCTTTTTTTTTTCTCTCTCTTTTTCTAGGGTTTTTTTCATCAGCAATAAAATCTCGCCATGTTCTGTCATTGAGTTTAACTTTGGAGACAGTTGGAAATAAATTAGCACAAAATGTTTAGCTCGTAATCAGCTAATGCACTGACTCTTCAAAAATAACAAAACTCTTTCACCTTGGCTTTATTTTCAACTGTTATTCTAATTACTTGTTAAAGTGCTATTGTGTTATTTACCCTAGGTGATGTCAGGTTCCATTCAACAGATTTGAGTTAAGAAAAGGGGGGGGGGATCATTTTATTGAAAGTGTCCTGGGTATGTCACAAAACTACATCTGATGTTGAGGCTTTTGTTCTGGAAACCTGGGGAGTGTGGAGTACTCCTTCATTGACATTACTCCCAGGTCCACACTGACCTGGAGTGGTAGTACCTGTTAGGGTCCAATCTACAGGTCAGGTCAGAGTAAATCTGGGTGTAATGTCAATGAAAGGCTATTCCACATATCTCCACATATCTCCAAAATTGTAGCCTGACTTTCAAATGCAGTTTAGTGTTATACCCAGGGTCCCCCTTTGATGGTGGTGGTGGTTTGAGATACAGGCAGTGTATTCTAAACCCCACACACTAATACTCATGAGAATGGTATGCAAACTATTCTCCCTCTAGCTATGGGTAAATAGTAGGACAGACTGGGCTCTTTAACCTTGTTATGGCAACCATTCTAGGTGAAGGAAAACTGAATTCAAATCTCTTAAACTCTGCTTAAGAAATTGATCTTGTGTCATATCCTACTCATATGGAGGCTTGGTATGTGTGTAAGTAATATATATAACCTTGAGGTTTGTTTTGATGTTGTTTATTGCAAGATTTATATACACGCACGCAACCACACACACAAAACACCTAAAAATGCACAATGCCTTTTTTTCGATACACACACTCACACACTATCTCATACTCACACCGTAAAAGAGAATATTTGACGTCATTTTTCAAACCATCCACTTTTTTCAGCGTCCTTTCTTCAGATTTCAAATTTTGAACAGACTGATAAACAAGAACTATCACTTGCTTTTCTCGTCATTCTGTGATAAAAATTTTTTTATCACCTTCCGTATACCAACAAATGCCCTGAAGATGATCTAATTAATAGATCGAAACACTGCAGCGTCGGCCAATAAACTTACCACTCAACTTATTTAAACTTGTGTTTTTTTCAATTTTCTTAATATACTACATACCGTCGGATTCACTTCCATCTCTTCACACACACACACACACACACACACATATATATATATATATATATATATATATATATATATATATTTGTTGTTGGTACATTTCTGTCCACTAAGGACGATGGGGGTAGTGTCCCAAAAATATAAATAAATAAACAAATAATCTGCGCAAATGACTATGCAGGCCAATTTTTGAGTGATAGTTTTTGGTGTACTGACTGAACACAAAACTGATGCTTTCTGGGACTGCTGTCTTTTCTCCCTCTTTCTGGCTCTCTTTGCTGTCGTGGCTACTCTCCTCTCCACTTCTCTCTGTGCCTTTCTTAACATTTAGGTGCCAGACCGCTTGATTTTTTTGTATCTACCTCCCACATGTTTGTATCAATGTGGCATATCCCCATGTCTCTCCTGCAGACATCTTTAAAACGTAGGCATGGTTTACCTACCGATTGGAAGCCTTTTACTAATTCGCCATACAGAGACTTTCTGAAATGTTTGAAAAAATAATTTTTTTTGAAATTGTTTGAAGGAAATGGATAAACTCCTGGCCAAAACACGTGTCAGTAAAATAAAATATATTTTATCCATTCAGCATTTTCTTTCGTTTGTTTATTTTTTCCCTTTTTAACATATTGTCGGATTCGCTTCCATTTTCTACTTATATATATATATATATATATATATATATACACACACACACACACACATACACACATTTTTCACATTTCAAAGAGCAATTAATTTGAAAGTGAGTTTTTTTCCCCTTTTACAATAAGTTTCCTTGTTCAATATCATGTGGTCTTCACTCTGATACACGACCACCAATAAACACCATTTAACTGATTGACCAAAAACTTCCAACAAAATCTTCTTTGTATCATAAAAAGAATCTAGGTGGATAATAAACTTAGATAAATATGGCCAAAAGTCAATTTCAGACACATTATTCATGTCAACCCCATAATAGTGGGTTGTAAAAGGGTGAAACACAGTTATACTGAAATTCCCTAGAATTTACTAGATCTATCCCAGGTTCAATTCTTGGCCATGCTGGTAATGATTTTAATTTACGATTCTTAATTATCAATTTTTAAAAAAATAATTTTTTTTCTTTCTTTTTTGCCTTTTTTAAAATTTGATTTATATTATTTGGATTATTCGGACTGTTGTCTTCATCTTTATTGTCATCTA
Organism: Doryteuthis pealeii; assembly: GCA_023376005.1. NCBI lineage: Eukaryota > Metazoa > Mollusca > Cephalopoda > Myopsida > Loliginidae > Doryteuthis > Doryteuthis pealeii. The sequence continues at coordinate 74,395,374 of CM042160.1, read as the reverse complement.
CACATGAACATTGATAGAAAAAGGTTGATCTTAGATTTTTCTGAATTTTTGAGATGAGGCTTGGTAATTTGTATTATTTGTATTATTCAGACTATTACCCTCATCTTTATTGTTATCTACACAATGTTTCAGCCAATTCAGGTGTTTTTTTGTCAAACTTGGGAACCTTCTACAAGAAACACCTGACAAAGGCTGGTGGGCATATCAGCTGAAACGTTGTGTAGATAACAATAAAGATGAGAGTAATAGTCTGAATAATACAAATTATCAAGCCTCATCTCAAAAATTCAGAAAAATCTAAGAAGATCAACCTTTTTCTATTGATGTTCTTGCTAAAGATCAAGTCATTAAATGCCTTAAACCCCCCAAAGGTGTTCTTGTGCGCTAAAAGGGTGCCACTCTGTTATATACTCAACATTTTTGGACTGGAAAATTTGATACCCCAAAGTAAAGGTCAGTATCGTGTCAACAAGCCAAACAAATAAATAAATAGATATATAAATAAAAGCTTATCTAGATTTTGACACTAAAAAATAGTTCTAAGGAATTCTTATATTTGTCTATGTCTTCTAGTGGCAAAAATGCCAGCGATCAACTTACTGATTCTTTCAGATAGCCACAAAAGATATACATCTTTCCATTCTAGGAGATTGTGTTGTTTTTTTTGTTTTTTAAAAAAAAATTTTTGGGGTGGTGGTGGATATCCCTAACAAGTTTAATCCCATCTGATCCTTCTGGCTCCCTAAATTCTTCTATTCTTACCATTCCTCATTCTGTTCATTAAAACTTCCTGTCTTTGAGAAAGAAGAGGAAAAATAGAGATTTTGCAAAGCCAAAACCATTTCCCAGATTCCCTTCCAGTCACTGTTCTTCCTAATTCTTTTGAGCTACTCCCCCTTTTCTTAAACAATTTCCAGCATTCTTTAAAAATGTCCCTCCCACAACTGTTCTACATCTGGTAGGGGGTTTGGTGGAATTAGGGATTTGGTGAGTGTGTGTGTGTGTGTGTGTACTGTAGCAAAATGGGCCAGGGTGATAAAGCTATTTCTCACTAGTTGAAGGGGGGGGGGATGCTTTGCTTGTTGTGTGTAATTGTTGATGAGTTAGTCTAACACAGTGTTTCTCAACCTTTTCTTCCTTGTGGCCCATTTTTGGAATTTAAAAAAAAAAAAAAAAAAAAAAAAAAAAAAATTTCAGGTCCACATAAGCACAAATAGAAATTCCATGTAACCGGAAATACATTTTATTTACAAAAGCAAAATGTATTAGAAAATATAAATCCTACTCCTGGTGTCTGTATATCACTTTGTCAAGTTGAACTTCCAAATCTTGCTTAACACTTTGGTCATGATTGCTAATGCAATATTCATTTCCGCCCAGCATCAGGAGTATCTATCAAGAATGAATATACTACCTCGTTCCACCCGGCTGGAAGTCACATCCATTTTCCTAATCTACCCAAAATGATAGACTTTGTTTGTTTTGTAATATTAAACATATTTAGAAGTCTTTAATTTAAGGGAAATAACAGGTAACTTTTAATGAAACGGATATTTTTACCCATTTTTGATAAATGGTTATAGGAATTGGGCTGTGGACTAAGAAAATTCTCAATAGGATGTTAAGAGTTAAAACTCTTAAAGTCCTATACCACCTCATTCCACCTGGCTGGAAGTCTCATTCGTTTTCCTAATCCACTTCAAACGATAGCCTTTGTTTAAATGTAATATTAGACATATTTAGAAGTCTTTGATTTAAGGGAAATAACAGGTAAGTTTAGATGCAAAAATCATTTTTAGCCATTTTTTGATAAGTCCTTATAGGAATGCTCTGGACTTAGAAAATTCTCAACAGGATGTGAAGAGTTAAACAAAACTTCTCCTGCATGAAATGACTCGATGGGTTGATATGCTGTAAAACCCAACTATCCAACTCTGTTGTGAAGTTTTTGCTTTCTGATTATGTAGTTTTTTCCATCTCTTGTAGTGCAGTTTGTCGTCTGCCCCCCCCATGCATTTAAAAAAACAATTTTCTATCATGAATTTCCTGAAATAATACTCTCAATATTGATGCTCTTTCAAATTTAAAGCCGTACTTTTCCAGTGATGCTGACAGCTTTTTAATTTAGTGCGTCCTGGGATACATGTATTTGATTTGAATGAGTCCAAATAAAGTTTCTTAATAACTGTAGAGTTTTTATCTATGAACAACTAAAGCTGTCTAACCCCTACCTAGTACCCCATAGTGTGTAATTCATTTCCAAAAAAATATTGAAATATATTTTCAGTTAGGTGGAAATAGTGGGTGAAGAAGGAAAAAAAAACATTGGGATGCATGGATATGATTTTTCTGCGTCCTTTTAGATTTTTATGCACCAGGAAGCGTATCCATCAGCATCTCTGTTTTTCTGCAATTGTTTATAACACTATCAATCGTAGCAAATATGTAAAAGTTGTTTTTGTGGGTCTGGGTAGGCTCAGAAATCTTTTTCCATATAAATTAATGATAATTGCTTCTTAGCTTTGTACGACTTTGGCATTGAAAATGTTCCATCAGAACTCATCTGGAGGGGGGGGTGGCAGGTCGTTGTAAATAGACCCCACTCCCCTAAGAGTTCTGATGTTAGATTTTCTTAAATATAATTTTGCATAACTTCACTGCTTCAAAATTATCTGCATTGGGAGAGGTTTAATCCTTATGTTTTTTTAAAGTATATATATATATATATATATATATATATATATATATAATCATAACAGCTGTTTGCCCTTGTCTCCTGCCAGCAGTCTCCTATTCTTAGCTGGGCTGGCAAGAAACATATTAATTTTGAAATTGGAGATTTTATTCTTTGCTCAATTGTGACTAATGTGTATTTGGATATTAAAATGGAGATTCTTATCTTTGATGGTCATATACATTGACTGTTGAGTCATTTTTGGCGACTTTTATCACTTAGTCTAACTCATTCAAATTTATTTGATATTACAAAATATTTTTTGATGTACGTTGGCGTTGTCTTCGATGGAATTTTGGTAATGCTCTCCCTTTTTTGTTGATTAACCCTTTTGGTGCAAAAAGCAATTTGTGTCATCTAAATACCATATTACAATATATATTATATATATATATATATATATATTTATTATTAACATTACTATTATAGTTAATGATATAATATCTTCATGTGGCTATATATATATATATATATATATATATATAATATATATATATATATATACACACACACATAAATACATACGTGGATGAGTAAAAAAGTAATGCCATTTTGCTTAGTTCAGGTATAATTACCAACACTGAAATATTTATTTTTTAAAAAGATTTTTTTCTTTTATTAGAGCTTAAAGCCTTTTTCTTTTGGATGTTTGTAGTTTAGGCATAAGTGACATTCTCTTGTGAATACTTGCATAAGAAACGACTACAAAAAATCTAAATATAGATGTATGATAAATACGATTCCTTAACCTCTAGGCATAAAATAACCCTTGACAGGTTGACATGCTGTTAAAATCAATCGTTTTCCTCTCTAGTCATAAGTGACACATCAGTGTAGGCCTATCAGCAAAATCTGACATGAATAAGCTCTGTGTGGATTCAGGATGCTGTACATAAGACTTGCTAGGAGTGATGACCTATAGGGATGCGTGGTGGTAAGAGTCCTGGGAATCTGAGCAGTCAGTGCGGCCTGATGATGACGCCTAGTTACAACGTTGAGGAGGTTTAGACATTTCTTATTGGGTATAGTCTTGATGAAGTCTCCCTATATACTAACATACCCAATAAGAAACTCGCCCTGTCGACTGGGGCGTTAGACTGCACCTCTGCAGAGGGGTAAGACTCCCCCAATGGGGCCACTTGTTGGCCGTGGGTGGCGACCCGTGATGCTTAAGGAGAGAACCCAGGTGGATGAGCAGTTCATGACTTGCAATACTCCACTTTGGCCCTATCTTGGGCTAGACGGGCAGTTGGAGAGGCCCCCTCCGATCAATCGGCTGGTCACATCAAGCCCTAGCACCTATATGATTGCCCCAACCCTATTGCCCTTATGGCAATCCCCAACCCTTTTTATCATTTTGGGTGCTAGAAGGCGGTGGCTGCGGGTCTACATGTCCTGGGAATGACGTTAAACTCTATCTGATGGCGAGGTTTCAGTTTTGGAGGTTTGGGGAATGTGGAGCACCCCTTCATCACCATTGCTCTCTGGTCCACTCTGACCCGAAGTGGTAGTACCTGTTAGGGTCCCATCTATGGGTTAAATAGAAAACATGAGTTTATAAACAAAATTGTATTATCCATTAAAAATGAAATTATTTCAAAACTTTGTCAGCATTAAACATTTTTTTTTACCAATAGAAGTATTCGGCATAAAATGATCCAAGGGGTTGACATGCCGTAAAATCCAACCAACCAATAAGAAACTAGTTACAATGTAGGCTATGCCAGTTCTAAAATGTTTAACTGTGAAATTTCACTAATTAGAACAAGTATTTTATGCTTTGCTCTGATAGTATTATTTCTGATTTATGCATGTACGGCTGTCGGAGGAGGATATAGTCTGATTTCATCATTAGTGTCAGTAGTGAAACCTTTGCTGACATTGAAAAGAAAATTGTCAAAATAACTATCAATCCAGTAAGAGAGGATTTTTCAATGTTTCCTTAAACACAAGACGTCTCTTGTTATCAAAATGTCTTTTTAGCATTGAAAATGGAATTCTTTGATTTTGGGAAATGGTTGATGCTAAAGAGGGAAAAACAGGATGCTTTAGGGGTCATTAATTTAGCAATCAGAATAGTTAGATGATTCAAAGAGTCTGACTTTTATCGCCCCCCCACTCTTTCCTCCTCTTTATTCCTGTTTTTCTCTCTCTCTTTATCTATTTCCCCTTCTCTCTCTCTTCTCTTTCTTTTCTTCTCTCTTTCTCTCTCTCTTTCCTTTTTCTCTCTTTCTTTCTTCTCTCTTTCCTTTCTTCTTTCTTCTTCTCTCTTTCCTTTCTTCTCTCTCTCTCTCTTTCTTTCCCTCTCTCTTTCTCTCTCTTTCCTCTCCTCTTTCTCTCCTCTTCTCTCTCCTCTCTCTTTCTATTCCTCCCCACTCTCACTATCTATCTATATTTTGCTATATTCATTAGTAAAAAGTGCTCAATATCATTTATAGAGCATATATATCACTCACCTAGGGTAGTGAATACATAAAGTCAACAGCACTTGGTAACTGTCAGTTTATCGCAAAATTGGATTTTCAAAGCAAGACTTAGTTTTTAAAATCACATAGGTAAGAAACTGACAGTTACCATGCTTCATTGTCTTTGTCTTCTCTATCCTAACTTATATATATTGATCTAGTCTCTTGTATCTTTTATTCTTTTAAAAATAGCCAAGACATTTGGTTGTATGATGGACCCAAAATAATAGACCAACAGGAAACAACTATCATGAATCGTACAATGTGCGTTAAAAAGAGGTTGTTCTTTCTTTGAATCTTTTGCATTCATTATAATGTAAAGTGGTCAATGGCCACTTATCAAACTCATTAAATGCACTTGTTCTACTTGTGCTCTGATCTCCATTTTTATTTTTGATATTGCAAAAGTTATTCTTAAAGTTGGTAACAAAGATATTTGATGATATTATTTTTAAAACTTTTTTGTTTTCTTCTTTCCATTGAAACAGTGTCTAAGAACAAAAAAAGCAGTAAGTAATTTTCTCTTTTGCTGTGATTTTAAAATCTGAGCATGAGATTTGAAAAGTGTCTTTAAAAAAAAAAAAGAAAAAAAAGAAATACATTTGTTCAAATTTGATGTTTTAAAAATGTATTCCATAATATCTAACACTGGGGTGGGGTGGGGGACCTCATCTGACCTGGAGTGGAAGTAGCTGTTAGGGCCCCTATCTATGGGTCAAATTAAAATTAACCTGATTAATAATAGTAATGATAATTAAGAATTATCTGCATTTGATAAGAATGCTTGATTCAGAATAGTTACTTGAAGAAGTTATAATTGTTTACTAAGGATTATTAGTAGTATTATTTGGATTATTCGGACTATTGCCCTCATCTTTATTCAGACTCTGGAAGAAATACCTGAATAAGGCCAGAAGGCACATTGGCCGAAACATTGTACAAATAACAATAAAGATGAGGATAATAGTCTGAATAATCCAAATAATACTAATTATCAAGCCTAATCTAAAAAATTCAGAGAAATATTATTACTTACTTGAAAACATATATTCTCCTTACCCTCTGCACGAGCAGGATGTGACTCTAGGCCAATTTCTTAAGCAAAGTTTAACAGGTTTGAATTCTGCTTTCCTTTTCTTAGACGGGTTGCCCTATTATTTACCCATAGATGGAGGGAGAATATCTGAATTCATACCTTTCCCAATGGTATTAGTGCTATATGAAATGCTATATTCATTTCTTACAATGGTAAGCATTACACAATGTGCCTCCACTTGAAATTATATAACTGTGCAAACAAATGACTAATGTATTTAGCAACCTCTCTGCATGAGTAGGATGCGACATGAGCTCAATTTCTTAAGCAGTAAAGGGTAAATAGTAGGGCAGACTGGGGTCTTAGAAGGGAGAATGAATTCAAACCACTTGTACTTTAATTAAAAAATTTTCCTTGGTGGATGGGTTGAGTAAATAAGGGAGGTATGCTTTATGTAATAGTTATCATTGTAGAAAATGGACCTAGCCACCAGAGTTAAAATCCTGTTCTAGGCTGTTTGTATTTCACTTAGTGTTAATGCCAGACAGCGAGGGAGTCCATCCCCTTTTCAATAGCACTAGAACAATGAGATTGTTTTGGCATCTGAGGTGTAGCACCACCCCTACCATCAGCTCCCCCACTTTACAGCACAGATCCCTGTGCTACTCATATGCTGAGTTGGCAAGGGCTGGTATCGAACCAGGAACCTTTTGGTTCCTAGTCGAATGCTCTACCGACTGAGCTAAACGAGCCCTTTAGACATGAATCCAACTCTTCTCTCTGCCACCTATGGGTAAATAGTAGAGTGAAGTGGACTCTTTAGTATTGGTAAGGCAACCATTTTTGGAGAAGTAAAACTATGAATTCAAACAAGCAGTACACTGCTTGAGATGACCTTGTGTCACATCCTGCACTTAATGGAGAGGTGAGGTAAATATAACCTTACCTACTAGATATGTAGGTTGGAGATGTGTTGTGCCATAAGAAATAGACTCGTCGACCTGAGTTCAAATCTTGGACGAGACTGTTTGCCTTTTACATTGTGCTAATACCCTTGGGAAAGGTATGCATCCAACTACTCCCCTTCCAGCTATGGGTAAATAGCAGAGCAGACTGAGCTCTTTAACTTGGTTAAGTAACCAGTCTAGGAGAAGGGAAACTCCGGATTCAAACCTGTTATGCTCCGCTTAAGAAATTGACCTTGTGTCAAATCCTGCTTGTGTTGGTAAATATATACCTACTAGATATGTCAATCATAGGAAATCTCATCAGGGACAATTCATGCAAACTCCAGTAACAAACAATGTGTCTTGTGCAATCTGTAACAGTCTGTAAGTCAGCTTCTGGTCTTAAGAGACATATGGTGGTGCATAAGCATCAAATTTCATCATCTGATCCATCTGATATAACGAGAAGGACGTCCTTCCTATGTCATATTTGCATCAAACTTTGTGGATCTGCAGCGGTTTTGATGAGTCATTTGATGGCTCATGAGAGGAAAGGTTCTGGTGGTGGGATTATAGGATTGTGAGGGACAGCAGTGATCTGGAAAGATTATGCTATTGCTTTTGTATGCTACTAGATATCTAGGTGTGAAATGTTCCCTCACAAGAAGTGCAGGCTGAAAACGATACTCTACAACCTTTGGAAATAACCCGATATTTACATGAAACTCTCATGGAAACAATTCTATGAAGACAGGCACAGCAGACGCGTTTGCCACATTGTTTTCTTTTTTCTTTTCATCAGTGTCTGAAAGTTATGATACTCTGTAGGTAAGAAGTTAATTGACTTTGGCATATGGATAAACTGTTAAGGCCATTATACTACCTATATGTGACTATTAGTAGAATTTATTTTACCTAATGTCACTATTGATCTATTTTCTCAAAAAGAACTACAAATGCAGATAAGTATTCATATATTGTATATAAGTATTGTAGGTTAAGTATATATATATATATATATATATATATATATATATATATATATATATATATATGAGAATGGGAAATGAATCCGACAATATGAGGAAAAAATGGGTAAAGAAATGTAGATGGATAAAAATGAATTTTATCGATATCACTTACACATGTGTTTCGGTCCGTTTATCAAAATGTATACGGATTTACGCTATTATTATTATTAAAATAATTTTGATAAACAGACCGAAACACATGTGTAAGTGATATCGATAAAATTCATTTTTATCCATCTACATTTCTTTTCTTTACTCATTTTTCCTCATATATATATATATATATATATATTTAACATGAACTAGATTCAGTGTTTTTATTATACGGAGTGTGGCAGAACTACCTCTGACATTTTAAATTGTCACTTGTGTGGTGCAAGGAAAATTAGGCAAGTGGCAATGGTAGCTCCATATAGCTAATCTTACCCACTCACAGATACAATCATATATTGGACTGGTGCATACTGTGCATTTGCTGTTGAAACTTAAAAAAAACATTTTATTTTTTTTAAACTGGTGTATCTGTAATTGTTATGTTGGGCTTTTCATGCTAATTTCATTTTATGTTGAAATGATGCTGTTCCAGAAAAAATTTTCTGCCCATAGTGGCAGTATTGATTTTCTATCCGGAACAGCATCATTTTCATGTAATATGAAATTAACATAAATCTCTTTGTGTACCAATTACAGAAAAGAAACAAAAAACATTTCAATAGTATATGCATTGTGTGCATGGGCCTGATCGGGGGGGGGGGATGCTAGGACATTAGATAGATGGAGCTACCATTACCACTTGCTTAAGTTCACTTGTACCACACAGGGGACAATTTAAAATGGGGGGGGGGCTTTCTGATGCACAATGTACTAACCTGTGTGTGAACTTGCAAGTCCAGAAAAAAATTGGTTGGTTTTACAGCATGTCAACCCCTGTTGGGTTATTTTATGCTTAACTTATTATTGTCTTCAATTTATATATGGTACAAAAATGTATCTTTTCAATCATTTTAAACAGGTAAACGTATCATTATCTTGGATAGATCTAGTTGACCCATAGATGAGGTCCTATCAGTGGATTGGTTTTGTTTTGTTTGTTTAACAGCATATCAACTCCTTTTGGGTTATTTAATGCTGAAAATTGATTCATTTGTAAAATGTTTGATTTTAATCATAACTATATTTTAAATGTTTCATTACATTCTAAACATTCATTTTTTTTTCTATAATCATCTGTTTGCATGCATACATAGGTTTAAAGTATTCCTAACTAATACTAATGATTTGTACACAATTTGTTCCTAACTAATACTAATAATTCATATATATATATATATATATATATATATATAAAAAATAGTAATTGGTAATTTGCTTGAAGCATTGTTAAGTATGTTGTTATATATTAATGATTGGAAGGCAATACAATGCATATAAAATAAAAACAAAAAGATGTTTTTAGTCTTATCGATTTCAAAGTAAACTTTATCTTCAGAGACGGTTTTCAGAAATGGACGCGTATAATAACTAAATTAGGTCCTAGTATAAACAATAGATTAGAATTAAACACTGAATATATAATTAATACACGTTCCATATATAGTATATAATATATATAGTATGTATATTTTACACATATATATACATATAACAAATAGAAATAAATAAATATATAAATAGATGAAAATAATAAAATTGAAATTGAATGAACAACGGCTATTACAACTATCACGACCTTCTGCGTGGCGTCAAAAAAAAGAACACCACGAGACGCGTGTTTATAATATTAAAAAAAAGAATAAATAAAATAATGACGCAAAAAAGGCATCCATTTCTGAAAACCGTTTCTGAAGATAAAGTTTACTTTGAAATCAATAAGACTAAAAACATCTTTTTGTTTTTATTTTATATGCATTGTAATTGCCTTCCAATCATTAATTAATATATATATATATATATATATATATATATGTGTGTGTGTGTATGTGGAGAAATGTAGACACACGGGATGTTAGACTGGATGGAAGTTTATTATTAATTTTTCCACATTCATTCCACGTCCACTCACAGCTGACTTCACACACTGACTGCCACACTCTAATTATTTTAGATATGGTTTAAAGTAATATTTTAACATCCTGTGTTTGTCTACGTTTTTCCACATACTGTCAGAGTGATTTCCTCATTTTACTCCCACATATATATGCGTAACATAGGCATTAAATTGAAATATGTAACGTTCTGTACCAATTTAAGGATATACATTAATTTCTATACTTATCTTGATCTAATAAGAATGTTCTCTGGGGGCACAGTTAAGTCCGACGCTTTTACTCTCCCAACTGACCAAGTGTTCAGTCTGAAATATTATCTCCCAGCAATGTTGCACTCTTCTCACCAACACTATCAAAATATCTTTTCTCTCGTCCACTCGTCACAACAGCCAAAATGCTACTGCAAGCTTTTCTCCCAGATTTGTGAGGGCTGGTCATTATATACACAATTACAGTGTTCATCCGGGCTCCTTACTCTGACTTGCCCGTGCAGCATGTGCAACATTAATCAGCACGTGTCAATCCTTCACATCCAGGCCACTCTGGACAGTTTAGTAATTTACCTGCGTCAGGCCACGACTCACGATCAGGAGAATGCGAGTTCAATCTCCCCACTCGCCTCTGATCTCATTCTGCATGCCAAACACAGTCGTGCACGCTTCGAACCACTACGTTCGTGGTTTCTCTCGCCACAGTGTATCTGATATTTTGGATTCGAGTATCTGGGTCTATTGTTGGGCTGGCATTCTCTCTGTTCTCCGTGTCTGGAACCACTTGGGATCATCTTGGGTTCTTTCCCTTTGCGTCCATTGTTTAGTTCTTAATAACAAACACAAGACTGTTGTTTTTCTTTAGAGCTCACTTAATTTACTTCAACCTAAGCTAAATGCCCTCGGAGGACATCCTGCATCTGTTCTCTTCAAACACAGACTCTTAACTTTCTATCTCTTTCACTCTTTGCACTGTTCCCCTGGCACGGCCAATCAGATGCCAAGGTCAGTGACCTACATGTCATCACTCACATATCTACTATTCTGGTTAATTTCCATCATTACACTTTTCAATTTTTTCCACATTCGTTCCACGTCAACTCACTGCTGACTTCACACACTGATTGCTACACTCTAATTATTTTACATATCGTTTAAAGTAACTAATAATCCCTAGTGAATAATTATATCTTCAAATAGCCATTATCAATATAAATGTTGTACACCATTATATGGTATCAAGTATTCCTATCTAATAGAGATCATTTTCAACCAAATTTACTACCCTTAGGTGGGACCCTAACATGTACTATCTCTCTGTGTCAGAGTAGACTTGGAGGACAGGGTTATGGTACTGAAGGGGTGAATTCACACTCTCTGAAGCATTAGAATGAGAGCTGGATGTAGTTTAGTGTCAGACTCGGGGAACTCCATTTTGCTTTGGTTGGGGGTAGGTATCTTATCCCTCTGCAGTGAATGTAGTTAGATAGGAATACTTGAAACCATACAATTTTGTGCAAATTATTTGTATTAGGAATATCATATAACTGTGCAACAAAACTCTTAAGAAACAATTACACAAAAAATATAAATATACAATGAATGGAATTTCCTTACCTGGAGGCATAAAATAACCCTAGACAGGTTTATATGCCATTTAAATCAATCAAGAAATATACTGAAGAAGCTAAAAATATTTTTCCAAGAAATATACACAAAAAAATTACAAATGTAAATTGCTAATAGTGCTGTTAAAGTTCTCATTGTAGAATTCACTTTATCAACTTGGATATATGTTGGCCAAATTTTAGTTTTGAGTCTATGATATCCAGATTGGGTAGGTATTTAACTAATCTGTTTGTCATGGGTAGGATGTATCACAAAGCTGCAAGTTTAGGGCATCCAGCAAGAGTCAAACTCTCTATTGAGTAATAATAGATCTGCATGACTAGCTTGCTAACCATTACACCATGATTGAACAGTAAGGGTATTCATCCAACCTATTCACAATGAGTAGGATGTGACACAAGGTCACAAATGTGGGGCATCCAGTGAGGATCAAACTCGTTATACAATAGTAATGTTATACAATAGTAATGGACTATATAAGACTAACCCAGCCCTGAGTTAGTCTTATATAGTCCATTACTATTGTATAACGAGTTTGATCCTCACTGGATGCCCCACATTTGTGACCTTATGTCACATCCTACAGGGCCGGGCTAGCTCAGTCGGTAGAGCGTTCGGCTAGAAACCAAAAGGTTCCTAGTTCGATACCGGTCCTCGCCAACTCAGCGTATGAGTAGCACAGGGATCTGTGCGGTAAAATAAGGAGCTGATGGTAGGCGTGGTGCTCCACCTCAGATGCCAAAACAATCTTCTTGGTCTAGCACTAGTGAAAAGGGGATAGACTCCCACGCTGACTGGCTGATACCGACTTTAGGCCGCCCCGACGACTATATAAGACTAGCTTGATAACCATTACACTACAATGTGAAGGTAGGTATTTACCCAATCTGTTTGCCACAAGTAGGATGTGACACAAGGTTACAAGTGTGGGGTATCCAGTGAGGACCAAACTCATTATTCTGTAGTAATAGATCTGCAAGACTAGCTTGCTAACCATTATACCATGATGGGATGCCTTTAGATTGGGTACCACAGGTGTATTAATTCTTATTGAACTGGCTTAGCAGACCAGTGACTGTGGGTTAGATTCTCACTGGGTGACCCATATTTCAGACTATGTGCCAAACTAAGCTGGGTGAATGACTATTATCATAACCAGATAGTTGACATTGTCTACTTCAATTCATTGTTTCCTAATTTGCATTTACGTTTGTGTGGATTATTATTTTTATTTGTTGACATATTTCTCAGGATGGAATTTTAAATGCTACCTTTATGATTACTCATTTGGATTCTAATTTGAATATCAGTATTGATAGGTTTTTTTTTATTCATATTATATATAATATATATATATAATGTGTGTGTGTGTGTGAAAAATTATAAAAGGAAAGGTGGATAAACCAATGTAAACCTTTCCTTTCATATTTTTCACATTTCGTGTGTGTATATATATATATATATATGTGTGAATAAAAGGAAGTGAATCAGACAGTATGTAGTATAATAAAAAATTGAAAAATCACAGGTTTAAGTGAGTTAAGTGGTGAGTTTATTGGCTAATGCTGCAGTGTTTCAATCTATTAATTAGATCATCTTCAGGGCTTTTGTTGGTATGTGGAAGGTGATAAAAATTTTTTATCTCAGAATATTTCAAACCATTCATTTTTTCAACCTTCTTTTTTCTCAGAATCAAATTTTAAACAGACCGATAAACAAGGACTATTACTTGCCTTTCTCCTTATTCTTATTCTCCTTATTCTTATTAAATTTTTTTTATCACCTTCCACATACCAACAAAAGCCCTGAAGATGATCTAATTAATAGATCGAAACACTGCAGTGTCGGCCAATAAACTCACCACTTAACTCATTTAAACCTGTGTTTTGTCAATTTTTTATTATACTACACACACACACACACACACACACACATATATATATATATATATATATATATATATATATATATTATTTCTAATGGAGCATTATACAATCAAAATACATATTATTAGGTATTATTTACCACCAAACTCTTGGGCATTAAAACTAAAAAGTAATTCAACACATATGACACTTCTGTAACCAAAAATAAAAAATGTATATATATATATATATATATATATGAGAGCAAAAGATGCTGATAGGTATGTGTCCTGCGTCCCTAACGCATAAAAATCTAAAAGGTTGCAGATAAAACATATCCAGGTGTCCTAGTATCTTTCTTTTTTCTTCCCTTACCATTTCAAGCTAACTGTAAATATATTTCAATAGTTTCTTAGAAAGGATAAGTTACACGGTAGAAATTATGACTTTAGTTGTTTCTCCAGATTCTAAATAAAAACCCTACAATTTATTACAAAACTTAAATTGGGACCCGTAAATTTTCCTGGGAACTCATTCAAAGCAAATATGTGCATCCCAGGACGCACTAAATAAAAAAAAAAAAAAAAAAAACTATCAGCATCACTGTATATAATTCTCATCTGAAGATTCCAATTTTTCTAAATTAAGTAGTAACTATAACAGACTATAGGCATAGTGATTTGCCTTTTTATCGAATGTGATTTAAAAAAAGAAAAAATGTTGTCTGTGCGGCAAGGTGGATGTGAAAACTGATTTTGTGTAACAGGTACCAAACGCGATTGTAAATTTGCTTCATAAAGTTTATTAATAAAAAAAAAATCTTTTAATTAATGGGAATTATATTTATTTGCTGAGCTTAGTTTGGCACAAGACCAAAGGTATGGAGCACTCTCTATGAAAATCACTTGCTAACAAAGGTCTGCTAGTTTAGCTTGCTAACCATATCACCACTTGAGAGGCTCTAATGAATAAGAATTATAAAATATCATTGGAATTTTATTAGCAATTATAAGAAATAATATTTATTCAGTTCTTTTGAATTTAAACCTTGTTTTTTTTTGTTTTTTTTTTCTTTCCTTCTTTCTTATCGGCCTGCAGTTCACTTTTCCATTGTTTGAAAGTTAGAAAAACATCTGGATTTCATATACCAATTATTTCTAATTTTAGGTGTGAAATCTTATCTCTATCTGTGTGTGTGTATATGTGTATAATTTCTTCTGCTCACTCTTTTGGTATATAAGTGTGTGTGTGAGAGAGAGAGAGAGAGAGAGAGAGAAGAGATGCATATTGTGTGTACGTGTGTGATTAAGGAATAGTGTATGTGCATACAAATATAATGTGCACAAAATGTGTGTGCACACGAGAACATTTTGTGTGTATGAGTACATGTAAACATTTTGTGTGTGTGTGTGTGCGTGTGTGTGTGTGCGTGCATGCACATGTGATCATAGTGTGTGTACATATATGTGTGTGCCTGTGTCTGCACATGTGAACATAGTGTGTGCATGAGAATGTATAATTTCTTTGTGTGCATATTTGGCAATATCTCCTCTCTCTCTCCTCTATTAACAGATGTAAATAACATATTAAGTAGTTTGCATTTAGTATTAATGTATAAGTATAATAATAATAGTAATAATAATAATAGTAATAATATTTAACCTGGAGTGGATAAATCTGTTTTGGTCATGATCTTAAGCTTAGGTTTAATTTATTTTGTTAAAACTTACTTTGAAGTTTGCAATTAATATTTCAAGTTGTATTACTTATTTGTTAATTCATAAAAGCGTCTTTCATATCAACTTCCTTGTTTGACTTAATCTCTTTTAATGAGTTGTCTGCTTATCTCTCTCTCTCTCTGTTCTCTTTCTCTCTGTTTCTCTTCTCTCTTTCTCTTTCTCTCTCTCCTCTTTCTCTGTTTCTCTTTCTCTCTCTCCCTCTTTCTCTCTCTCCTCTCTTCTCTCTCTCCCTTTTTCTCTCTTCTCTCTCTCTCTTCTCTCTTTTCTCTCCTCTTTCTCTCTTTTTCTCTCCTCTCTTTCTCTCTCCTCTCTCTCTCTCTCTCTCTCTCTCTCTCTCTCTCTCTCTCTCTCTCCCTTTCTCTCTCTCCTCTCTCTCTTTCTCTCTCTCTCTCTCTCTCTCTCTCTCTCTCTCTCCTCTCTCTCTCCTCTCTCCTTTCTCTCTCCCTCCTCTCTCTCTCTCTCTCTCTTTCTCTCTCTCTCCTCTCTCTCTCTCTCTCTCTCTCAAGGTGGGTGCTCTACCAACTCAGCTAAACCGGCCCCTAAGAGAATCCAGTCAAATTCTGACCAAGACTGTTCTCATTTACATTTCATAAAACCATGAATTCACTTGTTGCAGCTTTGGATAAAACAGCAGGATTAATTGGGTTCTCTAGCCATGATGGTAGACAACCAATCTAGAAGAAGGTGAACATGAATTCAAAATTCTCTACAAGTATTGCTATTCCTTCTAAGATAATTTTTATCTTTCTTTTGCTTTTGCTTTTTTTTTTCAAAACCTTTTTTATTGAAAACATTGCAAAAACATAATAATAATAATAAACTGGGGTCATCATGGTGGTGGAGGGGGTGAAGAATTTTGGTGAAACACAGGATTGTGCAAGAGTCCCACTCACCAGAACTTGACATGCTTAGTGTAATTCTTATTTTCATGGGAAATGAAATTGGCAACCTAAGTTCAAATCCTGTGTGAGGCTGTTTGCATTTCACTTTGCACTAATACTTTTGAGAAAGACATAAATCCATCTGTTCTTTCCCCCTTCCCCAAGCTATGGGTGAATAATAGGGCAGACAGGGTTCTTTAGCCTTGCTTAGGCATCCAGTCTAGGAGATTTTTTTTTTTTTTTTTGTTCAATTTTCTTTTTGTTCAATTTTCTTTATAATAACCTTTCCTTCTATTGTTTCTGAATCTTCTCACTCCTCCTTCTTTTCCTCTTCCCCCCTCCTCCTTCTTCTCCTCTTCCCCCTCCTCTTGTGTTGCTTTCATCTTGTCCTCCTCCTCCTGTTGTCATTTCCATGTCCTTTTTCTACTCCTCCTGTTTCATCTCCTCCCTCTCTTCCTGTTATCATCCTACTTCTGCTTCTCCTCCTCCTGTCCATGTCATCGTTCTCCTCTTCCTGTTGTTTCAATGTCATTCTCCTCCTCCTTCACCTCCTGGTGTCATCTTTGTCCCTCCTCCCCAATTCTATTGTCTCTGTGTCATTCCTGACTCTCTCTCTCTCTCTCTCTCTATCTGCTTAACCCCACTCTCTCTCTCTCCCCCCTCTCTCTCTCTCCCAGTTTCATTTAACTTTCTCTCTTCTTCTTTCTCCGCTGCAAATTACCCACTTAGAAAGATAACGATACACTTCTCTTGGCTCACAACTGAAAACTTCTTTTAATCTTGTCCTGATATTCATTGCTGTTTTGCGTATTGCCTTACACCTTATTATGTATAATTACTTTGCAATTTAAGCTGACACTGGTCGTAATTGATCTCCAAATATGTAAACCTATTGACCCCCCCAAACAGCATAATTAGACAATGTTCTAGATGATCTCCATGGCCTTTTTCTGCCTGTGAAGAATCTACTTCTAGCCAGTTTCTAATACACCTATTTCCCCATTCACTCACTTTAGTATCATATGACCATATGGTATTTGTAGATGGTCTTTGCTACTTTTTTTTTTCATTAGGATCATTTTTTAAAAGCATTTGTTTAGCTGGTTGAACAAGTGTCAAAAAGGTCTTCCCCCTTCCCATTTTCGTACCCCCCCCAATTTGATTTTTTTCTTCACTCTACTTTTCGAGGTCTATTTTCAACAATTATTGTCAAGTGTAAGCAACCACGTTCCTCTTGAACTATGTGACTATATACATATTCTGCCCTGTTGGTGGGGCTTAAAATACACTGACTATATCTCATACAGAGGGGTAAGGACACCCCCCCACACACACACAAAGGGGGGGGTTGTCCTGAGTATGACACTAAATTGCCCCTAATAGTGAAGCTCCAGTTCTGGAGATCTGGGTATGTGGAATACACCTTCATTGCCATTACTTCCTGGTCCACCCTGACCCGGATTGGAAATATCTGTTAAAGTAAATTATTTTTTTTATTTTTTTAAATTTTTTATATACTGCTTTTTTTAGACTGGGGGTAAAAGAGAAAAGAAAAAATATCATGGAATATGGTATAAAAGAAAATGTCATATATATATATATATATATATATATATATAATCTTGATCTACCATCTGATGAGACGAAATTTTGGGGAGCTATATTAAATCAACTTAGATTTATAAAGGCCCCAATTTTGGTTGAAATAAATTTATTATGGAATTACGGTGTTGAGTTTTTCCTTCTTTCTAAGATATATATATATATTTTACAATGCAAAAAAATCTAAATCTTTTACTCAAGCTTTTTTCCCCCCTTAAAATCTTCGAAAAAATTAAAAAAAAAAACGTTAGAATGACTGTGATGGGGGAGTAAGTATTTGTTTACTTTAAAAACAATAATTTAATGAATATTTGCCTAAAAGAATGAATCTCAAATAGTGAAACATAGTTGCAATGAACTTGTAAGAAACTTTTGGAAATGATTGTTAACAATAAAACTTAATAAATGGTTATGCAACAATTAAATCTAATTCATAATTTTGAACAAATACTTTTTTCAACTTCTTTTTGGTTATTCCTTTAATAATTGAATTTCATTAACTTTTTTTGTATAATAGTTAAGATTATTCAGACTATTGTCCTCATCTTTATTGTTATATACACAATGCTTTGGCCAATTTACTCTTCGGACAAGGATGAGGATAAGCCTGAATAATCCAAATAATCAAGCCTCATCTCAAAAAATTCAGAGAAATAGTTAAGATTATGTTGTTACACGTGTATTGTGTTAATATCAGAGTGTTTCACCCAAGTTAAGTTTGAAAATACTCTTTTTTTTTCCAAGTGAATGAATACTTTTCTTCTTCACTGTATATATTGAAGGCAAGAAACAAAATGGTTGTCTATCTATCAAAAATCCTTGCAGACCCTATTTATTCTCTGGTGATTCACTTAGTACTAATAATATTCATTAGTCATGTAGTATCAAAACAAAATTAATGCAACTTGATTATGCTGTCTGTGTCCATGATTGGAATATCAAAATTATTAGTAGCCATTAAGACTCCACCCTTGTTCAATTTGAATGGAGGTAGGGGGAAAGGAAAGGAAATGAGTTTTTTTTTTCCATCCCCCAGAATTGGGTTCCTTCAAGTCATCCTAATTAGTTACCTAATTTTGGATTTATTGTTCACTCAAAATATTTTGGGTAAGATTAACAATTAAGGTCAAAGAGGAACATTTCTCTTTCTTAATTGATTTTTTATAAAGGATTTAATTGTATATTAAGTTTTATCAAATGAATCTTGAAGTTTTCTTCATTCTGTTTAAAAAAAAGAAAATCTCAGTAATAATGCTGGTTGATATTACATTGCAAAATGTGTGTGTGTAAGGGCCAGGTTAGCTCAGTCGGTAGAGCATTTGGCTAGAAACCACAAGGTTCCTAGTTTGATACCAGCCCTCGCCAACCCAGCACATGAATAGCACAGGGATCTGTGCAGTAAAGTAAGGAACGGATGATAGGTGTGATGCTCCACCTCAGACTCAAAAACAATCTCCTTGGTCTAGCGCTAGTGAAAAGGGATAGACTCCTTCGCTGATTGGCTGATACCGACTTTAGACCGCCCCTACAACTTTACTTTTTTTTATATGTATATATGGTGTAATGGTTAGTAAGCTAGATAAGTAAACCATTGTTAGTGAGTGTGATTCTCACTGTGTGCCCCATACTTCTAGCTACACTTAGTAAATAACTACATGTATAATGTGTGTGTGTGTAATTGACGTTCACCGTTAGCGTAAGCAACACCCTCTGTTATTTACAGATTTGAGCTCTCTAGTGACTTTATTATATATACCTATGTATGTATTTATCAGTTAAAATTTTGCTTCTTACTGGTAGCTGCTAACGACCGAGGAGTTAAGGAATCAGACTGATAAGAAATCAGTTGGGTTTCGCTCCCAGCTAGAAGTAGTTGCTAAGTTTAGCCTCACTGAAGAGATGTTAAATGTACTAACACATTGTCTGCAGATGACACACACTCACTCACTCACTCTCACTCACACACACACACACACACACACACACACACGGTAGTCTTTTTTAGTATTGGAGAATTGAAAATAAAGTACTTGATTATGTGTGAAAAAAACTGTATTTATTTATCATAGTGTACAATACATTTACGGTGCAATTGTTACCATTGGTTTCAAAGCAGCATGTTAGTCACTTTTCTTCAAGACAACATGCCAGTTAAGAAATGCATGGAATATCAAGGCATGTTGTCTTGATGAGAAGTGGCTAACATGCTGCTTGGAAACCAATGGTAATAATTGCACCTTAAATGTATTGTACACTATAATAAATAAATGAAATATATATATATATATATATAATGTGTGTGTGTGTGTGTGTGTGTGTGTGTGTACATAAAATTTATTTTTGTTGAAATGATAACCTTCTCAGTTGAATAACAAAATTCTATTATTTTAATTTGTTCTTTCAAATTGTAACTTGATATTTTCAATTTGCTTAGGTTACTGATAATATTTGTTAAATAATATAAGGATTAAATTAAGAACAAAAAAGTTAGGAATTTGTGAGCCACCCTATATATTGAGACATTTTATCTACTGTATATACTTGCGAATAGGTGGCACCCCTAATTTGTGGTTGTCAAAGTGAGTGTGTGGTTGACCTGCAGATAAGTCGCATTATAATCTGGCTAGTTACACAACCTATTCTAACATAAAAACTTATCAAATGTTCACCTTTGTTTCAAGACTTTATTTACAAATATTAAATCTATAACACTTTGTCATAGACTGTGATGCATAATAATTAATTTTTTAATTAGTGAAATAGATCACTAATTAGGACTGAGCCTATTCTAGTAGTGACCACCCCAAGTGGAGTTTAACAGGTTTGAATTCAGAGTTTTCCTTCTCCTAGACTGGTTGCCTAACCAAGGTTAAAGAGCCCTGTCTACCCTACTATTTACCCATAGCTGGAGGGAGAGTAGTTGGATTCATATCTTTCCCAAGGTTATTAGCATTATGTGAACTGTAGCTTCGCCCAGGATTTGAACCTGGGTTGACGAGTCCATTTCCTATGACTCTAACCATTACACCACATGCCTCTATACAAACATAGAAATAAGGGTTGTGTTAGTACAATAATTGAAAATGAGCTTGGATATAAAAAAAGCATAACATAATAAAAAAAAAAAATCATGACATTTATGTCGAATGGATAAGTCACACCACTGATTTTAGCGGAATTTTTGGTTTTAAAAAAGTGCAACCTATTCGCGAGTATATACAGTATCTATCGGATAAGGATCTATCTTTTCTTTATATATATATATATATATATATATATATATATAACATCAATAAAATTGTTGTACACTTTAGGCTCGCGTTACACTTTTTAAAAACTTGTTTCCTGCATTATCATCATTTTTTTGTACACGAAAAAAAGAAAGGAAAGAAAAAACAACATATATATATATATATAATAAATGGTTCAAATCCTGGATGTGGTAATTGCATTTCGCTTAGCGCTAATACCCTTGGGAAAGGTATGAATTCCACTCTCCCTCCAGCTATGGGTAAATAGTAGGGCAGACTGCGCTCTTTAACCTTGGTTAGGCAACTGGTCTAAGAGAAGGAAAACTCTGAATTCAAACCAGCTAAACTCTGCTTAAGAAAATGATCTTGTGCCACATCCTGCTTGTGCGGAGGGGTCGGTAAATATATATATATATATATTATATATATATAATAAAGCATTACAGTTGGTGTATATTCTAGGTTTCAGTGATTAGATATGTATTCACCCAACCCCTCCTCCAAAGGCAGGATGTGATACAATTTATAAGTGTAGTAAAGGTGGTTTTAATTCAGTTTTCCTTCTTCTAGACTGGTTGCCTTACCAAAGTTAAAGAACCCAATTTGCCCTACTATTTACCCATAGCCGAGTAGAAAATAGTTGGATTCATGCCTTTCCCAATGGTATTACTGTGAAAGTCTCATATAGTACCTAAATAATGAGAATGGAATCCTATTTTTCCTATAAATAATTTCTGACAAAACCTTGGAAGAGAGAAAGGACATCTCACAGGACTTGTTAACATAACCTAGCAATTGCTAATTATTCAGTTTACCTTGTATCTTTGCTTAGTAAACCTTTTTCCTTATTCCTAATAATTATTGTGTTTCTCCCTATTATTTGTCTGTTAACTCTGATAAATGTGTGACATTTGCTCATTTTATTAAATAAGTTTTTTTTCTCTTTAATTTTTCAGGAAAGCCCAGCACTATTGTCAATGACGAGAAAGCTGCTCCCTTAAGCCCCGCCGAGAAGACCTTTGAATTTGATCTAGAACTGCCCTCCATCGTTCCCCCAAAGCCGGGACGTATCCGCGAGTTAGTTCTAAAGCGTCAACCTGGGGGCGATTTTGGATTCTCCCTGCGTAAGGGAGTGGTGATGGAGAGGCACAACCTGGACACAATTGGTTCTAAGCGTACTGTGATTTTCGCCGAGCCTGGCACAGGTCCCAAGGCCACTGAAACGGGCTTGCTACCTGGGGATCGACTTATAGAGGTCAACGGAACCAATGTGGAGAACAGCAAACGGGAGGACATTATTGAGATGATCCGAGGGTCAACGGACAGCGTTGTGCTCAAAGTTCAGCCTGTTCCTGACCTGATGGAATTGAGTGTCCGTACTGCTGCGGACGGAGGCAAAGTGGATTTACAGGAAGATGTAGCAAAAGGAGGAACTTTAAAACGGAGTGGAAGCGTGCGGTACAAGAAAATGGTAAAGTTCATTTCCTTTTGTTTTTTTTCTTCTCTTTTCTCTGTCTGTTTATCGTCTTTATAATGTTACCTGAAACAGCTACCCGGGATTGCCTGGGTAGGGAGGGAGAATATTGACGGTTTTGGTCTTACATGATTGATTAAACGAATGCCACACATTACTTTCCCCTTTTCTTACTATTCAAATCCTAATTTTTAGATATCTTCCCAAATATAAATAAAATCTTCATTATTACACAAAAAGCAAGCTCTGATATATATATATATATATATATATATATATATATATATATATATATATATATATATATATATATATAAATAATGTTTTTTTTAAGTTGGGCGTTATTACGAAGCATCTAAAAATAAATGAATGAACCCTGTTATGGAGTATTGTTATACTCCGTTATTATAAATATTTTACAGACGCTGCCGCTGTCAATAACAACAAAGACAAAAGATCTGTTGAATGAGCAACATTCATTTGAAAAATGGTATCTAACGAACCCGAAAATTTATGATAACAAATAATAAAAAAATAAGTGAATTCAATACTCCATAACATCGAGTTCATTCATTTATTTTTAGATGCTTCGTAATAACGCCCAACTTAGAAAAAAACATAAAAAAATATATGCTGAGAGAAGCATACGGAGACCTCCTAAAATACAATATATATATATATATATATATATATATATATATACTTTGTCATTAATCATTTTATTTTTGTAGATTCCACCGGACATACATACACACATGTACATACATATGTACAACTGTCCTTTATATATGTATAGACAGATAGATGGTAAAAGTCTTCCAGCCTATTGTCTGTAAACGATTATTCTTGAGACTTTTATCACTAATATTATCTTGTGAGAGAATCTGAGTTGGATTTGTTATTGGAATGGAGGCTTATCAAGTCAAAAATGATTCATCACGAATGGGGCAGAGATGTTGAGGTTGGTTGTGGAGAATAGTTTGGATTAGGGAATAATTTGATCCCCTTCTGTGAAATTAATATTAGTCAATATAAACTGGGGAAACAATCAAAAGATAATGAAAAGGGTGTTAGTGGGGGGCAGGGTGGGGTGGTGCTTAGAGAGGATCCTAAAATGAAGTAAAAAATGTGTGTAATAAATGAAAGCAATAACACTTCTTCCTTTGTCTTTATATTTTTAATGAGTCCCTGATTGTGTAGGCTTAATTATTTCGGTTATTGCAAGTCTTTTTTTCATTTTTTTTTAAACCCCCCCCAAAAAAAAACAAAAAAAAAAAACAAAAAAAAAACAAACAAAGAAAATAACTCCAAATTTTCTCCCTTTTTATTTCTCTATGGAAACTTGAAGATGTTCTGCTTTGAAAGAATCATTACTACCACAAGATACCTTGTATATTTGTGTTGAATATTTCTTTCCATGTATGATGTACAAAGATTAAAATTTATTTTAATAACTACTTGGTAAGTCAAAATGTTGCACAATGCATTGTCAGACTTACTCTCTTCTTTTCTTGTGTGTGAATGTGCACACACACACTCACACTCACTCACTCACTCACATACATACATACATACATACTCTCTCTCCCCTAAAAGAAAGTATAAAATATGTGTAATAAATAAAAGCAATAACACTTCTTCCTTTGTCTTTATTTTTAATGAATCCCAGATCTTGTAGGCTTAATTATTTCGGTTAGAATGTGTTTTCCTTTAAAAATAAAACACAAAAACAACAAAACATTAAAAATACAAAGAAACTAATTCCAAATTTTCTCTCTTATTTCTCTTTGCAAACTTGAAGATGTTTTGTCTTGTGAACTTATTGCTATCACAAGAATATATTTTGTTAGATATTTCTTTCCAAGTATGGTGTACAAGTTTTAAATTTATCTATTTTGATAACTACTTGGATTTCTCTCCAGCTATTGGTGAACAGTAGGGAACACTGAACTCTAACGTTGGTATGGCAACCAATCTAGGAGAAGGAGAACTCTGAATTCAAACCTGTTAAACTCTGCTTAAGAAATTGACATCCTGTTCATGCAGAATGGTGTGTAAATATGTATATGTAATAAAGTCGACTGGAGGCTCTCCCCTTTTCACTAGTGCTAGACCAGGGAAATTGTTTCATGCATCTGAGGTGGAGTGCCACACCTACCATCAACTCCTCACTTAACCGTATAGATCCAAGCTGTGCTACTCATGTATTGAGTTGACGAGGGCTGGTATCAAACCTGGAACCTAGTGGTTCCTAAGCGGATCCTCTACTGACTGAGTAAAAGTCAATAGTGTGGCCTATTGTCAGTATCAGCCAGACACCGAGGGAGTCTATCTTCTTTTCACTAGCACTAGACCAGAGAGAGTTCATGCTGCACCTTCCATCAACTCCCTACTTTACTGCACAGATCCAGGCTGTGCTGCTCCTGCACCAAGTTAGTGAGGGGTCTTCATATCCTCGGAATAATGTTAAACTCTATCTGATGCTGAGGTTCTGGGGAATGTGGAGCACCCGTTCATCACCATTGCTCCCTGGTCAACTCTGTCTCAGAGTGGTAGTACCTGTTAAGGTCTCATCTATGAGTTAAATATAAAAATGTGTTTATAGAAAGAAATTGAGTATCCATTAAGAATGAATTTATTTCAAAACTTTGTCGGCATTAAATGACCCACCGAGGTTGATATGCTGTAAAATATAATAAATCAGACCAAACCAAGTGGGTGAGAGCTGGTATTGAACTTGGAACCTAGTGGTTCTTAAGTGGATGTTCTACTAACTGAATAGGAATGTATATCTGTGGAGGCGCGTGGTCTAATGGTTAGAGTCATAGGAAATGGACTTGTCGACCCAAGTTCAAATCCTTGACGAAGCTGTTTGGATTTCACATGGCGCTAATACCCTTGGGAAAGGTATGAATTCAATTCTCCCTCCAGCTATGTGTAAATAGCAGCGCAGACTGGGCTCTTTAACCATGGCTAGGTAACCAGTCTAGGAGAAGGAAAACTCTGAATTCAAACCTGTTAAACTCTGTTTAAGTAATTGACCTTGTGTTGTATCCTGCTCGTGTGGAGGGGTTGGTAAATATATATATATATATATATATATATATATATATGAGAGAGAGAGAGAGATAAAAGGATATGAAAACAACAGACAATGCTGTTAAAATGAAAATATTTTATATAATATTCATAGCTAATATTGAACAATATTTCGATTTATAAAAATCATCTTCAGAGCTTGTTTTTAATCCAGACTCATCGAGAGAGAAGCAGAAAATAATTTGAATTCAAAACGAAAACATTGATGTTCCAAAAAGTCATGTGGTAGTTTCATCATAAGCACACCGCCACGCGTTTCTCGGTCAGCGACAATAATGTATATCTTAGTGTAACAGTTTTTGAAAATATATATATATATATATAATCCAAAAGTCCAGAGAAGAAATCTTCCTTACGACAAAGGTATTTTTTAAAAAAACAACTTGTCGCAGTTAGAGAGCTCAATGTGTGCTCTTGTGTTAGAGTCACAGAGCAAATTTATATTTAAATAAATAACAAAAGACTTATAGATCTTGCATTATAGACTATTTCAGGGAGCTTAGACAAAAATGTCTAATTCTCCCGACTCATCAGATGCATCTGATGAGTCGGGAGAATTAGACATTTTTGTCTAAGCTCCCTGAAATAGTCTATAATGCAAGATCTATAAGTCTTTTGTTATTTATTTAAATATATATATATATATATATATATATATATATATATATAAGATTTATCCAAAACTTGGTAGTAAGGGATGATTCTATATGTGATTTCTAAGATAAACTGTATTAATATTGTATGATCCAGTATGTATAAATACAGCGAATCTTTAAATCACTAAAGAGAGCTCAATGTATAATAAACTTTTTAGATTATATACAGAGCAATATTTATCATAGAAAGGAAGGAAGAACTCAACACCGTAATTCCATAATAAATTTATTTCGACCAAAATTGGGGCCTATATAAATCTAAGTTGATTTAATATAGCTCCCCAAAATCCAGTCTCATAAGATGGGTATCAATTTAGTTTGAATTCAAAATGAAGAAGATATATATATATATATATATTCATATAAAACCGCCAGGAGACTCATTAGATTTATCTTTATATATATATATATATATATATATATATATATATATATAAAGATAAATCTAATGAGTCTCCTGGCGGTTTTATATGAATATATATATATCTTATGTATAAGATATATGCATATAAATTGTTTTTTCTTTTGGCCAAAATATTGTACCAATAGATTATTTTTTTGTTGGTACGATTATCTTGGTCTTTTCTTTTTTACAAAAATGTTTTTTCTCCCCAGTTGATGTTTGGTAGTATATTTTAACAATCAAACTATTTGCTGGGTTTTTTCTCACCGCGAGGATTTACCAATAAGTTTGGTATATTAAATGTATATATATATATATATATATATATATATATATATCTGTGTTTTAACCTCAGTTAGATGGCTTTGGTAATTAAACAGTAAACTATGATTCCAGTTCAAGATGTTAACTACACTGCACAATCACGTTGGATTTTGAAGAGATTTTCATAATGTGAAAGCAAGTACTTTGTTGCAAGGATTAAACGTTTCTATATAAAATAAAAGAATTGATTCTCTTTTCTCTCTCTCTCTCTCGAAATCTTCTCTTGTCCTTGTTCAGCTGTTTGCTTTCCCAACAAATTATATTAAGTATTTTTTTTTTTATCATTTTGTCAATGCCACAAAGAAAACAACTTGTTCTACATAGAAAATATCTCAAGTACTCTGCTAATGATGTCAATGTATAATTTGCCTCTGAGAGGAAATAAAACTAAACATCTTAATATTTTTTTTGTCTGGATTTTTGAGACTAGGCTTATTCTGCCTTCTCACTTGTGCGAAAGAATCTGGCAGCTGCTTAACTAAAAGGAAGTAAAAGAACATAAAACAAGGAAATGAAAATGATCAAAGACAAAACGAGACACAGTAAATGTAACATAAAGGTTATTTATTATTTCTTTGAATTTTTGAGATGAGGCTTGATAATTAGTATTATTTGTATTATCGGACTATTGTTCTCCGACCTTCTTCAGTTATTTCTTTATCCGCTAGGCAATATGTCCATTTGGACACATGGCTTAATGGATAAAGGAGTTAGGTTAAGACAGTTCCAAGTGACGGTTATCTCTAGACTGCAGGTTTAATTCTGGCCAGGGGCAGCAGTAACATAGAATAATAATAAACACAGCTTAACACCTCTACCCCAGCTATGGTTAGTGGAATGAGAACAGGGTACCCCTATGGACTGAATAAATGATTGGGT
The DNA here is from genome assembly GCA_023376005.1 of Doryteuthis pealeii. Taxonomy (NCBI): domain Eukaryota; kingdom Metazoa; phylum Mollusca; class Cephalopoda; order Myopsida; family Loliginidae; genus Doryteuthis; species Doryteuthis pealeii. Next base: position 74,367,321 of record CM042160.1, on the reverse strand, counting down.
TCAAAGTTCCCGATTATAACAAGAAGGTTCCCGAGTCCGAAAGAAATACCTGAAGAAGGCCGGAGAGCACATCGGCTGAAACGTTATACAGATAACAATGAAGATAAGGACAATAGTCTGAATAATCTAAATAATACTAATTATCAAGCCTCATCTCAAAAATTCAGAGGAAGAGGCTTGATAATTTGGATTATTTAGACTATTGTCCACATCTTTATTGTTATATGCATGATGTGAAGGCTCCTGATAATGATCTGAAGGTTCCCAAGTTCGAAGGGAAGGTTCCCAAGTCAGACAAGAAATACCTGAAAAATGCTGGAGGGCACATCATCTGAAACATTGTGCAGATAACAATAAAGATGAGGACAATAGGCCAAATAATACAAATAATACAGGTTATTTATTGTTAACAAATACGTACATTTAAAGAAGAAATAACAGGAAAAAGTATAGAAAATTTCAATGTCTTTCAACCATCCCTGGGTAAAAAGTGATGAAGGAAATGTAGGATGACTTTTTGGAGAGTTTGTAGACGCATCTGGATTGAGCAACAAACTCAGAAGGAACTAAAAAGTCTAAAATCTGATGATGTAGTTGGTTTTGAATTAGTAGTTTTAAGGATTATCTTATGTAAATGTAGGTATGTGTGTCTGTGGGTAAGGAGTTCAGGCCATGACAGAGATGGACTTGAGGGAGAGGGTGGTTACACTTCAATGAACGCAGGGCAGGGGATGGGCTAAACAGTGACAATATGTATGTTGGGAAAGAAGGGTTGTCTTTGATGAAGGCAGAACAAGGCTTGATATGTATTATTTTGATTTTTCAGACTGTTGTCCTCATGTTTATCATGATATATAAAAGGTTTTAAAAAAGTAAAGTCATTGGGGTGGCTTAAAGTCAGTATCAGCCAGACCGCGAGGGAGTCTATCCCCTTTTCACTAGCACTAGACCAAGGAGATTGTTTTGTCATCTGAGGTGGAGTGCCACACCTACCATCAGCTCTTCACTTTACCGCCCAGATCCCTGTGCTACTCATACACTGTTTTTCCCTCTCATTTCTGTTTTCTCTATTTTTCTCTCTCTTTTCTGTTTTTCTCTCTCTTTTCTGTTTTGTTTTCCCCTCTCTCTTTTCTCTTTTCTGTTTTTTTCTCTTTTTTTTTTTTTTCAGTTTCCTTCTTTTTCTAATTTTTTACTTTAAAAAAAGAGAAATCTTAATTTTTTTTCTCTTTTTTTGTTTCACTTTCCCTGTTTTTCCCTCTTTGTTTTTTTCTTTTTTCTTTTCTTTGTTTTTCTTTGTTTTTTTCCTATTTTTTTCTTTCATTTTGTTCTTCTTTTTTTCTCAATGTATTCCCTCTTTTATGCATTTCCCTTTTATTTTCTTATATGATTGTATTGGGTTTAATCGGACAATTCATTTGATATTTTTAATGTCAAGTCATTAGTGTCTATTACCATCCTGACAAGATTTACAAAAGATTTCAAATCTGTGGCTTTAAACTTTGGTGGGAATGAAGACACCCGGAAAAAAAAAAGAAACATTTACTCTCAAAAGATCTGGCCATTTTCTCAATTTTACTGTGATTGCACGTGCTGAGCAAAAAAAAAAGAAAAAAAAATCAAACAAATAAACCATGTGACCTTTTAATTTTTCTTTGTAGCCATTTTCGCCTGGATCCAGTATTTTGGTAAGCAAATATAACAAAACCCACCAAATCCCCCTCAAAACACGCCTACGTGTGCGTACACACACGGAGAGATCACCTGCTTACTATTATCACCTATTAGTTGCTATTGTACCCACCACTATTGAAACCCTCCACTATTATTTTACAAGTACACACACAAATTGAAATACCATCCTCTAAAAGGACAGAGAGGTGTATTTTTTAAAAGGTCTAGAATTATCTAAAGCCTGTATCCTTTTACACCATAGTGGTTCTAAGAAAAGAAAAAACAAAATAGAATGGTTTCAGGTTTCTAAGTATAATGGAGCTCTGTCGGCAGGGCTTAGAATATACCAACTGTATCCCTGGGTGTCCTAGGTATGACATGAAACTTCATTTGTGAAGTGTGGACTACCCTTTGCCATAGGTTCATTCTGACCTGGAGTGGTAATACCTGTTAGGTTCCCATCTATAGTGCCCCAACCCTTTTTATCATATAAGTGCTAGAAAGCAGTGGCTGAGAGTTTTAGTGTTTATAATGTTAAACTGTATCTAGTGGTGAAGTTCCAATTTTGGAGCTCTGGGGAATGTGACCTGACCCGGAGTGGTAGTACCTGTTAGGGTCCTACCTATGTGTTAAGTAGGAAAAAAAAATGAGTTAGAAAAATTGTTTTAAAAAAATTTGATTAATCATCAAGAATGAATAAAACAAAATGTTTTCAGCATGAAATAACCCAACAAAGGTTGATATGCCTTAAAATCTAATGAACCTGCTGTATCCCTGGGCACCCTCAGTAAGACATGAAACTTCATTTGGGAAGTATAGTGTACCCTTCCATTGGCATTATTCACAGATTCACTCTGACCGGGAGTGGTAGTACCTGTTAGGATCTCATCTATGGGTGAAATAGATCTGTTTGAAAAGTATTAGATAGAATATCAACTTACGTTATCGATTTGTTTCTAAAACAATAACCGTGTGTTTCAATAAGTTCAATGTTAGTGCAAATATCTTCTTTATATTAAAGAACGTAGAGGTGCCCATGGTGTAATGGTTATCATCATAGGAAATTGACATGATAACACTACTTCAAATCCTTGACAAGGCTAGTTGAATTTCTTATAGGACTAATAACCTTGGGAAAGGTATGAATTAACTTTCTTCCTCCAGCTATGGGTAAATAGTAGGGCAGACTTGGCTCTTTTATATTTGGTATGGCAACTGGTCTAGGCATAGGAAAACTCTGAATTCAAAGTTGTTAAATTCTGCTTAAAAATTGACCTTGTATTACATCCTGCTTGTGGGAAATGTTGGGTAAATACATAGCATAAAGTTTGGTTTTGAGCTTTGCTTTGTCAAGTATAGGGAATGTCTCAACAGCCTTACTGAGTTTTACAATTGAAAAAGCTTTGAAATAGATGGAAAAAAAAGTTTCCTGGATTTAAGATGTTCATTAAAAGTCAATATATTAATGTATTCCCGGATAATTATATCACATACTTATTGAAGTCAGTCAGTCTACTATTGGTTTGAACAACAGCAACTGGTCAAGCACAATTGTATAGCTGAATGTTAGTCTGTGTGGGAGGAAGATTGGTCATTTTTGTAAATATGTCCCAGTCTATCCTGAACTTCCTGAATTGTTGTGGGGTCATTTCCGAACTGAGTTGAGGAAGTTTTTGTGTTCTTGCATAATTAGCTGATGATGGGAGTGTCACTGGGGGATCCTTGGCTAGCTTTAGTATAGTGAGCATGTCACCCATTGTCTTGATGCCCAGTTCCTTAAGCATTGCACAGTGGACCTTGCAATCTCTTCACTAGAAAATGTCTGGGCATAAGTCTTGGCAGAGGCCAAGATGTTTCAATGTTATTGAAGACTTCCACTTCTCTGCATAAAAATGTTGTAAGAATTACCAAATTCTTGATTTATCTTTCTCAATAGCTGAAGTAAATTCATCCACAGAAGCGTGTGCACTTGCTGCATCAAGGCTGAAATTTTTTAATGAATTTAAAAAATTCTACATAGAATATAAATTTAGGGTCTTGGGGGGGGGTGGAGATCTGATATAACTGAAAAAAAAAAAATGCCCACCCCCAATCTGATCAAACTGGGGAAAAAAAGGATAAAGTGCTCCCCCATCTGATTAGACTGGTAGGGAATCATCCCCCCCCCCCCCCCAATCTGATCCACTTGAAAAAAATGTCATCTTCCCCTAAAGTCTGATCCACTTTGAAATCTGATCCACCTGGAAAAATACCCACCCATCCTCATTTGATTCACCTGAAAAAATGTCCCCCAATTTATCAAGCTGAATAAAAATGCCATCTCTTTCCCAATTTGATCCACTGATGGAAAAAACCAAAAGAAAACAAAAAAAAATGAATGAAAAAAAATTGAAGAAATGTCACTCCCAAACTGACCCTCAGCTTTTTCTCTTTTTTTCTTTTTTAAAAAAATTCAATTTAATTTACATTGAAGTCAACCTTCTGCCATTTGGGCGTTTGTATATTTATCTATTAAAAAAACCCCAAAAAACAAACATTCAGATAATTTGGTTTGCTTTTTCATAGAAAAGCCAAAAAGATGGTGACCTTAAAAATGTTCAAAGGAAATTTCTCTTGTGCCTCTAATTATTTTTACTGAAGATTATGACAAAATCCAAGATGGCTGATAAGATTAGTATCTTTGTATATATTTTCATTAACATTGGACAAAGTCTTTGTGGAAGAAAGATTTTTTTCTTTGTTTTTCTGTTGATTTTTGTAAGAAAATGTCTGAACTTAACCTTTTTTTTTGTCTTCCATTTGTCAACAACTTATCTTAATTCTCTGCCATTACACTTGACAAATGATAGATCAATTTTGGTTAGGGGGGAGAGGGTTAATTGTCTTAACATCCACCGGTCTCCCTCATCCTTATCCACAAGCCTGTTCCATCTTCTCTCTGTTATTCTTTAAGAAGTTTTTTCTCTCTCTCTATTTCTCTCTCTCTCTCTCTCTCTCTATTTCTCTCTCTCTCTCTCTCTCTCTCTCTCTCTCTCTCTCTCTATTTCTCTCTCTCTCTATTTCTCTCTCTATCTTCTCTCCTCTCTCTCTCTCTCTCTTCTCTCTCTCTTTCTCTCTCTTCTCTCTTTTCTCTCTATTTCTCTTTCTCTTTTCTCTCTTTCTTTTCCTCTCTTCCTCTTTCCTTTTCTCTCTCTCTCTCATCTCTCAGCTGAATGACAGGTTTCAAAATGTCATCTTTGTAAAAATGCTTATTTGTGTTGTTATCCTTTAAACATTCTTGTCTTTATAAAGATCACACCCTCAAACAATGTGTCCGTCTTTGTTTCGTTTTCATTTTACACAATTGGATCTTCCTCATCTTTTGAGAATTATACAAATAACGGACAGAAAAACAGCACACAGCTATTTTCTAGCAAGGTAGCACACAATCAGTTTGGAATAAGATGAGTTGTAAATAATATACATATAGTTATTCACATACACATGTTTCAAAGTTTACTTCTCATCAGTGTGGCTTTACTTTTAACAGCTAACTCTAGCCAGGATCGAAAAAACCTGACTGAATTTTCGTCTGCCAAGTCTCTTACCCATGTGGCTATTAGTGGCTGTCAATTTTAAGTGAACAATTGATTGATACATTCCTATGCGGAATGATTTTATTAACACCAGAGGCATCCAGACTTTTGTAAACAAGTTGAGGTTCAGATATACGCCAAGTGGTAAAATTTCAATTAATGTCCCTTCTACAGAGCTCTACCGAGTTGGGAGCATATATTCAATAGAGAGTTAAGTTGGGGATGATTCTATTCGGGATCATCAATATCCTCCGTACATTCACAATGCATGACAATAGATTTATACAAGGATTATTTCAAGTCCTTAAGAGAACTCAATGTATGATAATTAATAAATTAATTATATACAAAGCAATATTTACACTTTCACAACAATATTTACAGCAAGAAATTTTAGGACAACTTATCAACGTCTTTAAATAGTAAATTAAATACATGTTTGGGCACTTTTGATTGGCCAATTCAGCCACTGCTGTTTTAGCACAGTCTTTAGATATAAGTTGTGGTCTTTAGCACACCGTATACTATAAAACAATCCAACACATGCTGTTAAAATAAATTGGTTATCAAGTTTTTATTTTCAAAATTTTTGGACCATATTACCTTAAGGCTAGCATTTAAAAATGTTTCATTGCTGTTCCATTTTAACCATTCAGTATCATTTTGGACACATCTTGTATGTATTTACTCAAACCTTCTATCATAGGAGGGGGGGTCCCAGTGGTGTATTAGTTAACGAGCTGGACTGTGACATCATAGTAAAGTCGTTGGGGTGGCCTAATGTTGGTATCAGCCAAAGAGCAAGGTAGTCTATCCCCTTTTCATTAGCGCTAGACCAAGGAGTTTGTTTTCAGCGTCTGAGGTGAAGCGCCACACCTACCACCAGCTCCTCACTTTACCACACAAATTTCGTGACTCCCTGTGCTACTCATATGATGAGTTGGCAAGGGCCGGTATCGAACCATGAACCTTGTGATTCCTAACCGGACGCTCTACCGACTGAGTTAAACCAGCCCTCAAACTCATTTCTATTACATTCACTTTCGGAGGTGCGTGGTCTAATGGTTAGAGTTGTGGGAAATGGACTCGTCGACCCGAGTTTAAATCCAGGATGAGGCAGTTTGAATTTTACATAGCACTAATACTC
>CM042160.1:74325928-74358428 GCA_023376005.1 Doryteuthis pealeii | reverse complement strand
AATTCTGAACAAAGATGGTTGCATTTCAAATAGCATTAATACCCTTGGGAAAGGTATGAATTCAATGATTCTCCCTCCAACTATGAGTAAATTGTAGAGTAGACTAGGTACTTCAACCTTGGTATGGCAACTGGTCTAGGAGAAGGAAAAATCTGAATTTAAACCTGGTAAACTCTGCATAAAAATTGACCTTGTGTTGCATCCTGCTCGTGCAGAGGAGTTGGTAAATGCATATTTAGGTTAAAATTGCAAATAGTCGTCAAAATTAAAATGGAAAAATTTGGCTTGGGCATAGATTTTAATGAATTTAATTATTACTAAGGACACGATTTATGTTATTTTTTACTTAAATTTTAACTGTTAGTTGTGTTTTTAACTGTTTTTCATTGGACGTTATTTTCCTACAGAGGGACACAAGAGAACTAATTTTTAAGGGAGATAAATATTTTCTGAGAATTTATTAGCATAAAAAATACAGATTATTACACTTTTGGTCATCCATACTTGAGAAATCACGCATTGCCTGTAATATTGAAATAGAAAGTATGTTTTTTGTTTGTACATGTTTATTAATTCTAACTAGTCTTATCATTCATCTGTTTTATTTGATCTTTTTCCCCTTAAACACAACTAACGGTTAAAATCTAAGTTAAAAATAACATAAGTTGTGTCCTTAGTAATGATTAAATTCATTAAAATCTATGCCCAAGCCAAATTTTTCCATTTTAATTTTGACGACGATTTGCAATTTTAACCCATACTTGTTTTGTGTACAGAAGGCTTATCTTTGTCAGTTTTGAAAAATATTGTTTTTATGATTTTTAGAGTGAGGGGGGGTGGTGCAGTTTATAATATAAATACTATGTCAAAACAATCCTTGGGGTGTGGTGTCATTTTCATCGATGTTCTCGTCTTTGGGCAAGGTGTGCCAAACAATCAAGGTGTGCCCGTACCTTCTGACTACCGGTTGCAAGACCAACATTATTATTGGCCTTGCCCAGGCATATAGGCATTTGACGACGACCCCCCCCCCCCCAAGTTAAATTGAGTGGGTTTCAAACCACAACTGAGGGCTGCATAGATAAATACAGATGGTTTATAACTTGTAAAATCAAGTTCTTTTCTTCATTGCCAAGTTCACCTTGAACAAGTTATTTTTAAGAATTTTTATTTTTATTTATTTGATGGTTTCAGGTTAAGGATGGGCTGGTATTTTGGACAAAATAAATCATTCATTTTTTGTGTAATTTTCCAAATAGGTCAGAAAAGTGAGACATGTAACTTAAATATCTTTGCTTTAATTAGGGAGAACACAATATCATAATGGCTCTACTTTTTAGAGCTATTTTACACTGGAATCCATAATTATTGAAATGATTGACTTTAATCTTGAACCACCCCCTGCAGAAGGGTAGGGCACTCCAAGAAAAAAAAAGGGGGGGGGGCCTGATATGACTCTATGAGGCTTTAGTTTTAGAGATCTGAGGAGCGTAGAGTCAAGACCATCATTGCCATTACTCTCAGGTCTGCTTTGACCTGGAGTGGTATTACCTGTTAGGGACCTATCTAGGTTTCAAATAGAAGTATTTCAAAATTATTTGTATTAGATAGGAATATCATATAACTGTGCAGGTTATTTGCAATAGGGATATTTGAAACTGTCACTGTGTGCAAATTATTATATTGAAGTACTTGAAACCATTTGAGTCCTCATCTTGAGATTGAAGGGAGAATCTATTATATATAATCCAAAAGTCCAGAGAAGAAATCTTCCTTACGACACAAGAGTATTTAAAAAACCTGTCGCAGTTTGAGAGCTCAATGTGTGCTCTTAATGTTAGAGTCACAGAGCAAATTTATAAGTAAAGAAATGACAAAAGACTTAGAGATTTTGCATTATAGTCTATTTCAGGGAGCTTAGACAAAGTGTCTAACTCTCCCGACTCATCAGATGCGAATGATGAATTCTTTATTACTTTAAAGGATTTGAAAACAGATTTTTATTTTTTATTTAAAAAAAAAAAAAAAAAATAAAGAAATAAAAATCTGTTTTCAAATGCCTTTAAAGTAATAAAGAATTCATCATTCGCATCTGATAAGTCGGGAGAGTTTATATGTGATAGGAGATGAAAATCTTTTTAGTTATGTGTGGATCGCGACTTGCCTTTCAAAAATAAAACGCTGATCAAATACAGTTAAATAACTAAAAAGATTTTCATCTCCTGTCACATATAAAAACATCCATCATTTTCTTCACCCCAAGATACATTGAATTGAAGGTTCAATGTAACCGAAATGTTTAAACATTGATAATTAAATTCATCCCATTTTCGGAACACTTGTTTTTTCAAAATTTTCTTATATATATATATATATATATATATATATATATATATATATATATATATATATATATTTACTGGACGTATAATAGACAACATTAGATACAATTAAAAAATTTGAATCATTTCTCACCAGAACCTCACAAAGGTAAGACACCTATTTTATCCTCTCCAATATCTTATATAATTTTATTAATTTAATGCTTCAATAAAGAGTCCAGTACAAATGATGAAGGCTTTTCCCTTAGGGACCTCTCTTAAAGATTATTATTTTTTTCTTTTAAGAGAGGTCTTTTGGAAAAGATTTTTTCATTTATTCCATTCATTCATTCATTTTTTCCATTAATTCTTAACTATATATATATATATATATATATATATATATATATAATATAATCACTCTAAGACAAAATGTCTACATTCTTTCACTAACATGATATTCAAACAACCTACAGCTGTAAGTAATCTTGTAACTTTTTATTATGTAGACATTTTCACATTAATATTTTCTTCCTGTTAGAGGTGAAAAACAATTACATTTCAGATGGACTCTATTTTTAATGCAATGCTTTTCAACAATCTATAGTTTGTCCTTTCCTGAGTATGTTTACAGGTTGCCAAGATCTAATCTTAGTTTTCTTACTTGATAGTATATACGACACCCCCACCCACACACACATACACTCACTACATTTATCCCAAAAACATGGCTAAAAAAATATCTCTCTGGTCATATCTGTGGCCAGTTAATGGTCTAGCTCAGGGTTTCTCAGTGGTCTACATCAACCCTCTGGGGACTATACAACTCGGGTCTGTAAGTATTCGCAGGTCTACAAGGGGTCTATGGAAACTACTAAGCTTTCTTAGTAATTCAAAGAAAATAATTCCACAAGAATCTCTGAGAACATGCTCATGTTGATATATTTTCAAAAGCTTAAACCCAATATTCATGAAGTTATCGAAAGTCATCAGCTTCACCCATCACATTAGGAAACGTGTTTCCTTGGTAAGTTATTAAGTTAGTATTAAATATTTGCAGCTCTTTTTTTACATGTTATGCTCACTTTATTGTTTATTTTACGGTTATTTTATAATTAACAGTTTTACATAAAAACGTTTGTGCAGTTTCATTAATTACATAATTGGTTGCAACAAAACAATTGCAAGGTGAACTGAGGTATATAAGGAAGGGGTCTATGATAGGGGTCAAATTTTTGTATTGAATACAAAATGTTTTTAAACAGATCAACTTGAACCATAGATAGGACGTACTACCACTCAGAGTGGGCTTAGGAGTAATGGCAATAAAGGTGTGCTCCACACTCCACTTTGGGAGGGGATAGTCTTACCCCTCTGCAACGGATGCAGTCAATATATTTTAAGCCTTATTGACATGGTGTAATTTTGAATTTAGGAAACAAGAAAAATGTGCATTGTCTGATAATTATAGAGAGTACTGCACTTGCACAAACCCATGTTTCAACAAAAACTGCTCTTTAAGAAATTGTTACAAATTTATCCAGACAGTAATCTAGGTGCAGAGTTTACGTACAGGACATGTACCCCAAAACCGAGGGGAGGGTGTAAGGAAAAATTGTGATATTGTAAAAATTACCTGATACCATTTTACTTAAGCATTAAAGTAAGAAGTAAGTAAATTTGGCAGAGTAGTCTATTGTCGGTATCAGATAAACAGCGAGGGAGTCTATCCTTTTTTTGCTAGTGCTAGACCAGGCAGATTGATTTTAGCTGAGGTGGAGTGCCAAACCTACAGTCAACTCCCCACTTTACTACACTGATCAGATTACCCAATTTGTGCTACTCATGCACTGAGCTGGTGGGGTGCAATATTGACCCAGAACATTGCCATTCCTAAGGGGGTGCTCTACCGACTGAGATTTATATAAAATATAAATAATTCATTTATATATGGGAGAAATATGAGGAGGTTAATCCGACAATATGTGGAGAAAGGTAGACAAACACAGGATGTTATGGAAACTGGATGTTTATTGTCAACTATGCAACGTTTTGATCTATTAGACCTTCTTCAGGACTTGAATATAGTTCTTGCTTCAATGATGGACATTCTCATTTATATATCTAGATAATAAATTAAAATAGTTCATAATAAATTATTCCAATTTTTTTTTTAAGTGCATGTCATAATGCCTTTTTTCTTTTTTACTATTAACTTTAACTTTTAACTTAACTAATCAAGTCATTTTAAAATTTAATAAAGACATCTCATTCAACTGTGGCATATGGAAATCTAATAGATTGTAATGGAGTTATCAGAATAATAATTAATTAGAATAATTTGATCTATTTTGTTATTGTCAAAAAGAACTACAAGGGTTAAATTACAAAAATACTAATAGTACCGGGTACTCCCTTGGTTACCTCATTTTAGGAATGGCCCTCCCCCTTAGATATACCAGGTACTTATTACAATATCACCCCCTCCCCTTTCATCATACATGTCCGGTACCTAAACTTTGACCTGGTCTAAGTTCATTATCTACTCTGCTCAGCTGTGTATTTAAATTCTAAAAATTCAAAACTTGAGTCTTAAGACATTTATTATATCTTATATTAACATGATTGGTTGCTTTTTTGGAGTTATTTTTTTTTAAACTCACATCTTCAAAGTTTTAATATTAAAAAAGGCTGACATTTTTTTTATTTTTTTTTTAATGTGCTTTCAAGGTGGTAGTGAGGACAACAGGCAAGATGGGCCTAGTAGATAAACAGGTATTTAGGTCAGAATCCAACTATTTTCATTTGATATCTAGCAGTTTCAAATGACCCTGGTGATAGGAAGGAAGTTGAAGCTGGTAATTTAAGTCCGGGAGTAAAGGGTCATTTTAAGTTAGGCTACTAACATACCAACATTTGTGAGAGGACGTATGGTTAACAGTAAAGCCATTCAGCAAGAAAAAGAAGAGAAAAAGAATTCATTTAAATAATTTAAAGTTTGGCAGGAAGAGTAGGTGGTTATATCATTAGCATATGTAAGAGTGACAGTTATAAAGAGCGGGGAAAAAAAGATGTCAAATTATGAAGAGAGAAAGGAGAGAAAAATAAATGGAGAAAGAAATAAAAGGGGAAGGGAAATGAGAGAGAGAGAGGGGAAAGTAAGGGGGAGAGGAGAAAGTAGGGAGAAAATAGGGAGAAGAGAGGGAGAGGGAGAAAATAAGGGGGGAGAGAGGGAGAAAATAAGGGGAGAGAGGGGGAAAATAAGGGAGAAAATAGGAGAAGAAGAAGAAAGGGAGAAAATAGGGAGAAGAAGAAAATAAGGAGAAGAGGGAGAGAGGGAGAAAATAGGGAGAAGAGGGAGAAAATAAGGAAGCGAGGGAGAGAGAGAAAGGGGAAGAAGAGAGAGCAGATAATATGAATAAGAGAGAGATATCCACAACCCCAAATGTAATGGAATGTATTTGTTTAAATTCTTCAAAAAGATATCCCAATCAATATTTATAATAGACCACAGCACAATAAGCACTAAAATGCTTACAAAACAATATTTTTTGAATTAAATCTAAAAATTCATAAAATCCCAAGATGGCTACAAAATACTGTCTACTAAAGATAAACATTCAAGTGAACCTGTTGGATAGACTGCAAAACCCCACAAGAAACAAGTCCTAATTAATCCTAATCCTCCTGTAACAATAAAACTTGTACAAAGAAAAGAGTTAATCCTCTTAAATCTGACAAAAGAAAAAGTCATTCAGTTTGCTCACAGCAATTGATTCTTTAAGCCTAAATCTACAAAGAAATAACAAGATAAAAGTTTATACTAAGGAGAAAGTCACATACCAAGACCCACTACATCAACAGATTATATATATATATATATATATATATATATATATATATGTGTGTGTATTTGGGCAGCATTCTTTCATTTATACATGTAGAATTAAACAAAAGACACATCTCCTGTTTAACAATTTTATTTTTGATCTTTTCGAGTATTCTGGCCAACTTTTTAATATTTGGGCGGAATTTGTGGATAAGTCCACCAAAGTTCAAGTCCCGAGTACTTTCGGCACTTCGAAGTGCCATCATCATCATTGTCATGTCGTCTAACCCTCCATTTAACAGATAATAGCTCCATTTCACAACACCTAAAATTACATTCATGCCCCCACTCTAATTACCGAAATATTTCAACGGAAAATACACACATTCTGCACAAAGAAAAAAATAAACAAAAACTCCAAATACTAGAAGCTCTATACATAAAACAATACAAACCATCCTTAAACAAAATTAATTTCCAATGCAGTACACACATTTTAAAATGCCTATAACACCTTTCTCATCAATTCTTCTCCTTCCAGCCTCCACATTAATATAATTTAATAAAAACTGGAACACATCACCCCTGATGATGGCACTTCGAAGTGCTGAAACTACTCGGGACTTGAACTTTAGTGGACTTATCCACGAATTCCACCCAAATATTAAAAAGTTGGCCAAAAAACTCGCAAAGATCAAAAATAAAATTGTTAACCAGATGTGTCTTTTGTTTAATTCTACATGTATAAATGAAAGAATGCTGCCCAAATCCTAGACGTGGTCATTGCATTTCACTTAGTGCTAATACCCTTGGGAAAGGTATTAATCCTACTCTCCCTCCAGCTATGGATAAATAGTAGAACAGACTGGGCTCTTTAACCTTGGTTAGGCAACCGATCTAGGAGAGGGAAAACTTTGAATTCAAACATGTTAAACTCCACTTAAGAAATTGACCTTGTGTTACATCCTGCTTGTGCAGAGGGGTTGGTAAATATATAATGTTAGTGAGATTGTGGATGGCTGGGGATGTCAAACCAGGGGTCAGATTTTACTCTCTCAGGCTGGATATGTCAGTCATTGGAAGTCTCAGGAGAGGCAGTCTGTGTACACTGGTTTCTCTCCAGGAACAAACAATGTGACTTGCACAATGTGTAATAAAGTTTGTAAGTTGGTTTCTGGTCTCAAGAGATATATGGTGGTACACAAGCATCAAATTTCCCAATCTGATCCAATCTATTTAGTGAGGAGGGTGTCCTTCCTGTGTCACATTAGCTTCAGACTTTGTGGATCTGCAGCTGGATTGATGAGTCACTTAAGGGGACATGAGCAGAAGGGTTTGCCTTCCTCAGGTGGTTATTACCTCCCACTTCTAATTCTTTGCTACTACTCATTCTTGTTAAAAACAAGTTACACCCCGACACCAGAAAGATGGCCCGAAAATTGGAACGGATCAACGAAAAAATTGTCCGACAGGGATTGTCTGTACAGTTCAACAAAACTTATATATATATATATATATATATATATATATATATATATAGTATTGGAGGAATGAAAATAAAGTGCTCGATTACAGGTGTAAGAGCTATATTCCTTTGTTACAGCGTACAGTGTATGTTGCTTTGAAACCAATAATAACAGTTATCTTTTAATTTTATTGTATGCTGTAACAAAGGTATATATATATATATATATATATATATATTATATATATATATATATATATATTGTGTGAAAATGTTTTTGTAGGATCTGTAGAAATTCTGGTTCATAATTTATTAATTTTTTTATTTATATGTTGGTCAATAATAATAATTACAGTAACAAAACCGACATCTTTTTTTTTTTCAATTTTCTCTATTATCTTTTTAAATTAAGTGTACAATCAGATGGTCATGTTAATAAACAAAAAAAGTTTATGGTTAGAGGGTGAGCCAGACCTGGAATGATAATCAGAAATTGTTGAACAAGCATGCACACACACACACACGCAGAGAGTTTGGAAGACATAAGACATAACCAAATGGACAGCCACTAGCAACAACTCCAGTTTCAGAGATCTTGTGTAGAAGAGATTTTTATCTCGAAATATTTAGAATAAATCACAGGTTAACAAACAACAGCATAGTTACCTTATTTTTTTTACACTTGCATTGTGGGATAGCCTTCAAAACCAACAACCAATTCTTTTTTGACATTTTCTATTTATTTACCTTTTCTTTTTTTTTTAAAATTTTTTTTCAAACTCTTTTTAGTCTTTTTAACATGGGTTTCCTCCATTTAAAAAAAATTATTATTCCTTCCCAAAATAGTATGTATATGTAATTATCAGCATCCTTGCACTGCATTTAACCTTATACTAGATAAATTAGAGATAAACTCTTTAGAATGTACATTTAAGGAGCATTTTAATTTTCTCTATCTTAATTTATATCCATGTAAAAGTAAGTTATTTCAGTTAATTTTCAATTTAATTTGTCCCTTTAGTATCAAACTAACATTCTGTTGTATGTTAATATGAATCATATGAGATTAATAAAAATAAGATAAGTAAATCTTATTAATAAGTTGAATTAACCGAAACTGAATGAGATAACCTTAGTGATATCTACTTACAATTTATCTAATTGATATTATTGTATAAAAATAAAAGTTGATCTTTTGTGCAGATTATTGGTTTAAATTTCAAATGAATTTTGTTTGACCTTTGCTTCTCCTAATTTGGTTGTCCATTTTTTGTTCCTTGTAAAATTCCATGTTAAATTGCTTTGTTCTAAATATCTTTATTCATTTTGTGATGAAGAAGAGAACGTCTCTTTTGTCAATTGAGAATTTATATTTGACACATTCTAATTGGTTGATGTCTAAAAATATCTCAAAGTCGGATGACTTTTTATTTTAGTCTTTTTTAAAATATATTTTTTATTTATTTTATTTTATTTTTTTACCTTGTCATTTTGGCTGCGTAGATATGGTAAACAAAACCTAAACAATAATAATTTTGAACTTTAAATGAGAGGCTACTTGATGATTATAATGATATTTTTGGGGAATGAAAGAGAGAGAGAGAGAGAGAAGGGGAAATGAGTGAGAAAATAAAAGGGAATGAAAGAGAAAAAGATAGGAGAGGGGAACAAAAGAGAGGTAAAAGGAAATGCTTAGAAAGTAAAAGGGAAATGAGGGGGTGATAGGAGAAAAGAGGGAGAGGTGAATGAAAAAGAAGAGGAGAGGTGAATGAAAAAAGAAGAGGAGAGGTGAATGAAAAAAGAAGGAGAGGTGAATGAAAAAGAGGGAGAAATGAAAAAAGAAGAGGAGAGTGAATGAAAAGAAGAGGGGAGGTGAATGAAAAAGAAGAGGGAGGTGAATGAAAAAAGAAGAGGGGAGGTGAATGAAAAAAGAAGAGGGGAGGTGAATGAAAAAGAAGAGGGGAGGTGAATGAAAAAAGAAGAGGGAGGTGAATGAAAAAGAAGAGGGGAGGTGAATGAAAAAAGAAAGAGGTGAATGAAAAAAGAAGAGGAGAGGTGAATGAAAAAAAGAAGAGGAGAGGTGAATGAAAAAAGAAGAGGAGAGGTGAAAAAAGAAGGTGAATGAAAAAGAAGAGGGGAGTGAATGAAAAAAGAAAGGGAGGTGAATGAAAAAAGAATAGAGGAGAGGGTGAATGAATGAAAAAAAGAATAGGAGAGGTGAATGAAAAAGAATAGGAGAGGTGAATGAAAAAAGAATAGGGAGGTGAATGAAAAAAGAATGAAAAAAAAGAATAGGGGAGGTGAATGAAAAAAATAGGAGAGGTGAATGAAAAAAGAAGAGGGAGGGGAATGAAAAAAGAAGGAAGGTGTGGAGGGAATGAAAAAAAGAAGGAAGTAGTGTGTGGAGGGGGAATGAAAAAAGAAGGAAGTAGTGTGTGGAGGGGGAATGAAAAAGGGAGAAAAAGAAAAGAGTGGAATGAAAGCAGTAAAAAGGTGTGGGCTAAGGAGAGTATCAGGGGAGGATAAGGAATTATTAGTGAGGAAAAAGTTGATAAAGAACAAGAAAAAAAGCTGTAGAGAGAGGAAAAGAAAAGCTTGCTATAGCGCAATGGTTAGCAAGCTATTTTCAAAGATGATTGATGCTGTAATTATATAATGAGGTCATCAGCCAATTTTTGTAAATGTGCATAGAAAGTGGGCTAATGTCACCTGATTGATACACAACATTGTAAACAGGGATGTTTATATTTAATTGGGATTTATTCTGATGCTGTATGTGGCTTTATCACTTTAACTCTTAACATCCTGTTGAAAATTTTCTAAGTCCAGAGCCCCATCTATTAATAATGGAGATTCTCTTCCGGTTTTTGTCTGTAAAAAAAACTGTCACTGCTTATGTCACATTACCCAACACATAATCCAACGTCATAACATAGAATAAATATACTCAAAATGTGAGCATGCAACGTTAGACAATCCTCATTGTTTCAATAAATAGATGCCCGGCGTTATATATTTATATATAGATTGTTTTATTCTAATATAATATTTAAAGTTATCGGAACTGTTTCCATTTCAAATTGTCTTTCTTTTTTTTTTTTTACTCCTTTGATAAATTTTACGATTTTACATACTTATGGTACACATTCTATGATATTGAATTTTCAGCTCCCATCCCCTCAGGCAATATCTTTCAAAAAATTATTTTTACATCGACCGGAAGGTGTCTTTTTATTTTGCTAGTTCCTATGAGGATGTATTAAAAAAAAGGCCTTTTCATTTAAAGTTACCTGTTATTTCCCATAAATCAAAGACTTCTAAATCTGTTTAATATTACATTTAAACAAAGGCTATCATTTGGAGTGGATTAGGAAAACGAATGTGACTTCCGGCCGGGTGGAATGAAGTGGTATAGGATGTTAAGAGTTAATGATATGGCAGAAAGAGAAGCCTGTGCTAAATTATGGATATACTAGCAAGACCTGTGGATATACCACAGTATGATAATCTAATGTTTGATATGTTTACTTAAGAGCTGTTGAAAAATGGTTGAATCTTGATTTTTAACTTTCTCTCACTCACTAATTTTCTTTCTTTCCTTCTTTCCTTCTTTTCATTTTGTTCGATTGAAACAGATTAGTGTTATCGCTTCCGTGCATTCACCTCTCTCTCTCTCTATCTTTCCCCTACTCACTTTGGGCTGATGGAATTGATTAGGCAAGCTCATGTTCAAATCCTGGATGAGGCTGTTTGTATTTAGTTGATTTTTATCACAATATACTAGGGTTTAGCGCAGTCAGTAGAGCATGAACCCAAGAATTGCAAGGTTCCTGGTTTGATACTGGTCCCCACTAACTCGGCGCTTGAGTAGCACAGATTGGGTAATCTGATCTGTGCGGTTAAGTGGGGAGCTGACGGTAAGTGTGGTGCTCCACATCATTAAAAAAATAAATCTCCTTGGTCTAGCGCTTGTAAAAAGGGGATAGACTCCCTCACTGTCCGGCTGATATGACAATAGGCCTCCCTGCCAACTTTATATTACTTTGCTTATACTTAGGGTTGGTATTTCTGTGAAAATGGGGAACAGCACACACAGAAGTGAGTTTTGATAAAGGAAAATACAAATCAAAATTAATAATGATTGTCCTGGCTTTTTCCTTCTCTCTAATAACTGTATAGTAGTACCAATGGGAAATACACACTTAACTCACCAAACAAATAAATCCAATGATGCATGATTATTGAGAGGGGTGTGCGTGTGGGGGGTGTATGGTTTCAGTTTGGTTTCTTTGTTTAATGGCATATCAACCTTTCTGTGTTATTTAATGCCTAGTCATCCTTGTAGAAGAACAATAGTGGTATTATTTAACCCATAGCTGGGAGGATGAGAAGGGAGTTCATTCCTTTCCCAAAGGTATTTGTTTGAAAGTGAATGTAGTAGCGTGACTTTAATAGTGATTTACTATAATGCTGCAGTCCAGCACATTAGCCATTATACCACTGATCCTACCTCTCCCATACGCGCGTGTGTGTGTGTGTGTGTGTGTGTGTGTGTGTTATATATATATATATATATATAATATATTATATAAGAATATATATTCTATATAAAATTGGATCCAAACACCAAAAAAGATCGCCAGACGACTGGAAAAAAATACAGATTCAAAAATGAAAGATGCTCCGTGTTGTTCAATAGCACATGCATAATATATATATATTATATATATATATATATATATATATATGTCTGTCTGTCTGTCTGTGATGTGTGTGTGTGTGTCTGTCTGTCTGTGATGTGTGTGTGTGTGTGTGTCTGTCTGTCTGTGATGTGTGTGTGTGTGTGTGTCTGTCTGTCTGTCTGTGTGTGTGTGTGTCTGTCTGTCTGTCTGTGATGTGTGTGTGTGTGTCTGTCTGTGATGTGTGTGTCTGTCTGTCTGTCTGTGATGTGTGTGTGTCTGTCTGTCTGTGATGTGTGTGTGTCTGTCTGTCTGTCTGTCTGTTGTGTGTGTGTGTCTGTCTGTCTGTCTGTCTGTGTCTGTGTGTATGATGTGTGTGTCTGTCTGTCTGTGTGTATGATGTGTGTGTGTCTGTCTGTCTGTGATGTGTATGTGATGTGTGTGTCTGTCTGTGATGTGTGTATGATGTGTTGTGTCTGTCTGTCTGTGATGTGTGTATGATGTGTCTGCTGTGTGTATGATGTGTCTGTCTGTCTGTCTGTGATGTGTGTATGATGTGTTGTATGGTGTGTTGTCTGTCTGTCTGATGTGTGATGATGTGTGTCTGTGTCTGTCTGTGATGTGTGTATGTGTGTGTGTCTGTCTGTCTGTGTGTGTGATGTGTGTGTGTCTGTCTGTATGTGTATGTGTGTGTCTGTCTGTTGTGATGTGTGTATGATGTGTGTGTCTGTCTGTGATGTGTGTATGATGTGTGTGTCTGTCTGTCTGTGTGATGTGTGTATGATGTGTGTGTCTGTCTGTCTGTGATGTGTGTATGATGTGTGTGTCTGTCTGTCTGTGATGTGTGTATGATGTGTGTGTCTGTCTGTCTGTGATGTGTGTATGATGTGTGTGTCTGTCTGTCTGTGATGTGATGTATGATGATGTGTGCTGTCTGTCGTGATGTGTGTATGATGTGTGTGTCTGTCTGTCTGTGATGTTGTGTATGATGTGTGTGTGTCTGTCTGTCTGTGTGATGTGTGTATGATGTGTGTGTCTGTCTGTCTGTGATGTGTGTATGATGTGTGTGTCTGTCTGTCTGTGATGTGTGTATGATCTGTCTGTGTCTGTCTGTCTGTGATGTGTGTATGATCTGTGTGTCTGTCTGTGATATGTGTGTATGATCTGTGTGTCTGTCTGTGATATGTGTGTATGATCTGTGTGTCTGTCTGTGATATGTGTGTATGATCTGTGTGTCTGTCTGTGATATGTGTGTATGATCTGTGTGTCTGTCTGTGATATGTGTGTATGATCTGTCTGTCTGTCTGTGATATGTGTGTATGTCTGTGTCTGTCTGTGATATGTGTGTATTGTCTGTCTGTGATCTGTGATCTGTCTGTCTGTGATCTGTTTGTCTGTTGTGATCTGTCTGTCTGTGTGATCTGTCTGTCTGTCTGTCTGTGTGATCTGTCTGTAATATGTGTGTATGATCTGTCTGTGATATGTCTGTGTGATGTGTCTGTCTGTGATATGTATATATGATGTGTGTGATATAGTGTGTGTAGAGATTTTTATAATTTATTGCTACTGGGAATTTTTCAATTCCAGATGAATTAGAATTTTTTGTAATGAAAGAAAACTCTAATAATGAATGAATGTCTCGCTAAACTTGATTATAAATCAGACGTGTAAGCTTTTAGGATCTTCTTAACATCAGAGTTGTGTTGTTGCCAGTAAAGACAAGGTGGGGCTAAAACGAGCAAATGACTGTGAGGCTTCTTAAGAATAAGAAGAAAAAAAATTTTACTATGAAGGAAGTTTAAATAGTATGGCTGACCTACAAAATGAAAAAAAAAAGGTGTGTTCTTGAAAAAAAATTATTTACTTTGACCAGCTCCTTTTCTTGAAACTGAGGGGGGGGGCAGGGGAGGAGGAGGGGGGGTTATCTTATTGACACACACATGTTGGCTCTCTTGTTATCTGGACAACTTTATACAAGGCACTTATACTTTTCTTTTGTTTTTGTCTAGTCTCTTCCATCTTTCTACATTCTTTCTCTCCTCTTTTTTCTCTCCTTCTTTTCCTCATCATTTTACTCCCTCTTCTTTCTCCTTATTTTGCCTCCCCTGTTTCTCCCCTTCTTTCTCCTTTTTCCTCCTTCTTTCTCACCTCCCTATTTCTTTCTTTCTTTCTTTCTTCTCTCATTTTCTCCTTTCTTTCTTTCCTCCTTTTTTTTTCACTCTCTTTCTCTCACTTTGAAATGACCAAAAGTTTTTATTTGTTGCTTTAAAACTAGTCTTATGACTGATAAATTTCCTGTTATCAAACATTTTCTAATTCTTTTCTCTCCTTTCATGGGACATTAAAGCTTTAAAAACAAAATAACTATATTGTTTTGCCTCTGAACATGTACAGAACATTTTAATATATAAAAGTGCAAAATACTTTACTTTAAAAAATACTTGTAACAGAGAAAAACAAACTGAATAAATGATTTTAATAGAAAGCATCATTCATTGCCTAAAAATAAGATTAGAATAATTTCTTTAATAAATCAAAATGAAATTAACTTCAAAAATTCATCTTGAATGTATTTCAATTAATATTTATTTGTATAGAATCATCTTTAAATAAACACTCCTAACAATTATTTTTATAAAAAGTTAATTTTCTTCTAAACCACAGCTACCCGGATTTTTATTATTTCTAGTTGAACATTATACAATAAAAACGGATGTTATTTAGTTTTACAGTATTGCTCATCAAGAGTACACACCTAACAATTTTTATAATAAAAACTGAAGTTTTTGTAAACCAGAGCTACCAGGATTTTTATTATTTTTACTGGAACATTAAACGATCAAAATTATTATGTATTACAGTATAACCCATAACAATTAAAAAAAAATTTTTTTTAAGTTAATTTTCTTCTGAATGATACCAGAGTTTTATTATTTCTCATGAAACATTATAGAATCAAAACGGATTTTATTAGGTATTATTTATTACCAAACTCTATTGAAACTCTGTAACCAAAAAATGTGAATATATTGCAATCTGAAAATAAATACACTCTTTTGACTGAAGTTATTTCAAATCAATTGATATAGGAAACTTTTATTTGATCGCAGTAGATTTTTTACAAACCAGGGTTACAGAATTGGAGTTGGAGTTAGACCTTAATATCTTCCAAATCTACAACTTTGTTCTTTACTAACTATAATTTTATTGTGAACTAAGATTTTATTACTATTTTTTTTTTTTTTTTACATTTGTATTGAATATCTACCATATATTTATTTATAGATTTACGGATACAAGAATTTATAAAAAATACATAATTTAACAAATTTATCTTATAAAACATTGTCGTTGTCAGGACAGCTTAAAGTTGGTATTAGCCAGACAGTGAGGGAGTCTATCCCTTTTTGCACTAGTGCTAGACCAAGGAGATTATTTTGGTGTCTGAGGTGGAGCGCAACACCTACTATCAGTTCCTCACTTTACCGCACAGATCCCTGTGCTACTCATACGCTGAGTTGGCGAGGACTGGTATCGAACCAGGAATCTTGTGATTCCTAGCCCAACACTCTACCGACTAAGCTAAACCTGTTGAAAAATAAAACCAGGTTCATTTAAGTGTAGAGCATGTATCAAACGACAATGATGAAATTGTTTTAGTTAGACTGTCAACAAATCTGCAACCTTGTTCTTTACTAACTATTTTATTGTGAACTAAGATTTTATTACTTAGTAATAAAATCTTAATTCACAATAAAATTATTAAAAAAATATATAGTAATAATTACTATATATTTTTTTTTTGTTTGTATTAAAATTTAACATATTTATTTATTTGTAGATTTACGAATACAAGAATTTATATTAAAAAAAAATTTAACAAATTTATCTTCTAAAACATAGTACACCCATAATATGTTGAAAAATAAAACCAGGCTCATTTAAGTGTAGAGCATATATCAAGTGACAATGATGAAATTGTTTCAGTTAGCTACTTTGCCTTTGTTGACAGTTTAATTCTAAATGTTAAAACTCTAAAGTCCTATACCACCTCATTCCACCTGGACAGAAGTCTCATTCATTTTCCTAATCCACTCGAAAAGATAGCCTTTGTTTAAATGTAATATTAAACATATATTTAGAAGTCTTTGATTTAAGGGAAATAACAGGTAACTTTAGATGCAAAGGTCATTTTTAGCCATTTTTTTAATATATCCTTATAGGAATGCTTTGGACTTAGAAAATTCTTAACAGGATGTTAAGAGTTAAGGAGCTGGAGCCAGAATTATAGGAATCCTACGAGTCAGTCGTCCTACTTGGAGTCTGAGTCGGGCCTTATAACTTCTGACTCTGCAACCCTGATACAAACGATTAGTCACTGGAATATTTTTTCAATCATAAAGTCTGCAGAGTTTCAATTCTTTCTAGTTGGATGATCTTTTTTTTTTTTTTTTTAAATTAATTTTCTTTGGTTGAGAAGAAAAATTATGGACATAGTTATTTTGCCTTCATAATGTCATTTTTTCTTCTTTCTAACAAATCCGGGATTGAACTTAGGACTTCAGCTAGAAGCTCTTAATACTTTATCCTCTTACCAATTGTCCTATGCAGCAATTCATCAACCATTTTTATGAGTTTAATATCATTTTGTTTGCCTCTTCAGCCAGTATGTGTATTTGTTATTTATTAAACAAACAAGATGAGGACAGTCGTCTGAGACATGTAAATAACAAATCCAATATGTCTGAAATTTAGAGGGTATAAAAATTCTTGTGTGACCTTGTTTCACGATATTATTGACTTTAGTTGTATTATTAAAAGAACACATGTTTCTTTTCTTTTCTTGATTGGTTTGATGTGCATCGAAAATGAAATTGTGTTAAATGAAGAATCAAAAGAGATTTTAAGTTCATTAGTTTATTTAAAATGCATTCATTTGTAATCTTATGGGATTACCTCTTTTATCTTGATCATTCTTGATTAATTGCTTGCTCTCTCTCTCTCTCTCTCTCTCTCTCTCTCCTCTCTCCTCTCCTCTCTCTCTCTCTCTCTCTCTCTCTCTCTCTCTCTCTCTCTCTCTTCTCTCTCTCTCTCTCTCTCTCTCTCTCTCCTCTCTCTCTCCTCTCTCTCTCTCTCTCTCTCTCTCTCTTCTTCTCTCTCTCTCTCTCTCTCTCTCTCTCTCTCTCTCTCTCCTCTCTCTCTCTCTCTCTCTCTCTCTCTCCCTCTCCTCTCTCTCTCTCTCTCTCTCTCTCTCTCTCTCTCTCTCTCTCCCCTCTCTCCTCTCTCTCACCCCTCTCCTCTCTCTCTCCACCCCTCTCCCTCTCTCTCCACCCCTCCTCTCTCTCTCCACCCCTCCACCCCTCTCTCCACCCCCTCTCTCCACCCCTATCTCCCCTCTCTCCCCCCTCTCTCCACCCCTCTCCACCCCCCTCTCCACCTCTCTCCTCCTTCTTTCCACCCCTCTGCTCTCACCTCTCTCTACCTCTCTCTTTCAATCTTCAGCAAATATTCCAATCACACATGCAAGAAAAGTCATTTCCCAAACCTTTTTTCTTGTAACTATGGTTATAAATATATTTCCATTGTATTCAATCATAAACTCTATTTACCACAGATTTTATGGCATTACACACTGTGGAAATATGGGTCACTTTTTCTTTTGTTTGTATTTTCTCATGGGTGCCAATAAGACACTCTTTTTTTCAATATGTTACATGACCAATTCATTGGAAATTGTGTGAAAACTCCTTACACAATTGCTACAAAACAAAGAAGAGAAAACAAAACATTTACTTAGTCTAATGTGTTCTACCAATAAGTGAATATGATTTATTGCATTGGGTTTTTCCCTTTTTGGACAAACACAATCCATAAATATTAGAATAGTCCACCTGTGAAGAGAAGTAATTAATACATTCATTAAAAAACGACCCATGGAGTGTCCTGGATGAAGAAAATTCCAATTACCGTCGAACTGGGAAGACAAGGCAACAAACGATTGTAACTTAAATACAAACCCGAATGTCACAAAGTCTACTGCAGAATGACAGGATATATATAAGACTCCACAATGTCATTCAAATCAAGCAGTCAAGCAGAACTCAAGGAATGGAATCACCCAAATTTATGAATGGGTCATTCTTGATTTTATATATATATACCAACTGTCTTGGACACTGCTTAAGTTGTACTTAGCTGCTGTTATTCAAACCAACAGTAGACTTACTGACTTCAATAACTACCTATTCCAGGGACACTTAAAAAAAAAAAGAATTTTAATTTTTTTATCTGATTGGTAGTACGTGTGTCATCATATAGTACCTAGATAAGGACAATGGAATCGTCTGTTTTTCCTATGAATAATGTCTGACGAAACCTCGGAAGAGAGAAACAAGGTCTCACAGGACTTGTTAATTCAGCCTAGCAATTGCTACTGTGTTCACCTTGTCTCTTTGCTTAGTAAACCTTTTCCCTTATCTTTAATTATGCTTAATCCTCTATCTACCACTGCCATTCACAATAGCCATGTCCCAAATGGTTGACAAGCTAGTATAGTATTACTGGTCCTGAATAGAAATGTATTCATTTAATTCATTTCTCTCTTTTTAAAAAATTCTAAGCCATTTTCTAAGAGCTGATGATCTCTGGTTTTTCGTGGTTCAACATTTTTATTGTCGGGCGATTTTATTACATAATACAACCCCTAAATTCTAGAAAATAACTTAATTTCTAAAGATTTGTTTGGTAAAATAATTACATAGTGTTATATCCCCCCCCCCCATGTTGCGGGCATATACACAATGTTCCTTTAATAGAGGGTCATTCCATGTCAATTCACCAGGGCGTTACACCCACTGACACCAAATTACTTGAAATTTGACACAAATGTTCCTCTTCATGAGTTAGGAAAGTGTGCCAAATTACATTGTCTTAAACCTTACCGTTCAGATTTTAGAGGGGGGGTATAATTTTCCTATTTTGCCTCAAAATTAAGGCCGTGCTGTGTCACAAAATCTCAGTGTTTTTTTAATTTAAAAAAAAAAATACTTTCATACATTCAATATTTCTGAAATTGGGTATATAAGGCAAATAAGGACTGTAGAATCCAAATATCCAACTATTTTAACCCTATACCTGATAGAAAATTTTATTTTGCCCACCCAAATGCATGACTCCAAAATCAACAACTTTTCACCTATGTAGCTTATGTCTATTGAAAATGGGTCCTCTTCAATTTTCATAATATTTTTTTCCTAACATCTTCTATGCCTGCCTAAGTTCATCAAAGAATTTTGTGTGGGAGCAAAGTCTACTTTAGAAGATATGAACCTTAATAGAGAGAGGAGAGAGGTAGATAGAGTATCACTGATATTTAGATGAGATGCATAACTTGCATAACTTACTTCTTTCTTCTCTGGCCATTTGTGATCATCTACGTCTTCTATTCTGGGTTCTTGTTGTTGGTTCTTCATCTTCTTGGTTGGTCTTCTATCTAAAGTATGCATTAACCAACAATGCCATGTTGCTTTTTAAAAACTTTATTCTTAACTAACTAATACAGCGCGCATGCAGGTGAGTCCAGTTAAGGCAAGAGACGTCTCTCTCACCCAACATCCTGCCTGGAACTAATGATCTAACTAGATCTCACATGACTTCACGTGATTGGCGGTTTTCCCGCCTCTGGGGTCAAAAATCCCCAACGGTCAGTAACTTTCCATTTGGGTCTTTGTATTCTCACCCCCGCAAAGTTACAGGATGTTGCCAATAATCTATGCTACCATAGATTATGCAACAATAGTTTATTTATTATATTAAAACAAACGAATAATAAAACTAAAACTATTTGGGTTATTTCCAAGTTGAGTAACATGATATTGCAGGGTGACCCAGAAAAAATAGAACCCAAATTATTTATTTATTTTCCCATTAAACTAACCCTAACCTCTAACCCTAGGGGTTTAGGGTTTAATGGTAAAATGAATAATTTGGGTTCTGTTTTTTCTGGGTCACCCTGTCATTCATCATCATTGGCAATTCAGACTCAAAAGACTATGATAAAAGTTTTTGTGTGCCCCTGAAGTTGCAGCGCCTCCTGTGACTATGAAGTCCTATGTTTGAGAAACATTCTCGACCACAGATTTTGCATTAGTTTAATGGTAAAATAAATAATTTGGGTTCTGTTTTTTCTGGGTCACCCTGTAATATTATGTTAATCAACTAGGAAATAACCAGTATTTGTGTAGGTGACAAGACTTTCAGACCATCCTATACATTTAATTGCATGCCAATGGTTATTATTTGATAAGGATACTTGAAACCATATAATTGTATACAAATTATTTGTATTAAATAGGAATAATTACCCCAAGCCATTTAAAGGCTTGTAAATTCTTAGAATTAGATAAGACTAGTTAATTGAAGATATATAATTGTTTGTAAATAGGAAAATTACTTGAAACCATATAACTGTGTACAAATTATTTGAAGCTATAATTGCTAACATATGATAATTGTCTCCTGTATATTAATATGCTTGTACGTCTGTGTGTCATGTTCTGTCATCACCTATGATGAATAATAGAACATTCTGTTTTGATTGTGAGGAAAGAAAGGAAAGAAAAAGAACATGCTACACATCAGAAAGAGAAAGAAAATATAATGAGAAGAGAGAGGGAGAAAGCTAGAGGTAACATTAAACAGATGTGTATCGTCTGTTTCAAGAGAAAGAAAGAAAGGAAGGAAGGAAGGAAGAAAAAAAAAAGAGACAGATAATCTCTATCTATCTATCTATCTATTCTATACATATATATATATATGATAAGTTGTAAACACGGTGTGTTTGGAATGGCTTTTTGCCGACAATTTTTGGGAGAATATGTGCTTAATTGGAGTCGTACCTAATTTTGAAAATTAATTAATTAATAATGAATTAGGCGGGAATGCCTATTTAAATGTATGGCTAAACAAATCTAGAAAAATCAATCTCTGTATGTACATTTCGGCCTATTAGGCCTCATCAGCAGAGCTATAGATAGGAAGACCGCCCTGTGCGTGATTTGAAACCGGACTGCCAAGCTGACAGGCCGATACCATAACCCCTACACCAAACGGACTTCTTAGATTTTACGATTTGTTTAGAGTAGGTTAATATTCCTCTTCTAGTGACTTTTATTACACGACGATATGATAAGTTGTAAACACGGTGTGTTTGGAATGGCTTATATTAAATCACGCACAGGGCGGTCTTCCTATCTATAGCTCTGCTGATGAGGCCTAATAGGCCGAAATGTACATACAGAGATTGATTTTTCTCGATTTGTTTAGCCATACATTTAAATAGGCATTCCCGCTTAATTCATTATTAATTAATTAATTTTCAAAATTAGGTACGACTCCAATTAAGCACATATTCTCCCAAAAATTGTCAGGTCCCATTTATGGGTTAAATGGATCAACAAATGAGTTTTAAGGATGTGTTTAAAAAAAAGAAAAAAAAAGAAAAAGAAGTTCAACACAGAAAAAGAATGAATAAAACAAAAAACATGTTTGGCATAACATAACCCAAGGTTTGACATGCCATAAAATCCAATCCACCACTTATACAACTATACCAGTTGGAGGTGCGTGGTATAAATAGTCGTAGGAAATGGACTTGTCAACCTGAGTTCAAATCCTGGACAAGGCTGTTTGCAATTCACATAGTGCTAATACCCTTGGGAAAGGTATGCATCCAACTACTCTCCCTTCAGTTATATATATATAGCAGGATTTCTTAAGCAGTTTAACAGCTTTGAATTCAGAGTTTTCCTTCTCCTAGACTGGTTCCCTTAGCCAACATTTATTTATATATATATATATATAGTCTTGTAGCCTTCTACTTGTAAAATCAAGAAGACTTTTCCTCATGTAAATTTTCTCTTTGAACATGTATAATACAACATTCTTGTTTTTGTAAAAAGGAAAAAAAAAATCCTTTTGTTCTATATGTTTCACATTCTGGATTGTGTTTGTTGGGTCCTTTGTTTTTTTGTTTTTTTTTTAACTCTTCATTCCCTCCTCCCCCCTGGTCATTTGTTTTTATGCTAACTACTGACCATCCCACCTAAGAAAGAATGGAAGGTTTTTTTTCTTTTCTGTCCTATTTACACCCGTTCCACATTACAAACATTGACTGCTGTCAAAACTGTATTCTTAGTTTGAATTTTCTGAGGTATCTCCTATTTAAACTATGAATATCTTTTCTCTCTCTCCCTCTCTTTCTCTTTCACTCTCTCTCCCTCTCTTTCTCTATCCAAAAACCTTATTCACTTCGCTTCGGTCTGTTTGTTGTTATTCTCTCAATAGCGCCCCCTTACCTATTATGGTAGAGGCGTGTAGTATCGCTTGACAAGCTTAATTTCGCTAGGATGGTCAGCTGTGTACTGTGGCCGAGGCGATAAAAGTGTTTCACTAGTGTTTCACTGCGTCTGCTGAAGTCCCGGTTTCGATTTCTGTCGGAGGGAAATCGTTAGTATATACCGCTGATGAGACTTAATAAAGTCGAAACAGTCTGTACGGTATTCTACACATCGATACTATTACACTTGTCAAGTTTAATTTCTATAAGAAATAGTATCGAATTTTATGCGATACATGCGTTGTAAGTGCCTTCAAGTAAAAATTTAATATATATATATGAGAGAAAGGGAGACCAAATTTCAATAAAAGGATTTGTTCGGAACAGCATGCAGCATCCTTGTGTAGTTCCCATCTAGCTTTTCTTTAAGTGTTTTGTTAGTCCAGGTGGTGCAGCCATACAATAGCACTAACTCTGCTACAGCTTGGAAGAATTGTTGCTTTATCTTATCAGATTAGGTTTCTATTTGATGTATAATAATATCTATTTTGATTGTTCTAGTAAGCGTAAAAATGTATCCAAAATAAAATCTCTCCTGGATATGACGCTAAACTGCATTTAGTTGTAAAGTTCCAATTCTGAAGCTCTGGGGAGTGTGGAATACCTTTTCATTGCTATTACTCCCAGATCCACTTTAACCCGGAGTGGTAATATCTGTAAGGGTCCCATCTATGGATTAAATAGATTAAAATGAATGATAAAAATGTTTTAAAAAAGAGTTGAATACCCAACAAAAATGTATAAAACAAAACCATCTTTGGCAGAAAATAACCCAATGAGTTTGACATGCCATAAAGACCAACCAAAATAACACACGACTGCATTGTAGTTGAGTGGGTTTTTATTTGCTTAAAATGCAGTCCCAAATTTTAGTTAACCCATGCAGAGATGTGTTCCTGATGTATAAAACTAAAAAAAAGGACTCGGTAAAATCATATCCATGTGTCCCAGTGTTTTCCCCTTCCTCCACCATTTCCAGCTAACTGTAAATATATTTCAATATTTTCTTGGAAACGAATTACACTGTATGGGGTACGAGGAAGGGGTTAGACGGCTTTAGTTGTTCATTGATAAAAACTCTACAATTTATTAAGAAACTTTAGTTTGGACCCATCAAATTTCCCGGGGACTCATTCAAATCAAATCCGTGCATCCCAGGATGCACTAAATAAAAAAACTATCACCTTCACTGCCCATATCACAACAGTATAAGACCATTGCGCAAAAACGTTGCTAGTATGTTGTCTGAGTAAGCTTTGTATGTATGTGTTAGGTAGACCTAACAAAAATAGTTGCTCCCCTTTGATCAGTAAGTGACTGACGGGAACCCTGATATAGGAATTCTCCCATGTTACTTTGGACTGGGGTTTTGGGCTGTACAGACGTGCGTTGGGCTAGTTTAGTCATTTTTAGGGTAGAAGCATTTTCTACCCTGTGTTAAATAAAGACTGACAAGCAGAGAGTCAGCAACAAAGGACTGGCCCACGTGTGAACACACACATGACAACACATAGCTGAATTCTATCCAAAACCATCTGAATGTATTCCCTGTCAGTGAGAATAAACAAAACAAATATTGTTATATGTTAAACATATTTCATTGTTTTTATTATCATTTTGTTACTCCTACATCTCTGGATATAACAGTATGCACAATACAGTAGTTGTTGAAATGTGGTGTGCTGCTTCCAGGATTTGTTCAGAACAGTATGCAGAATCCTTTTCTCTAAGCATTTCACTTTTAATCTGGTCCTTTTAATCATACTGAATTAGTTTAGAGAAGATAATATTGTTCATTAATTGTGATAACCTGAAAAATACGTCTGTGATGAAATCAGACATTGGACTAATCTGCTTAAATTGTATTAAATAATTGAGAAGAATAAAAGAAATAAAAAAAATAAAAATGGATATAAAGTCAATGAACAATTATTCAATAGCATTAAAAAATCTTATATAAAGGAAAAACAAATGACCTGTGAACTCATTGGATTCTCATTGTCATAGTGACTATGAGGATATTAATAGAGGTGTTCATGGTGTAATGGTTATCTTCATAGGAAATGAACTCTGTGACCAATGTTCAAATCCTGGATGAAGAGTTTCATTTCACATAATGCTAATATCGTTGGGAAAGGTATGAATCCAATTATTCTCCCTCCAGCTATGGGTAAATCGTAGGGCAGACTGGCCTCTTTAACCTTAGTATGGCAACTAGTCTAGGAGAAGGAAAACTCTGAATTTATACTTGTTAAACGCCACTTAAAAGTTGACCTTGTGTTGCATCCAGCTCGTGTGGAAAGTGTTGGGTAAATACATAGATGGCCTATTATGATATTAATGGAGATGTTTCATGGTATAATGGTCATCTTGATTGGGAATAAACTCTGCAACTTGGGTTCAAATGCTGGATGAGGCTGCTTACATTTCACATAGAATTAATACGATTGGGAAATATTAAGGCAGACTGAGCTTTTTTAACCTTAGTATGGTAACTGGTCTAGGAAAAGGAAAACTCTTAATTCAAACCTGTTAAACCCCACTTAAAAGTTGACTAAGTGTCACCTCCTACTCGTGCGGAAGAGTTGATAAATATACTTGATATTAATACTCTGATTAAAAAGGAATGACAGATTTGAATTAGCATTTTATAATTATCTATTAGATTGAAAAGTTAGATTATTAAAAAACTTGTTTCAGTATAAATGCATTCACCACAAATTATCATTCTGTTGCAAATTTGAGTGGGAAATTATATTATTCGCTAATATATAGCATTTTTATTGCGCTTGTCATAATGTCCTGTTTATTGCTGGTTATGGTTTTATATATATATATATATATATATCATAACCTGCCCTGACATTAACTGATTACAAAAGCTGTGATGTAAACCGGATATAATGCCTAAAATTTTAAGGCGTTAATTCTATGGTGTTTGTTCTCATTTTAACTTTGAAATAAGAACAAACACCATAAAACTAGTGTAAATAACTTACGAAAGAATATAACTATTACTAAACGTTAAAGAATACTAAAATTACATTAGTCAAAATTTCGTTTTTTTAAAGAATAATGAACATAATTAATAAAAATGTTATTTAACTTGGTATATATATTTTTAAATTGGTGTTTATTGGATTGAAAATTCTTTTTAGCTTCTTTTTATCAATTTTTATGCATTTTAGATATATTCTTTTAAGGAAAAAATTATTTATTTCACGTCTTTTTCATTAGGATGAAGGTAACATTGCTAAGTGACGTAGTGTCAGATGAAAAACTGAACTTTAGGCGATAAAAGTGACATAATGATGAGTTTTATGTAGGCTAAATTGACAAAGTGGGCTATTACTATATATATAATATATATATATATATATATATATATATATTATGGACTCTCGTCGGTTTTCGATGCATGAGGGTTCACACACACAATGAACACCCACACAGTGATTTGTTTATAGTGGTGAAGGCTTGTGTTGGACCATCCACACTTTTTGGCACAGTCGATAGGAAAGAATTGGTGCATCAAGGGTTGCCACAAACCCAATCAACGACTGACCTCAGGAATTTTGAATTCAGAGTTATCCCTCTCCTAGACTGGTTACCTACCCAAGGCTGATCGGATATCCCATCTGTGCAAATCACATGTGGAGTTGGTGGGGACCAGTATCGAAAGTGGAACCTTGTGATTCCTAGGTGAGTGCTCTACCAAATGAGCTAAACGAGTACTCAATATTGGTGATAGAGCATGAAGATCAAAATTAAGATAGTGTAATTTGTTTTTGGTGACTGTCAGTCTTATGCATCTATAAGTTATTTTTCATATCAGGAAGCGCGTGGTGTAATGGTTAAAGTCATGGGGAATGGACTCGTTGGCCCAAGTTCAAATCCTGGACGTGGTAATCGCATTTCACTTAGCACTAATACCCTTGGGAAAGGTATGAATCCTACTCTCCCTTCAGCTATGGATAAATAGTAGGACAGACTGGCCTCTTTAACCTTGGTTAGGCAACCGGTCTAGGAGAAAGAAAACCTGTTGAACTCTACTTAAGAAATTGACCTTGTGTTACATCCTGCCCGTGCGGATGGGTCGGTAAATATATATGTTATTTTTCTTAAATGTTACTGAATAACTATTCATTGATTATCAATTTATATCTTCCAATTTCTCAGCTTAATTATCCGCAAATGATTCAAGGGGATTAAGTCAAATCCAATTAAGTTAATCCAATAATCTATACAATCTCTTCAATCGGATTGGTCTGATTGAAAAGGGAAAATTATAACCTATTTGCAGTAGATTGTCTTGGAAGATAAATTCTCCATCAGTAGTCATGTAATATCACGATGTAACATCTGTGTGTATTATTTGTACTATTGTCCTCATCTTCGCTGCTATCTGTACAAGGTTTTGGCCAATGTGCCCTCCTGCCTTCTTCAGGTATTTCTTGTCGGACTCGGGAACCTTCTCGGACTCTGGAACTTTCCTTTCGAATTCTGGAACCTTCTTGTCATAATTGGGAGCCATCACGGAACTTTGAACCTAACCCTTTATTCAGTCCACGGGGCTATCCTGTTCTCATTATGCTAACCATAGCTGGGGTACAGGTGTTAAGCTGTGTTAATTAGATGAGGACAATAGTCTGAATAATACTAATTATTTGCCCACATTGATTCTTGCTCTTCTTGCCATCCTCTGCGTGGACCCGTCTCATATAGCCCCCTTAGTACCCGGAGTCATAATCTCTAAGGCTGTGCTAGGCCCCAATCAGGAGTTGATATGCCGTTAAACAAATAAACCAATCTTTATAGAGACTGATGTTTAGCAAGCAACTATCTCAGAATATTGGTCAACTTAGTGAGGTGTTTTATTACCGAAATATTTTTATCGCAGGGTCAGCTATATGTTGTTGTTTTTTACGAGTAAGTAGTGCAAAAGTTTTTATGTTTGCAAAAGATGAAAGAAGAAGAAATATTACGTACAAATAAACTACTATACAGAAATATTTTTTCTTTATGTTTAAAACTCTCTTTGTCATCAATTACTAAGTTGAGCCTAGGTTGGCACAAGGGCAGTGAAGATCAAATTCTTTTTGTTAAGTATTTGTGATGTTCCTATTTCCGTATCTGTAGAATATGATTAAAACTTTTAAAAAATGGTTAAAAATGAGATCGTCCAAATCGTCCAAGATGAAATGCAACAATGTAAATCCTGATTATCTGGTGTTGCTTATATGAAGAAAGGAAAGAAAAAGGACATACTACACAGAAAAAGTATAAGAAAGAAAGAAGAAAAAGAATGAGTCGTAATCTGTGTCACTGGCTTCCCTCTAAGGCAGTACTAGGCCCCAATCAGGCAGCATGTGTTGTTTGGTAACTCCTTGCATTGATACTTCCCCCTCACATCTCTGTGTGGATATAGGCCCATCAACCATCCCTATCTGCACATTTTTTAAAGATTTTACTGTACATGTATATTAAAATAGTCAATAAAAGAAAAGAAAGAAAAAAAACCTACTTTGATAAGAGAACAATGTCGAGTGGTAGTAATGGCCACTATTAAGTACATCCATATTGACTGATGATGTCATAACCCAGTCAGCCAATCACAGCCAAGTATTTTTCTTAGGACATGAAAAAAGAAGTGGGGGGGGGGTCGAGTGCAAAGATCCTTCTTTGCAGTCCAAATTTTCTTTTCCTATTTTTAAAAATAATTAATAAATACAATTTCCAAAATACATATATTGCTGGAATATCTAATATAGTTATTCATTAAGTAAGGGCTGGTTTAGCTCAGTCGGTAGAGTGTCCGCCCAGGAATCATAAGGTTCCTGATTTGATACCGGCCTTCGCCCACTCAGCATATGCGTAGCACAGGAATCAGTATGGTAAAGTGAGGAGTTGTTGGTAGAGGCTAAAATAATCTCCTTGGTCTAGCGTTCGTTATAGACTCCCTTGATGTCTGACTGATACCAACATTAGGCTGCCCCACCGAATTTACTTTATTTTAGCTTAGCTGGGATACAAAGATGGATGGATGTATTTACCCAACTCCTCCACAACAGGCAGGAGGTAATACAATGTCTATTTTTAAGTGGGGTATTGCTGGTTTGATTTTAGAGTTTTCCTTCTAGACTGGTTGCCTTACCAAGTCTAAAGAAGCCAGTCTGGCCTACTATTTACTCATAGTTTGTGGAAAATATAGATTCATGGCTTTTTCATAACTGGGGCACCCAGTGAGATTTGAACTCACTAATAATGGATTGCTAATCTACCTTGCTACCCATTACACCACTTGAGGTGCCCCCCAAAAAAACAAAGCATAGATTTTTCAGAAAGCCGTATGAGGCTTCCTGTAAATTTTGAACTCCCTCTTCAGTAGAGTGGATCTACAAGACTAACTTGTTAACCATTACACCATGATTAGACATCCAGGTATATTTGATATAGTTATTTACTAAGCTTAGCTTAATTGTCGCACATGTGGGGGGGGGGGCGCACTCAGTAAGAATCATTACACTACGATGGGATATCCTATAATTATTTAATGTCATATTAGCTTAGTAATATATTTATTATATTAGGTGTGGCACAAGGCTTTAAGTATGGAGTATCTAGTGAGATTCAAACTCACTAACAATGGTCTGCTAATCTTGCTTTCTAACTACTACATCATGAGATGCCCATTGATATTTGATATAGTATTATCTTAGTAATATAGTTATTATCAAGTGTGGCACAAGGCCAGAAATATGTGAGAATCAAACTAACAATGATCTGCTAATCTACCTTGCTAACCATTACACCACATAAGATACCTTGGATTATTCAATATAACTTATAAGGAACGGACATACAGACAGTTGCAAGACATTGATTGGGAGGGTGGGGGTGGGGGACATGTTTAAACATTGACTGGGGGGGTGACATGTGTTTGTCATGTGTCTCTCTTTATAGCCTGTTTATTTTAACTTTTATCACCTTGTAAACACTTTTTTTTTTTTTTTTTTTTTTTTTTTTTTACTTCCTTTTTCCTCTTCTGTCAAAAAAAAAAAAAGGATTGTTTAAAACAATCCCTTATTTCTATTTATTTATTTTGTTTATTTATTTGCCCATAAGGGGTTACATTCTCTTGAAGTGTGTGCCATTCCTGTGGCATGATTCAACTTCCATATAAAAATATTAAAAAAAAGAAGAAAAAAAAAAAATGGGGACAAAACAAAAGCCACTCCTACTAAATTGGAAGAATCGTTGACCTTTTTGCATCGTACCAAAATAACAAGAATAAAACTTTTGAAAATCCAAGATGTGGAATGAACTTTTGTCAAATTTGTCAATTCCTTCAATGTTGGCGCCATATCAACAGGGTTTAGAATACACTGACTGCATCTAAGACATTACATATAAGAGAGGTAAGACCACACACCCCACCCCCTTCTGTCAAAAAAAAAATGAGGGTCTTTGTATGGCACTAAACTCTATGTGGCAGTGAAACTCCAGATCTTGGGAGTGTGGACTATCCCTTCTTCATTACCATTATTTCCAGGTCCACTCTGATCCAGAATGGTAGTACCTGTTAGGGTTCTATCTATAGATCAGCTAGATCTATTTCAAAATTATTAGTATTGTATAGTGGTTTATTTCTTTAATGGCATATCAATAGTATATCACACACACACACAAGGGTTATAGAAAAGAAATAGATTTTATTACTGTGGTGGGCCGGGTTAGCTCAGTCGGTAGAGCGTTCGGCTAGAAACCACAAGGTTCCTGGTTTGATATTGGCCCTTGCCAACTCAGCATATGAGTAGTACAGGGATCTGTGCGGTAAAGTAAGGAGCTGATAGTAGGTGTGGCACTCCACTTCAGATTAAAAAACAATCTCCTTGGTTTAGCACCTTTGAAAAGGGGATAGACTGCCTCGCTGATTGGCTGATACCGACTTTAGGCTACCCTGATGACTTTACTTTTTACTGTGGTGTTGTTATTGACTACCCTATCTTGTTTTATTGATAGATTGAAACATTCTCTGAAACATTTTATGTCTCTTTTATTATCAGTTTTGTATAATGTCTTCACAATAAAGAATAAAGGGTTATTTCCTAGTTGAGTAACATGAGTGACCCTGAAAAAACAGAACCGAAATTTATTTATTTTCCCATTAAACTTCTTAAAAAAAAAAAATAAAAAAAATTAAACAGTTTTATTAGAAAATTTGTGAGTTCTGTTTTTTCTGAGTTACCCTGTAATATTATGTTACTCAACTAGGGGGGTAGGTTAGGGTTAGTTTAATGGGAAAATAAATGATTTGGGTTCTGTTTTTTTTCTGGGTCACCCTGTAATATCATGTAAATTAACTAGGAAATAACCGAATAAAGTCTAATCATCTGTATGATGTTACTCAGCAAAGTTCTTCATATTAATCTACCTTAAGTAATGTAAGTTGGCGGCAGTGGCCTATTGTCGATATCAGCCAGATAGTTCGCTAGTGCTAGACCAGGGAGATTGACTTTGCTGAGGTGAAGCACCACACTTTTACCGTCAGATCTCCACTTTACAGCACAGATTAGATTATCCAATCTGTACTACTCATGCGCTGAGTTGGTGAGGACTGGTATCAAACCCAGAATCTTGTGATTCCTAGGTGGTAGCTCTACCGACTCGAGTTAAACCGGCCCTTGGGTATGTATAAGGTATCCTTATTAATTACACATCATTGCATGTGTTCTGTCCTGGCATTTTGATACCATCTGTAGCCCCAACATATACTGAGATAAACCAGCAATGTATATATATATATATATATATATATATATATATATGATTAAAATAGATAGAAAATTATAAAAGGTTGAAACAGATATCTGTCAGAGTAATACTATTATCATTTCTTTTTCTATTTTCAATCATACTGTCATACTGATTTATTTCCATTTATTATATATATATATATTATATATAGTCATCCACAGACACGTGTTTCGACTTATCAAGTCTCATCAGTGTGGCTAGACATTTGTGAGGTACCTACAGCTGGGATTGAAATTTGATCGGTTCAGTGTCAGTCCGACACCTTAACAGCCAGGCTATCATCACCTAGAGTGCTCCATCCCTTATATAGGAGAGCATTGCGTTTATACTTTAGTTGGGGGTCGTCAGTGAAATCCCTCTCCCCCAAAGTGCTCAACCCTAGGGTGATAGGGAGCATATATATAGTCATCCAGACACGTGTTTCGACTTATCAAGTCTCATCAGTGTGGCTAGACATTTGTAAGCTACCTACAGATATATACTAAAATAATTATCTCACCTTTTTTAGAGGATCTGATTCTATTAGTTTCATTTTCTTTGTCTGTCTGTTTTTCACACAAGCATCAGACAGGAGTTTTGGAGAAGCAATAAATTTGCATTTTTTCTATTTTCAATATATTTTTTGCAAAAAGCAGTTTATTACTTCCATAAAAATAGAATAAATTGCTTCCAAAATATCCAGTCTGATGATTGTATTCTCTCCTTCCCTGTGTGAAAATATCTAAGAGCTAAGGAGGGTGAGAGAATAATTAATTTAATTTATATACTGCTCAAGCACTTTATTTTATCGAATGTTCTTAAATGATGGGTTTTTTTTTCCACACGTTTTCTTCTCATTGTTTATATATATTATATATATATATATATATGTATATGTACACACACACAATCAAATATTATGGATTTAAAATTTTGACCGTCTGATGATTGTAAGTAAGCGTGAAACTTTAGTTACGGGATATTAAATTCATAATATATAATATTTGATTGTAA
>CM042160.1:74308428-74320928 GCA_023376005.1 Doryteuthis pealeii | reverse complement strand
ATTGATCGGCCGTCTAGCCCAAGATAGGGCCAAAGTGGAGTATTGCAAGTCATGAACTGCTCATCCACCTGGGCTCTATCCTTAAGCATCACGGGTCGCCACTCACGGCCAACAGGTGGCCCCATTGGGGGAGTCTTACCCCTCTGCAGAGGTGCAGTCACTGCATTCTAACGCCCCAGCTGACAGGGCGGAACTGGAAATGAGTTTGAAAGGTTAATAACTATTAATTGTATTCAACTTCATTTTTTATGAATTTAAAATGTTTATAATTATAATCAGTGATGCTGATAGCTTTTTAATTTAGTTTGTTTGGGACGCATGTATTTGATTTGAATGAATCCCTGGGATTGATGGGTCCCAACTAAAGTTTCTTAATAAATTGTAGAGTTTTTATGTATGAATAACTAAAGCCGTCTAAGCCCTACCTTGTACCCCATACAGTGTAATTAGTTTCCAAGAAAATATTGAAATATATTTACAGTTAGCTGGAAGTGGTAGGGGAAGTTTAAAAAAAAAAAAAAAACACTGGTAGGTGTGATTTTTATGCATCAGTGACGCAGGACACGTACCTATCAGCATCTCTGTATATTGTATTAGTCTGTTATAAGTTTTTCTTTTTCTTTTCTGTTTTTTTTAGTTCTCTTAAAAAATTAAATTTTCAGTCATTCATTCTTTTGATTTGGAGTTCTAATCACTAAACTGTTGAGATGATTATTAATCTGAACTTTGATTAATCAGTTTTATATCTATATCAATCATAATGACATATATATCTGTATATCAGTCCTAATGACATTCTACTATAGGTTTTCTTCTTATCCCTAAATAAAGTTGGTTGTTGAAATGTTCTGAAAAATGAAAATCATTTTTTCCTAATTTAACCCTTGTCCTTTATTTTCTCTTTTGTATGTTATTTATATCGCCTAATTTCCCTTTTTCCACTCTCATATAATACTTCTTATTTTCTTTTATCCTCTAACCTTCCTCCTCCTCCGTTCTCTCCTTTTCATATCTATTAAGTTTCTGTCTGTCTGTCTGTCTGTCTGTCTCTGTCTCTCTCATATTTCTCCCCATCTCTTAATTTGCAGTTTTCTCTTTATTTTTCCCCTCTCTCTCTGCTTTTCTTTCCCTCTCTCTCTGCTTTTCTTTCCCTCTCTCTCCGCTTTTCTTTCCTCTCTCTCGCTTTTCTTTCCCTCTCTCTCCGCTTTCTTTCCCTCTCTCTCCGCTTTTCTTTCCCTCTCTCTCCGCTTTTCTTTCCCTCTCTCTCCGCTTTTCTTTCCTCTCTCTCCGCTTTTTTTCCCTCTCTAATTTTTGCTGTCTCACTCTCTCTAACTTTCCCTCTCTGTCTCTGTCTGTTCTGCTGTCATCTTTTTAGTTGCCTTTCTTCTGTCTATTTCTGTTTTAGTCACCCCCTCTTTTGGGACTTCTAGGAGTGGAGAGTGTATATTTTAACTCTCCCATCTGCACCATTGCCAATGCCTTATCTAAATATTTAGTAAATACACCAGTTACTTTCTAATGATAAATCCTTAAAACTTGTGATATTCTTGGAAAATAAGATGTAAACACATGATTTCTGTATTTAAGTAATACAAAAAAGTTCTTTGTGAGAAGCTGGCGATTGCAAAATGACTCAACAAGAAATTGTCGCCTTCTGAGAGGTGGGGGGGGATGTAAATTACCCAGTAACCTAATTAATTTTCAGTCAGTGATCTCTGGATTTTTATAGCATAGTGTATGTATTCTACCTTTTATAACATTTGGTCTACTTTTTTTTTCTCTTACAAATATAAAGAATAGTGGTAAAAGGGTTAAATCGAACTTAACGGACCTAAATTCCACCATAGTCTTTCACCCCGCCGAGAGGGGAAATATATATATATATATATCGGGGAATTAACTGAATTTAAAGAAGACTTTCAGTGTTGATATGTTAATGAATAAAAGATATAATGCACCAGTTATTTTATTTAAAAACTTTTACATTTTTTCAGAACCACGTATCTTTGAGGCATAACACAGATT
The DNA here is from genome assembly GCA_023376005.1 of Doryteuthis pealeii. NCBI lineage: Eukaryota > Metazoa > Mollusca > Cephalopoda > Myopsida > Loliginidae > Doryteuthis > Doryteuthis pealeii. The sequence goes on along the minus strand of CM042160.1, from coordinate 74,318,903 downwards.
CTCAAAGGGACGTGGTTCAAAGTTAACTGACCTGAAAAAATTTAAAGTTTTTTAAATAAAATAACTGATGCATTATATCTTTTATTCATTAATATATCAAAACTGAAAATTTCATTAAATTCAGTTAATTTCCTGATTTTTTTTTTCTTTTCGGGGGGGGGGGGGGTGTGTTTCTTCGGATGGTGGAATTTTGGTCCATTAAGTTTGATTTAACTGGTAAAAAATTATTTTCATGATATATTCAATTTCATATGTCACTTACTGAGGTATAATACTTACTGATATAGCTGTTAAGGTTTATAATGCCCTTCTTCTCAATCGTATCCAACGTGAAGTAGAGAAAATTCTTAGGAAAAATTAAAACAGATTTCATAGAAATCGATCCACAACTGCTCAGATCCTGACTATTCATATTTGGGCTAGATAGATGGTCAGAGAAGCCACCTCTGATCAATCAGCTGGTTATGTCAAACCCTAGCACATACATGATTGTCCCAACCCTATTTCCCTTATATCAATCCCCAGCTGTTTTTATTATTTATCTGCTAGAATGTGGTGGCTGAAGCTGAGGGTCTTATTGTCCTATGTATGACATTGAACTCTATCAATGGTAAAGTTTCTGTTCTGGAGCTCAGGGAATGTAGAGTACCCCTTGATCATCATTACTCTCAGGTCCACTCTGACCCCAGAGTGGTAATACCTGTTAGGATCCCATGTATGTGTTAAATAGAAGAAAAAAAATGAGTTTGCCAAAATGTATTTAAAAAAAAAAAATTGAGTACCCATGAAAAATGAATAAAACAAATGGCTTCAGCATAAAATAACCCAAGAAGGGTTGACATGCCATAAAATCCAAACAACCAACCTGACTATTCATTGAATTATAGAAGTCAAACTAAGTTTAAAAAAAAAAAATTGAGTACCCATGAAAAATGAATAAAACAAATGTCTTCAGCATAAAATAACCCAAGAAGGGTTGACATGCCATAAAATCCAAACAACCAACCTGACTATTCATTGAATTATAGAAGTCAAACTAAGTTTAAAAAAAAAAAATTGAGTACCCATGAAAAATGAATAAAACAAATGTCTTCAGCATAAAATAACCCAAGAAGGGTTGACATGCCATAAAATCCAAACAACCAACCTGACTATTCATTGAATTATAGAAGTCAAACTAAGTTTAAAAAAAAAATTGAGTACCCATGAAAAATGAATAAAACAAATGGCTTCAGCATAAAATAACCCAAGAAGGGTTGACATGCCGTAAAATCCAAACAACCAACCTGACTATTCATTGAATTATAGAAGTCAAACTAAGTTTAAAAAAAAAAATTGAGTACCCATGAAAAATGAATAAAACAAATGGCTTCAGCATAAAATAACCCAAGAAGGGTTGACATGCCGTAAAATCCAAACAACCAACCTGACTATTCATTGAATTATAGAAGTCAAACTAAGTTTAAAAAAAAAAATTGAGTACCCATGAAAAATGAATAAAACAAATGGCTTCAGCATAAAATAACCCAAGAAGGGTTGACATGCCATAAAATCCAAACAACCAACCTGACTATTCATTGAATTATAGAAGTCAAACTAAGTTTAAAAAAAAAAATTGAGTACCCATGAAAAATGAATAAAACAAATGTCTTCAGCATAAAATAACCCAAGAAGGGTTGACATGCCATAAAATCCAAACAACCAACCTGACTATTCATTGAATTATAGAAGTCAAACTAAGTTTTAAAAAAAAATTGAGTACCCATGAAAAATGAATAAAACAAATGGCTTCAGCATAAAATAACCCAAGAAGGGTTGACATGCCATAAAATCCAAACAACCAACCTGACTATTCATTGAATTATAGAAGTCAAACTAAGTTTAAAAAAAAAAAAATTGAGTACCCATGAAAAATGAATAAAACAAATGGCTTCAGCATAAAATAACCCAAGAAGGGTTGACATGCCGTAAAATCCAAACAACCAACCTGACTATTCATTGAATTATAGAAAGTCAAACTAAGTTTAAAAAAAAAAAATTGAGTACCCATGAAAAATGAATAAAACAAATGTCTTCAGCATAAAATAACCCAAGAAGGGTTGACATGCCATAAAATCCAAACAACCAACCTGACTATTCATTGAATTATAGAAGTCAAACTAAGTTTTAAAAAAAAAAGAAGTCTGACTAGTTGACTAAAGTAATAAAATGCACTACATATATCATCCTCCTAATCTGGCTTCACCAAAGTAAAAGAAGACATGAGTTTGGAGTGTCACTTAGAGCTTATCCTTTCTTATTGTCTCTAATACTTGATTTCATAGAAATGAACTAAGCAAGTTATGATAGAAAGATGAAAGAAAATACTAGTCAAAAATTGATCAAAACTAGCAGGAGCTGTGGATATACCACAGTATGATAATTCAATTATTACGACGTTTGATATGTTTACTTAAGGGCTATTGCCAAATAGTTCAATATGAAAAAAAGACTTAACTCTCTCTTTTTTTTTCCCTCCTTCTTTCTTTCCTTCTTTTCATCTTTTAATTATGTTCGATTGAAACAGATTAGCATTATTGCTTCCATGCACTCACTCCCTCTCTCTATCTTACCCCCTTTCTCTTTCTTTCTTTTTTATTAGGACTTTTCTGTGTAGCATGTCATTTTTCATACCTTTCTTTATTTATAATGAAAACAGAATGGTCGATTATTAGCTGAGGTGACAACACTCATAAGAAATTTGACGATTAAGCAACACCAAATAATTAACCATTTTTAACCAGAGGGTGTTGCAGGATGATAACGGTTGGAAGATTAAGGAAAAGTGTGTGTGTGTGTGTGTGTTGTGTGTGTATAATATATATATATATATATATATATATATATATATATGATTGCCAGTGCTTCATATAAAAGATAAGAATAAGTAGATAAATTACTTCTACATAAATTTTTAAGTTGGATGTTTTTTAAATGTTAGACTATATATTTAGGTTGAATTATTTTAAGCCTTCAGGATTTTATCATTTTTATTTTTTTCAAATTTAAAAAATTTTTTTTTTTTTTTTTCAATTTGAAATATTCAGCTTGAATTATTTCAATCTTTCAGGATTTTTTTAGAATTATTTTTAAATTTTATTTTTTTCAAATTTTTTCCCAATTAAATTTTTTTTTTTTTTTTTCGATTTGAAAATTTAAAAAAGAAAATTGTTTTTTATTATCTGAAATAAAACAGTTTATCATCATCAATAAAATCTTATAACTTAAGGTCATTAAAACCTGATGTCTTGTATTTTGAAAAAAAAAATCAATATTTCTTTTTTCTTCTCTATTGATTCATCATTGCAGACAGTGGTTCGTTTTTTCCTATTTCCTTGATAGTTCTTTCTGTTGGCTACATAACACAATTTTTGTTAGGAACCCCCCCCCCCTCTCTCTATTGTATAAAGAGTTCTTTCTGCCATGAAAATCACTCAAAAGATAAAGGAAAACTGAACTTAAATCAATCACTGTATACATTTAAAAATAGTTTTTTTTTCTTTATTTATATATATATATATATAAAGAAAAAAAAAACTATTTGACATTCTTCTCCGACCCAAACAACCACGGAGTGAATGAGCTCTGATGATGATTTTCGTAAAATCGAAATATTGATCAGTATCAGCTATGATTATATTATAAATTGTTTTCTCTTTAACAGCATTGTGTGATGTTTTCATTCCATCTTTTCATACTCATATTGTTGGATCCATTTCCTTTCTTTTAACTTATATATATATATATATATATATATATATATATATATAAACTATTTTTCAATGTATACAGTGATTGATTTAAGTTCAGTTTTTCTTTATCTTTTGGTTTTAATGGCATATCAACACTTCTAGGTTTATCTTATGCCTAGAGGTCAAAGAATCACATTCATTTTTACATTTTGTGTATAGTTGTTTCTCAACAGATTTTTTTTCTTTTTCTAAATTCTTTTTCTTTTTTCTTTTTATTTGCACACAGTTTGATCAAATACAAATAATTCTAAAGATTGTTTGATCTATCGATAGGTTTAGTTTGATGAACCCTTATGGGTTATCTAATGCCAAAGCCATCCTTGTAGAAGAACAGCAGGGGTACTATTTAACCCTTAGCTAGGGGGATGAGGGTGTTCATACCTTTCCCAAGGCTATTAGTTCGAAAGTGAGTGTAATAGTGTGACTGGAGTTTGAACTAATTCACTATGATGTCGCAGTCCAGCAAGCTAGCCACTACACTACAGAGACTCTCCCACCCATAGATGAGATCCTAACATGTACTACCACTCCTGGTCAGAGTGGGCTTGAGTGGAATGACATTGAAGAGGTTCTTTATTCTACTCAGATCTCCAGAATTGGATTCCCTTAAGATCTTTCTCTCTCACTCTACATGACATTAAATAAATCATATATTAAAAAAAAAAATTTGACATTAAATAGCACACAAAGGTTGATATGCTGTGTCTCTAAGTATATTCCCGCCTAATTCATTAATTATTAATTAATTAATTTTCAAAAATTAGGTATGACTTCAATTAAGCACATATTCTCCCAAAAATAAGTAAGTAAAGTCATCGGGTTGGCCTAAAGTCGGTATCAGCCAATCAGCGAGGGAGTCTATCCCCTTTTCACTAGTGCTAGACAAAGGAGATGGTTTTTGCATCTGAGGTGGAGCGCCACACCTACCATAAGCTTCTTACTTTACCGCACATATCCCTGTGCTACTCATACGCTGAGTTGGCGAGGGCCAGTTTCGAACTAGGAACCTTGTGGTTTCTAGCTGAACACTCTACCGACTGAGCTAACCTGGCCCAGTAAGTATATATATATATATATATATATATATATATATAAATAAATAAAAATGGATATAAAAGAAATCTACTAGAGTTTCACCATAAGGATCTTCAGGGTTAAATCCACTGAATTAATCGAGGTACCGATTAATTGCAGCCGATTGCACGTGTGTTCCTTATATCGCTGACTTAACCCCTGAATTTTGCACCTTCAATGATTGTGCCCATTTTCACCGGTAAGCAACCTTTATCTTTATAATATATATATATATATATATATATATATATATATATATATATATATAAAATCCAAAGATCAAAATCCTTATGACGTAGTAGTTTTTCAAAAGTTGTAATTTACAGAGCTCAATGTATGCTCTTATTGTCAGTGACAGCAAAATCATATCAGGAAAAAATAACAAAGAAGATTTAGTTTTTTAGCATTATAGACTATTTCAGGGAACCTAGAAGAGTTATCTAGCCATTCCCATCCTCAGGTGATGGGAATGACTAGATAACTCCTCGAGGTTCCCTGAAATAGTCTATAATGCTAAAAAACTAAATCTTCTTTGTTATTTTTTCCTGATATATACATACACTCAGCCAGTCAAAGGTTTTGTAATATTTTGGTACATGCTAGATTGTGGTATGTATATTATGTGACCAAAGCAGTTCAAGCTGTGGAGGATACTCATTGTGGTTGGTAGCATCAATAGTAATTGGTGCAAAGCAGGCCCTGACACTAACTTTTTTCATGACCGTCCCGAACAAAATTATCAACTGTCCCGAAAGGGGTTTAGACCGTCCCGAAATCAAAATATTTTTGTTAAATTCATTAGCATCATCTATACTTGTCAGTCATCAGTAGCATAATAACATGTAATGAAAAGGTAACTAAACTTCAGTTCAAATAACTCATATTTTGCTTCATTGTCACACACGTACGCAACGAGAAAAAAAGGTTACTAACTAGAAAAAAAAAAGTTTCTTGACAGAAACATTTATTTATAATCAAGAATAATGAAATAAAAATTTACCCCAGCTATGGTTAGCGGAATGAGAACAGGATACCCCCGTGGAATAAATAAAGGGTTAGGTTCAAAGTTCCGTGATGGCTCCCGAATACGACAAGAAAGTTCCAGAGTTCGAGAAGGTTCCCGAGTCTGACAAGAAATACCTGAAGAAGGCCGGAGGGCATATCGGCCGAAACGTTGTACAAATAACAATGAAGATGGGGACAATAGTCCGAATAACGCAGATAATACTAATCTTCAAACCTCATCTCAAACATTCAGAGAAAAAATTTTATAAACTAAAATTTATTCTATTTCCATCTTTATGCGGACATTTTCCAATCATAAAAATATATACTGTGTGACTGTGTCTATTTCTTCAGTGTTGTTGCCATTAGTAATTTTAAGTCTAGAACTAGACCGTTTTTTGAGGTCAGCATTCGGCCAATCATTAGACAGCCAATATTGGAATTGCTTCACTCTGTGTGTGTGATTTTAAAGCCGCACAGATGAATCTGCAATGTAGTCTAATTTGAAAACTTATGCTGTACAAGTTCCATAATCCTGTGGTAGCAATAAAAAAAAAAAAAAAAAATATCACAACAAACTATAATTTTTTAAAGTCTTGATTCAATAGAAAGAAATTTATGAATCAAATTACCTATTTTTGTAGTATATATTAATTAAATTCAGACAGTTTTTTTTTTAAACTAAAAGTTTAAACTTTAAATTTTGTTGTAAACCTGTTAAAGATTTATTGAGTGACCTTATTTGTAGACAATAAAATTTCAATGTGACCTTTAAACATTGAAAAGGTTTCCCCACCACCATTCTTGTAGAAGGTCACAATGGTGGTTCATTATTAGATTAACATGCTGTATATTGTTCTATAGTGGACAGGCTCTTAATTTTTAATTCTTTTATTGGAGAATGGAATATGATATATGAATAACTCTCAATATACAGTGCTACCTTGACTTACGACTGTTCCAACTTAAGACTTTTCCCAGTTATGAACTGTCATTGGGTTGATTTTTTTTTTCTTCTTTTGCTTTGTGTTGAGAGCTAAAATCTGAGGTTTGAGTGAGTTAGCTAATTTGCATATTTTGTTTTAAAAATTGCTTATTAAGAAATAAAATAGATAATTAGGAAAAATAATATTAATAAAATGAAACAATATTTTTTTTTTAATAACCTTTTTTTTTTGTACATCTTTTTGTAACTCCTTGCTAATAGATTTTAGAATTATTCCAAGAATATCAGCCTTAATGTAAATTCAATGAAAGACCAAAAAGTTAACTAAATTTTTCTCAAATATGAGATAGATATATTTACCTACTTGCAAAACCAAATCTTACATTTTTCCATTGAAGTGTTTTTTTTTTTTTTTTGTTGTTGTTTTGTTTAGCTCAGTCGGTAGAGTGTTCAGCTAGGAATCACAAGGTTCTTGGTTCAATACGGGCCCTCACCAACTCAGCGTATGAGTAGCACAGGGATCTGTGTGGTAAAGTAAGGAGCTGATGGTAGGTGTGGCGCTCCACCTCAGATGCTAAAATAATCTCCTTGGTCTTGTGAAAAGGGGTTAGACTCCCTCGCTGTTTGGCTGATATCGACATTAGGCTGCCCCGATGACTGACTGACTGATACTTAATTGATTTTAGTTGGATATATATGGCATTAATTTGATAAATTTTAAAAAAGAAATTAACAAAACTTTATCTCATCTCAAATGGTTGTTTGTTACTTAAATTAGTGCAATTATGTACATACTCCATGTAATTTTCACAGATATAGGGTGTGCACTCACACACACACACACACACACACACACACATATATATATATATATATATATATATATATATAATATATATGGGGTAAGGTAAAAGGAAAAGTGGACAAAAAATAATCTTAGCCCCGTACAAACCACAATCCTCTGATCTTTCCCTCTCCACTTTCCATGATAGATATCCTCTGATCAACCAAATCTTCACTAACTTTCCTTCCCCTGAACTTCATCACCAACTCACTTTCTCTTCTATAAATACAAATGTACGTAAATTGTTTTGAATAAATAGACTGATGAAGTTCCTCGTGTAATTTTCACAGATATAGTGTGTGAACACACACACACACACACACACACATATATATATATATATATATATATATGAAAAATGAATGGAAGTGAATCCGACAGTGTGAAATAAATATTTAGAAAAAACATATATATATATATATATATATATATATATATATATATATATATATATATATATATATATATATATATATATGAGGAAGTAACAGATTGGTTAAATCTGAGAAAATGTGCTTTCAAAGTTGAGGAAAAAAAGTGGGTAAAACACAAACAATATCAATCAATTATTAGAAGTGAAATATTAATTGAAATTGCTTGTGTTTTATCCACTTTGTTCCTCAACTTTTAATCACACACACACACACACACGTGTATGTTTTAGATACAGTGCAGTAGATCTACTAGGGGTGATGACTGATGGTGATGGGTGACAATAGAGTGTCATGGAAATCTGTGTTGTCAGCTTGACCTGATGATGACATGTATGTATGTATATATATATATATATAGCGTGCGTGCGTGTCTTGTTCTTATCTTTTTCAGACTAGTCATTTTCTATAATCTTATATATAATATATATATAGTATTTATCTACCTTCCCCATGTTGAGTTAATGTGGCACAAGGTCATGTTAATGTGGAGAGCTCTGAGGGAAGCGAGCCTCTTGGGATTGTTAGTGACATTGTCAAAATTAGCTTCGCTTCTTTGGCATTCCTATTTTGGCGCATCTCTGGTGACAGGCAATAAACCCACCCCTTACCTCTTTAGAAAAAAGGGGGGCACATGCTGCCTGGGTGAAGGGAAGGCTCCCCCTGTAGCTGAACTGATTTATTTTGATACCCATGCCAGGTAAGTTAAAAGTCGGTCAAAGAAGGGAATAATATATATATGTGTGTGTGTGTGTGTGATCCACAGACACAATGTTTTGATGTATTATGTCTCTCTCTCTCAGTGTGGCTAGACTTCGCAGGCTACCTCCAGCTGGGATCAAACCTGACTGATTTTTCATCAGCTCTTAACCATTGGGCCATCATCAGCACCTACAAGAATGAATGAGAATTTAACTAATAAATACATACGCAACTAAAAAAACACTAAAACTACACAAAAAACGTACAGTGATGCTGATAGCTTTTTGATTTAGTAAATCCTGGAATGCACATATTTGCTTTGAATGAGTCCCCGGGAAAATTTGATGGGTCCCTACTAAAGTTTCTTAATAAATTGTAGAATACTGTTAATTGTTATTCTGTGTTACTTTCACCCTTAGCCAGGATTGAACCTGCAGTCTGGAAATGACTGTTACAGATTGTTAACTATTGGACAGTGGAACAGTCAAACACCTCCTCAGCTTAATGGACTCTTCCTGGCAGGAGTGGCAGTAATTATTTAAGCTGTTATAGTGGGTTCATTGGAGAACTAGTAACTTCATGGTTAGGCTTGGCCAGTCACATTGCTCAAACCAATGGTTGACTGTCTAACTGACTTACTTCAATAGTAGGGTTTTTATATATGATATAGGGAAACAATTAAAGCTGTCTAACTCCTACCTTGTAACCTATCCTGTGTAATTCATTTCTAAGAAACTATTGAAATGTATTTACAGTTAGCTTGAACTGGTGAGGGAAGAAAAAAGAAAAGCACTGGGATGCATGGATATGATTTTACTGCATTCTTTTAGATTTTTATGCATCAGGGACATAGGACGCGTACCTATCAGCATCTCTGAATGTACACAATTCTCTAACCTCTGGGCATAAAATCTGTTTCTTGAATTCAAGAGAATAGAAACTTTAAAAACATTACAAAAAGTTGTTTTAGTGAAGGAAAAAAAAGAAAGCTGTCTTAATATCTGAAATATAGTAAAATTTCTGTTACCAGCTGTTTACCTAACCCGTTCATCATGAGTAGGATGTGACACAAGGTCGCAAGGATTGACCTCGCTATTCAATAGCAATGGATGTGAGAGACTAGCTTGCAAACCATGATGGAATGCCCAGATATTTACCCAACCTGTTTGCCATGGGTAGGATGTGATAAAATGTTACAAGTATGGGGCATCCAGTGAGGATTGAACTTGCTATTCAGTAGTTATGGATCTGTAGGACTAGCTTGATAACCATCAAACTAAGATCAGATATTCTTGTCATAGGTGAAGAATAATTAAAGTTCCAATTACCGTCGAACTGGGAAGACAAGGCAACAAACGGTTGTAACTTAAATACAAACCCGAATGTCATAAAGTCTACTGCAGAATGACAGGATATATATAAGACTCCACAATGTCATTCAAATCAAGCAGTCAATCAGCCAATCAGAACTCAAGGAATGGAATGACCCAAATCACCCAAATTCATGAATGGGTCATTCTTGATTTCTATATATACTAAATGTCTTGGACAGTGCTTAAGTTGTACTTAGTTAAACCAACACTAGACTTACTGACTTCAATAATAGGAAATAGACTTGATGACCCGAGTTCAAATCCTGGATGAGGCTGTTTGTATTTCACTTCACACAATTGTCCTTTCAC
>CM042160.1:74283428-74305928 GCA_023376005.1 Doryteuthis pealeii | reverse complement strand
CTCCAGCTATGGTTAAATAGTAGGGCAGACTGGGCCCTTTAACATTGGTATGGGAACCGTTCCAGGAGAATGAAAACCAATGGGTCTCTCTTCTCATTAGTCAAAACTACTTTGAGAGCTCCCCCTTCCTCCTTTTTCTTCCTATCCAACCCTGCAAAAAATAAATAAAAAAAGATCTTTAATATATTAAAGAACCCCCCCCCAAAAAAAAACAAAAAAAAACAAAACAAAAACAAAAAAAACAAAAAACAACAAAACTTTAATGTATTCAAAATTATGTGAGGATCTCATTGTAAAAAAAGTAAAGTCGATAGGGCGGCCTAAAGTCGGTATCAGCCAGTCAGCGAGGGAGTCTATCCCCTTTTCAATAGCGCTAGACCAAGGAGATTGTTTTTAGTATCTGATGTGGAGCACCACACCTACCATCAGCTCCTTACTTTACCGCACAGATCCCTGTGCTACTCATACGCTGAGTTGGCGAGGACCGGTATCGAACTAGGAACCTTGTGGTTTCTAGCCGAACGCTCTACCGACTGAGCTAACCCGGCCCATCTCATTGTAGACAAATATAATAGCAAGACATAGTAGATATTTGTATAGAAAAGAATTCAACAAAAAATCTACCAAGTGGAAATTATGCACAAAAATATAATTTACTTCCTCATTGCATAGATTCTTCTTTTTAACATGAATTATTAACCCATTTCAGATAGACCAGACAAAGATATTAATTTATAGATCTGGCCTTTCTTCTTGTCCTTCATGGCTTGTGATAAAGATTGACCCTTTTTCATCTTGTCTGAAAAATAGCGAATGTTTTCATGCACTACCTGCCTAATAAGAAAATCAAATTCCCATATCTCTGGCTATGGAGCTGATTGACTTGCTGTGAATATTGTCAGTCATAGTCACAAAGAAATTTGAGTCTTTTCTTATCAGAATGATCAGAGTGACGCTTCTGAGCTGCTGTACCTTCATAATCACCAGTGGATTCATCAAACTTTTTTTAGTCTTCTGCGCCGTCGTCAGAAGGACACCCAAACATTTCTGAAATCTTTGGATTGGGGCTTCTGGCATGAATACCAAGCACTATAGCATGCCATTTCCAACTTTCTGCAGGAGTGAATTGCATCATGGTGCTGTGACGGAGAATGAGTACCGTACTCATTTGGAAAAAGGGCAAGACATTGTCTTGCCTGCCAGAGTCGAACCCGCGCCCTCCCGAATGCAAAGAAATGCGATTCAGGCGCTGGATAAACACGAGGTGTAATTCACGGACTGTGGCCATAAATAACAAGTGAGTGGAGCACTGAGGAGAAGCAGTTGGCCGACGCAAGACGGCAGTCAGCGACGAAGTGCTTTGGGAACAACCCAACAAAGAAATTGATTTTAATCCAACAAAGAAACAAAACTAAATGGGAGTTGCGATTTTTTAGCTGCTAAAATATTTTGACAACAACGACTTTTCAGCTGCTAGTCGAAGACGAAGATGAAGACTGTGTTGACCAAAAGAAAGTTTGGCCTGTGAGAAGACGGTGGACTCGCTTCTTTTTGGTCCCCCCTCAGCAGGAACTTGTTGACTCAAATATCTATTTTCCCCCCTTCTATACACAGACAGTGCCCAACTGACTCTAGTTTGCTATACAATAGACAAAACCTAAAACAAACCAATCACATGTGCAAAATAATTAAATTAAAATGGTGACAATTTACCCATCACATCCTTTGTGTGTGTGTCTATATAAGAAATTTGAAAAACTAAGTGTTCCAAAAATAAGATGAATTTATTTATTGACGCTTAAACGTTTGTTTATTTAAACCTTCAGCAGGATTGATTATGGGATGAAGAAATTGATGGATGTTTTGTAAAATATATATATATATATATATATATAATCCAAAAGTCCAGAGAAGAAATCTTCCTTACGACACAAGAGTTTTATTTAAACAAAACCAAGTCGCAGTTTGAGAGCTCAATGTGTGCTCTTAATGTGAGAGTCACAGAGCAAATATATAAGTAAAGAAATAACAAAAGACTTAGAGATTTAGCATTATAGACTATTTCAGAAGATCTTAAGCTCCCTGTAATAGACTATAATGCTAAATCTCTAAGTCTTTTGTTATTTCTTTACTCATATATATATATATATATATATATACCAAACCCTCTGCATGACTAGAATGTGACACATCATGAATTTTTTAGGTGGTACTTAACAGGTTTGAAAACAGTTTTCCTTCTCCTAGATTGGTTGCCTAACCAAGGTTAAAGAGCACAGTCTGGCCTACTATTTACCTATGGCTGGAGGGAGAATAGTTGAATGCATACCTTTCCCAAGGATATTAGCCCCATCCAGTAATTAACCTCTGGTTATTGAGTCCATTTCATTCAACGATGATAAACAAAATCTTTCAAAAATTATTAGGCTAATGTTTTAATTTTATGTCAATTGTATCAAGATAACAGCATTAATTTATCGTCATTTTCATCTTAAAACAAATAGAACTTTTAGCTTGTTGCATTGTTTTATGGTTTAATGGTTAGCCTATCCCAAAATGAAATTAATCTCTAAAGAGAATAGTTAAATATGTCACACAGATTCTAGATATGGTAATCTCTCTTCTGCATGAGAAGAAAGACTGGAAGGAATGTTTATCTTTACAATCACTTGTATATATGTCTGTTGCTTTGACGATGTTGTGACAGAGGCAGGAGGGGCACCCCTCCTCGCCCCCCACCCCAAGAAAAAAAGGGAAAACAAACTATGCAGACATTTTCGAAGACTGGTAGTTGGATAAACAATTTTTGTTTTGTTTAGTGTGTCATATTTAATATTGAGTGTACTGGGTATTGACACTTAGTGAGACTCCATTTCTGGAGCTCTGGGGAATGTGGAGGCACTTCCAGATCCACTCTAACCTGGAGTGGTTAGTACTTATTAGGGTCTTGTTTGGCTCTTATCTATAATAAGTCAGATAGATCTGTTTAAGATGTTTAGAAGGATTTTGAATTGCATTAATACATTGGCCATATAATTGACAACCCTTGGTTTAGAAGAAAAAAGTGTGTGTGTGTGTGTGTGTGTGTGTGTGTTGTGTGTGTGTGTGTGTGTGTGCGCATATATATAATGAATAAATGAAGGAAAAAAACTTTGAATTTGCTTCATGTAAAAATGTATTTTGAACTGTAAGTCCCAGCATCTTCAGACAAGGATTCAAACTTTTTTTTTGTTGCCATTGGCAGATGAAAATAAACTGGTTTAATTATCTTCTTTTTTATTTATTTCCAAGGAAACAAGTGATGATAAATAATGATAACCTTTATAAAATAATTGAAACAAAAATTATGATACAAGTGTATGTAATCTAAAGGGTACAGTAAAAAAAAAAAAAAAAATTCTATAAAGTTGTTTTTGGGGAAATTTAATTCTAAAATTCTGTATGAAAATAAGAAAACTTATAAAAAGTTGAATTTCCACAGATAATTCTTGTTTACAATGATTGTGTAGGGAGACAAAAATAATTGTCTTCTCTTTGATTATAGGTGTGGCTCCCTACATCACATGTCCATGGGTCACATGACAATTCAGCCCCTTGAAACTGCCTATTTCATCTCCTTTCTTCAAAAGGGCAACACCTATTCTCCTTTGTTCCCCATTGTTCATAGAATAGAATAGAGACAATTAGTCTCCAAGTTTCTAATCATTTATTACTTACATTTATCACCTTACTTGAAAGACACAATAAGACTTTTATAACTAACTAGAAGTAACTACCCGGTGTTGACTGGGTAGTGGGGGAGGTAAAAAAGTTAGTCTCACAGATCTATTATTATTGAATCAAGAGTTGGATCCTCACAGGATGCCCCATTAAAATACCTATGTAAAAAAAGATCATGCGTTGATCCAGCCATTCTGAAAAGAAAAATTAATGTCTACTATTCAAAATATTAAATGCAAAAAATTTCTACGCTGTTATCATTAAAAAAATTTTTTTTTTTAATTGTCTTCACTAATAATCCCCATTATTTTTGCTTAAAGAGCAAGATCTGGTGATAGTGAATGTGTATATATATTTACTTTGTTGTTAATTGTTTTATCTTCATAGTTTCTTCCGGATATACATACACAAAAACTACCCTTATATATGTAAAAATTATCCTTTGTTTGTTCATGGAACATATTGTATACTTTACTTGTTTGTGGATATATGTATTCTTTTATTTCTGTGTGCATTGTTCATGAGAATTAATTGTCTCTTTCCTTACTGAAGGTTCAGTGTTAGTGTATCTATGGACGCACTAATGCATTATAATGACTTAGAGTTGTTGGGATATATTTATTCTGTCATTTGTTATCACATGTTGTGTAATATGTGCATTGTTCATGAAAGTTGATTCTGTCTTTCCTTACTAAATGTTTAGTGTTAGTGTATTTATGGATGCACCAATGTATTTATAAGGAGTTAGTATTGATTTCAAACTAATATCCACTAATTCTGATAATTGTATTAAATTGTTGTTTTTTTCTTTTCTTTTTTAGGTAAGTTCACTTAAAAACATTCAATATCTCCCAAGGATTATCAATTGGCAGTTTCACTCAGCAGATCAGACAAAGTTTGTTTATTTTATTTCTTATTTCTTATTGAAGACAATAGAAAACTTCCATTTAGACTTATCAACAAAATGAAGGATGTTTAAAATTCATTTTAAAATATCTTCATGCTAATAGACTTTTTGATAGTTAATAATATTTATGATTTATTGTTTTTCATAAATAAAAAAAAAAGAAGCAAACTTTAACCCTTTTCAGATGGACTTGTTCAATCTGTTGTGTCAAATAGATTTATTTAATTACAACTTAATGTCCATTTTCATGTTGAATATCTTGATGATATCTTCATCTCTTTAATTCAATTGTAATATTATTGAATTAATGCTTCATTGCTCGGATCATGGCACAATAATATATATATGGCCCCCACATGTTACATAAGCTAGCAGAATCCTAACAGGCAGATTCATTTTATAGTCTGTTTCAAAAAATGTTTAGAGTTTGCTGAAAGAATTTTGGAAACTTATTCTCCAAAATATATTTTTTTATTTGTAAACAACACACTAAAAAAGGGACTTAAATTTATAGCAAAAATTGTTGTGAATATATTTCACTACAACAAACAAAATTTTGGACCGAATGAAGTTCGAAAACATATGGTAAATGTTTTTTTTTTTTTTTTTTTTTTTTTTGTTTTGTTTTGTTAAAGTGATAAGGTCGCAATAAATTTAATTAATTGAGATCAAGGTATTAATGCATAACTTTTAATATTTTGTTTGTTTACAATCTTTTATTACATTCCTGAAGAACAAGACAAAACAAAAAGCAACAAGTTTGTGTATTTTTGTAGAGTTTTAATATTTTTTGAAATGGACATAAATTGACTATAAAACGAATTGACCTGTTAGAATTCTGCCTGCTTATGTGACATGTGAGGCCATATATATTAATGCTGGGCTCATGTAGATGAACTTTTTATCTGAAGTTTTTTTGTTTTTTCATGTTCACATTCAGTATCTTGACATGAACATCTTTTCAGTTGATTTAAATCACAGATAATTAAGTTAATGCTTCATTGCTGGGCTCATGGATGTTGATTAGAAATTTAGGGATACAACAAACATTTACATGATGTGTCAGCATTTTTATTTTACATTCCCACAATATAATAGAAAACCAACAAAGTTTGGTGGTATAGTGAGATTTTGCTAGAGTGATCTAGATTAGTGGTGTAAGGTTCAAGGTTATAACTTGTTGAAACATAACAAACTCCTACACGTTTGGGGGACAAAACATTTTATATTTATAACAGCACAAGTATATGACAAGATAAAGAAACAATAACATACATGTACATAACATAAAGAGTAGGGATAAGAGGACAGAAGAGTCCATACATAAAATCACTAACTTAATCCCCTCGTGGGGACCAGAGGCCCCGAGGGTGGGGTGTAGTCACAAAATGTCTAACCTATGTGGTTCAGCAGAGAAGATGTAGCTAAGAGAGGAAGAGGCGTTTGAACCAGGTGCTTAAATACCATAGACCCTGGTGAGAACAAGCGACAACCCAGTGGGAAGATAACTCTTCCAGGCCAATGGGAAGATAGTCCCCACAGTGGTAATGATGCTTTGGCCTTGAAACCAGAGTCATCATCAAATGAAGGCACCATGTGTATAAAATATATTAAATGATTCCAGATCAGAATGGACCTGGGATTAATAGCAATGAAAGGATACTCCACACTCCTCAGATCTCTAGAACTGGAGCCTCACCTTCAGATGCAGTTTCATATCCAGGACACTCTTCTACAGGGGATACAGTAGATATTCTAAGCTCTATCAACAAGTCAATTTGATTTTGAGGTTTGGAATCCTTTTAGATTATAAGCATCCTTGTTGATGTAGTACCACCTGTCAACAGGTAACCTTTGCACCTTTTTTTCATCATTTCCTTTTAGCTATGTTTACAAAAACCTGACTGCTATTTTTTTTTTTCTTTTGAAAATTAATCCTTAGAACTGAGCCCCATCTTACCCCCTATCCCTGCAATGCCCCTCCCTATTTAGCCATGTACATCCAAATAGTGTCAGAATACACTGGCTGATTGGCTTCTAAAAATTAAGAATAAAAGAATTTACATTCTAGGGACTTTCAGGTCTAGAGAAAATTAGCTATATATATATATATATATATATATATATATATATATGGACTCTCTCATCGATTTTCGACGCATAAGGGTTCACACACACAATGAACACTCACACAGTGATTTGTTTATAGTGGTGAAGGCTTGTGTTGGACCATCCACACTTTTTGGCACAATCGATAGGAAAGAATTGGTGCATCAATGGTTGCCACAAACCCAATCAACGAGTTATCCCTCTCCTAGACTGGTTACCTACCCAAGGCTGAAGGGCCCAGTCTTCCCTACTATTTAACCGATAGCTGGAGGGAGAATATATGGATTCATACCTTTCCCAAGGGTATTAGCGCTATGTAAAATGCCAATAGCTTCATCTAGGAATTGAACTCAAATCGACGAAGCCCAACGCCTTTATATATATATATATATACACACACACACACAAGGTGTCAAAAAAGTATCGAGATTGAAGCTGTATTTACCAAGATAGGAATGAACAATAAATGTAATGTCAATTTTTTGAGAATACAAGGTGTGTCAAAAAGTACAGATTTTAAAGCTGTATTTACCAAGATAGAAATGAAGAATGAATGGAATGTTAATTTTTCAGAATACAAGGTGTGTCAAAAAGTACCAAAAATCTTGATACTTTTTTCTACTCACCATGTGTATATAATATATATATATATATATATATATAATATATATATGTGTGTGTTTATCAACTTTACAAAATCCTCCTCTCCCTCCAGTTTTTTATGTTGTTCTGGGTGATTGCTGCGCCATCTGTTGTTCAAGGGTTTAACAAATAGATATAAGGGACAGATAAGCAAGTATAACTCATGAAAGTCACAGCAGTTTTTGTCAGTTCCACTTTTTGCTGCTTTCTTCATCCTTAGAAAGAAATCGATGGGGAAACACAGCAGTCTACACATGCCGTGTTTAGATAAGCTAAAGATAAACAAAAAGCCTGTAAGAAAAATTTCTTGCATGATAGGGCCGAAGAGGCTAAGAGCAGGAAAAAGATTCTCTCAGTTTGAATGTTACTAAAGAGAGAGAGAGAGGAAAAAAGGGGTCAGTGCCTCATTTTTACCATATTGTAAAGATGTATTTATAGCTTTTGATAGGTTTTGAAACACTTTCATCTTATATGGAGCCTCAAAACAACTACAGCCTGCAGCTCTGCGGGAGAATACTTGGTATAAGACTCACACAGAATCACCACTTTTATATATAAACATTACCATAATGGTTATCATGATAGGAAATGGACAAAGTGAACAGTTTGAATCCTGGATGAGGCTGTTTGTATTTCACATAGTGCTAATACTTGGTATAGGCCCCACACAAAATTGCAACTTCTATACATATATTATACCTCATGTAGTGTAATGGTTAGTAAACTAGATTAGCAGACCATTGTTAGTGAGTTTGATTCTCACTGGGTGCTCCATACTTCTGGCCTTGTGCCACATCTAAGTTAAGCTTAGTAAATAACTATATATAGATTGTACCATATTGGTTATCATCGTAGTAAATGGACAAGGTGACCAGAGTTCAAATCCTGGATGAGGCTGTTTGAATTTCACATAGTACTAATACCTTTGAGAAAAGTATGAATACATCTATTCTCCCTCTAGCTATGGGTAAATAATAGGGCTGACTGGGCTCTTTAACCTTGGTATGGCAACTAGTCTAGGAGAAGGAAAACTAAATTAAAACCAATTAAACTCCACTTGAAAATTGACCTTGTGTCACATCCTTCTTCTCTGTTCTCCCTCCAGCTATGGGTAAATAGTAGGGCAGACTGTACTCTTTAACCTTGGTATGGCAACTAGTCTAGGAGAAGGAAAACTCTGAATTCAAGCCTGTTAAGCTCCGCTTAAAAATTGACCTTGTTTCACATTCTGCTTGTGCAGAGTGTTTGATAAAAACATGATTGTGAATTCTAAGACAGATTGGGTTCTTTTAATCTTGGTTAGGCAACCGGTCTAGGAGAAGGAAAATTCTGAATTCAGATCTGTTAAACCTCACTTAAGAAATTGATCTTGTGTCTCATCCTACTTGTATGGAGGGGTTGGTATTCTTTTATCTATACCTCATTCATATATATATATATATATATATATATATTGCCCACACACGCAGCACGCCACTTGTTGTCTCTTTGAACGACGAACTGTAGTTAGCTCATCAAGGGCAGCAGTTTGTGGGTTCTGCCTTTCAATTTCGCTACAGTATGTTTTTACAATCGCCAGAAGACTCAAGTCTGTAAACAACAGGCGAGTAAATATATATATATATATATATATATATATATATAGATTTTTAGATGTTTGTTTGTTTATAGAAGCATTGTTGAATAAATTATTATTTATATTTTTGCTTGAAGGCAATTATAATGCCTTATAATGTATACATCGTTGAAGAGACTTAATAAAGTCGAAACAGTCTGTACGGTGTTCTGCATGGCGAGCCATCCTTTGCGGGATTCACTTGTCAAGATTATTTTCTATAATTATCGAATTTTATACGATACATGCATTATAATTGCCTTCAAGCAAAAATATAAATCTGGTGGAAATAGAAGAACTGAATTTAAATATTTGTATTTCACATAGTACTGAGGTGAAATCATTTAAATTTAGTTGTTCTTGTTTTATCTGCTTTTTCTTCTATTCCCAACCACATTATATATATATATATATATAATATATATATATATATATATATATATATAAATCAAGTTCTGCTGACAGCACAGATTCCTTTGACTCTCTCTCTCACTATACATCTCTATCGGTCATCACTCCTGGCAAGTCCTCAACATGGCATAATGTGTATGTACAGAGAGAAAGGGGAGGAAAAAAAAGATCTAGATAGTTTTTAGTCCAAGGTGAATATTATAGCATACTCAGTAAAAAATCAAACACTTAAGTTGATTGTAATCATTTGATAGACAGATGACAAGAGATATCACTTCATTTTAGGCTTTCAATTTAATTATTTTTATTTAATGTTTGGTTTTCTCACAGAATGTATTCAGTATTCAAAATGGCCGTTTGTGAAGGAGGAGACTAAATTTTTTTATTTATTTTATTCATGAAATAAAAATTGAAGAGTTGAGGCACAAATAGAATTTAGGTTTTGTCTTTTTTCTTTTTTCTTATTTTCTTTTTCTTTTTCTTTTTCTTTTGAAATTATAATTAGTTCAATTATGGGAAATTTAGTTTCTTGAATAAGGGGGTTGGTTTAGCTCAGTCGGTAGAGCATCCACCTCAGAAACACAAGGTTCCAGGTTCGATACCAGCCCACACCAACTTTGTCTTTTTTCTTTTTTTTTTTTTTTTCATTCACTAACATGAGGTGAGACTTGAGGTTTTTAATTTGAATTTGAAATTTGAATTAGTTCAATTATGGGAAATTTTGTGTCTTCAATAAAGGGGGCTGGGTTTAGCTCAGTCGGTAGAGCATCAGCCTTGGAAACACAAGGTTCCGGGTTCGATACCAGCCCTCACCAACTCTGTGCAAGAATAGCACAGCTTCGGTCTATTCTATAAAGAGGAGCTGATGGTAGGTGTGGTGCTCCCCAACACGCACAAAAACAATCTCTTTGGTGTAGCACTAGTTAAAGAGATAGACTCCCTCACTGCCCAGCTAATACCAAGAATTGGCCACTCCGCCGACTTTACTTACTATATATATATATATATATATATATATATATATATATATATATATAAATAATCCTGAGGTCTCGCTGACAGCAAAGATCCTCATGACTCTCTCCTCCCACCTATCCCTAGTATCAGTGATCATGCCTGGCAGGTGTTCTACATGACATTCAGGACCTGCACAGAGCTAATTGATGTAGGTTTTTTTCTGGTTGGCCTCCACTGGTGTGTCCATGTGTAGGTGTCCACAGGAGAACGTCCCTTATGAATTTGTCCTTTGACTAACCTCTTAAGCATAGAATTACCCTGAACAAGTTGACATGGCATTAAAATCAATCAATTACCATTTTCTATGAAAAGGAGAAAGAAACAAAAAAATCCAAAAAGTATTACATCTTTCCAATAACAGTACATTTACCGTATCACTGTCCTCACTAACCTAACTTAGATATACATGCTTTATCAACACTATTGAGTACTCTTTGCTTATAATTATAGTAAACTAATATATAATAAGTAATCCACAGATATGTGTTTCGAGGTATCACCTTTCATCAGTGCGGTTATACCTTAACAGCTACCTCTGGCCGGGTTTGAAACCCTGAATGAACTTTCGTTCGGCAAGCCTTTTACCCATGTGGCCAGAGGCAGCTGTCAAATATAAGAGAATATTTAATTGCTACATTTCTAAGCGGAAATGAATTCACTAGGGTCACCAAACTTTTTTTTTTGTAAACAAAATATATATATATATATATATATATATATATAGTAGTAGTAAAGTCGGGTAGGGGGGGGCTAATATTGGTATCAGCCAGACAGTGAGGTAATCTATCCCCTTTTCACTAGTACTAGATCAAGATTATTTTAGCATCTAAGGTGGAGCGCCACACCTACCATCATCTCCTCACTTTACCACACAGATCTCTGTGCTACTCCTATGCTGAGATGGCGAGGGCAGGTACCGAACGAAGAACCTTCTGATTCCTAGCCGAACACTCTATCGACTGAGCTAAACCGGCCCTAATATGTATGTATGTATATGTATATATATATATATATATATATATATATATATATATATATATGGTGGACTCTCCTATTGTGAACGATAGATGAGGATCAGCAGTGAGGAATTTGTTTCCTCCCATGTTGTGCATGCTATCAAGAATATATTTTGTGTTTCCTTGAGTGTGATAGCAGCCCAGCCTTGCTGCAAGCTATGAAGCCATACTGACAGATGAAATTTCCTAAAACGGGAGTCAGATGTTTTTGTTTTAAAGTTAGACGTATCTGATCTCGATGTTTCAGTCTATTTTTCTTCAAAGCTCTTTAATCTAGTGAAACATGTCTTACGCCATTCTTTCTGATTTGATGCTAGATTTTCCCAAGCACTCAGATTAATATTGAGGCATTTTAAATATATATATATATATATATATATATATATATATATATATATATATATATGTATTTATGTATATATATATATTTTTTTGAGGATATGTGCTTAATTGAAGTCATACCTAATTTTGAAAATTAATTAGTTAATAATTAATGAATTTAGGCGGGCATATATGTTCAAATGTAAGGCGAAGAACTAATGGTGGGTGTGGCGCCCCACCTCAGACGCTAAAATAATCTCCTTGGTTTAGTGCTATTGAAAAGGGGATAGACTCCCTCGCTATCTGGCTGATACTGGTATTAGCCCCCCCCCCCGGTTTAAATTTTATATTTAGTGTATGAAATCTGAATTAGAATGTACCAACTATTCTAGGATATATTAGTACTTTCTTCTTTTTTTCTTTTTTCCTTTTTTTCTTTTTTCTTTTATTTTTTTTCTTGAGAGAAAAAATTCCTCTTGGTATTTTTGCTCAGATGGGAAATGTCTGATAACATTTACATTCCTTAAATTATTTCTATGACAAAAATTTAAAAGCTGCTGAAATGTGTGTACACACACACACACACACACACACACATATATAATATATATATATATATATATATGAGAAGTAAATACACAAGCGATGTGTTTTGATATGGCATTTTTTAGCCGACAATTTTTGGGAGAATATGTGCTTAATTGAAGTCGTACCTAATTTTGGAAGTTAATTAATTAATAATTAATTAATTAGGCGGGAATACCTATTTAAATGTAAGGCTAAACAAATCGAGAAAAATCAATCTCTGTATGTACATTTCGGCCTATTAGGCCTCATCAGCAGAGCTATAGATAGGTATATATATATATATATATATATATATATATATATATATACACACACACACACACACACACACACACACACACATACATACATGCAAAAGCACTTTTGTAAAAAGGTTTGCTTTAAGATTTTTTTTGTTATTTGTAAAGGAATTTTAGCATTATTTTGTTTTTCAAATACAGTGGCACATTGACTTAAGAGTGCCCCAACTTAGAAGCTGTCGATATTTAAACCCCCCCCCCAGCCAAAGAAGCTCATAGGAGGCTGGAGCAAGAATGCGTTGATCCCATCAGCACTCAACCTCAAGGGGGCGCCTCAGGCACCGGGCAATAAACCCAGCCCTGCCCCTTTAAATCGAGGGGGCAGGTGTTGGATCAGGGGGGGATGCCCCCCCCCCCCGATCAACGATGTTAACTTATGCAGTCCAGGAGAAGCCACCAGACCCTCCCCCAGAGTCAAAACTGTCATTCAATTGATTTTTTTGTTTGGTAGTGTGTAAAATTTGAGGTAAGAGTGAGCTTCAGATAAGTTATCTAAAAACATTTAAGTTTCCAAATTTATTACACCAAAGAAAAATATTATCTATTAAAAAAATAAACATTAAAACATATTACAGCACCTAATTCATTACATTCTATTTTATTATGTTTTTTTTTTATTCAATACAGTAGTGCTTTTTTTCTTATTTAAAGAAAAATGTAACAAAAAAGGTTTTTGGGGATTGGAATAGATTAATAACAATGCAGTTTATTTCAATGAGGAAAATTGATTTGATATATAAAGAAATTGAGTTATGAGCTAATTGGAGGGTTGTTTTTTTTTCACCATTTTAGTCATGAAAATAAAATTTTACACACACACACACACTCACAACGTCTGTCCCATAATAGTAGTTACATATTGTACATATATTCACATACTAAATGTAGCAACTATTATGGGACAGATAGTATTAGACAAAAGATACTGATAAAATTCAAATTAACTCAAGAAATAATTAATGAAAGAGGTATTTTTCACAAACTTTGGATACAGAAAACTTTACATTCTCTCTCTCTCTCTCTCTCTCTCTCTCTCTCTCTCTCTCTCTCTCTCTATATATATATATATATAATATATATATATATATATATATATATAGTAAGAAAAGGTGGAATGAAAACATCACACAATGCTGTTAAAGAAGAAAACAATTTATAATATAATCATAGCTGATACAGATCAATATTTCGATTTTACGAAAATCATCATCAGAGCTATCCCGTAGTTGTTTGGGTCGGAGAGGAAAGTCAAATCAGTTTACAAAACAAAACCTTAATACTGCAAAAAAAGAACGAAAGACGTTACAATATTCACCAACGTGGGCATTCGCGCCATATATATGTCGGTCATGTCTCTATGTATACCTTTTGTCATCCAAATGTAGCGGATTTTTGAGATGTTGGCAACAATATATATATATATATAAAGTTAAGAGAAAGGAAATGAATCTGACGGTATGAGTATAGATAAAAGGATATGAAAACAACACAATATACTGTTAAAGTGAAAAGATTTTATATCATATTCATAGCTAATATTGAACAATATTTCGATTTATAAAAATCATCTTCAGAGCTTGTTTATACTCCAGAGTTATCAATAGTGGGGACGAAAATAATATGAATTTATAACGAAAACATTGATGTTGCAAAAAAGTCATGTGGAAGTTTCTATTGATAAGTCTGGAGTATAAACAAGCTCTGAAGATGATTTTTATAAATCAAAAAATTGTTCAATATTAGCTATGAATATGATATAACATCTTTTCACTTTAACAGCATATTGTGTTGTTTTCATATCCTATTATCTATACTCATAACGTCTGATTCATTTCCTTTCTCTTAACTTTTATATATAATATGGGATATTTTCTTTACCATCTTTATCCTGATGTATGGAAAACAATTTGAAAACTTGAAAGTCTACACTTGAAAATTATAAAGAAGAAATTATATATATATATATATATATATATATATATATATATATATATATATATATATAATGTTTAATGTTCAAGTAGATTCTATGATACATGAGTCCTATAAGTAGCAACTGGATCCAATTTTGCTAATAAATGAGTCAGAATACTTTGCAGACATATTCAATCAAAATTGCTCTCAATACATCTTCTACCTCTTTTATAACAATTTCAACCGATCCACTCTCCATAATCACTGCTATTAATGCCCCCACCCAACCACTCCACCACCACTACTTGGGTCATTGTTACAACATATGATGAAAGCCCACCCGCATTAGCTGAACTGTTGTTCTTAGGTCTATCCTCATTAAATTACCCTCAATTCAGTCAATGGGTTTACTCACCCGTCTGTCTGTCTGTCTCTCATTCACGTGTATGGTCACATGGTATGTCAGCTGATCACTTTCATCTTCTCTATTGTTCTGATTCTGTTATCATTATTCTTTTTTTTTTTTTTTCTTTTTTTTTTTTTTGTGGATGTTTGTTTGTTTTTCTGAGTTATTAAAGTCATCTTCAAGCAACAAGTCTCATTATACAAGGTGTGTCAAAAAAGTATTAAGATTTTCAGTAATTTTTGACACACCTTGTATTCTGAAAAATTAACGTTTCATTCATCCTTCATTTCTATTCTTGGTAAATACAACTTTAAAATCTGTTTCTTTTTGACACACCTTGTATTCTGAAATAAATTAGCGTTATTTTTATTGTTCATTCCTATCTTGGTAAATACAGCTTCAATCTCAATACCGCCCTGTCAACTGCATCTCTGCAGAGGGGCAAGCCACCCCCAAATGGGTCCACCTGTTGGCTGTGGGTGGTGATCCGTGATGCTTAAGGATAGAACCCAGGTGGTTGAGTAGTCCATGACCTGCAACACTCCACTTAAACCCTTACTTAGGCTAGACGGGCTGTCGGAGAGGCCCCCTCCGATCAATCGGCTGGTCAGGTCAAGCCATAGCACCTATTACACCAAGCCATAGCACCAACATTGCTCCCTGGTCCACTCTGACCCGGAGTGGTAGTACCTGTTAGGGTCCCATCTATGGGTTAAATAGAAAAACATGAGTTTATAAACAAAATTTGATTATCTATCAAGAATGACTTTATTTCAAAACTTTATCGGCATTAAATGACTCATTGAGGTTTATATGCCATAAAACAAAACAAAACAATACTTTTTTGACACACCTTATATGTTTCCCAACCCCTCTGTATTAGTAAGATGTGACACAGGGTCAATTTCTCAAGTGGGGGGTCCCCGTGGGTGGTGGATTGGGTAATGTACCGAACTTGCTTTACCTTATCAAAGTGATCAGATTTTACCATATGATCAATAATCTGTCTTCCATAACAATGCACCTGTCAGCTGAGGTAGTAAATACTAAAATACACCATACAGGGTCCCATCTATGGGTTAAATAGAAAAATGTATTTTAAAAAAAAAATTGTATATCCATTAATAATTCATTTATTTCAAAACTTTATCGGCATTAAATGACCCACTGAGGGATGATATGCCATAAAACAAAACAAACCAAACCTACCCTTTTTATCATATATTTGCTAGAAGGCACATTCTTGTAGAAGAACAGTAGTGGGTCTATTTATCCCATAGCTGGGGGAGATGGGTCATACTTTTCCCAATGATATTAGTCTAAAAGTGAATCCAATAGCACAACTGGATTTTCAGTTTGCTTACTATGTTGTTGCAGTCCAGCAACTTAGCCACTATGCTACATGGACCCCCCCCCCTTTGGAGGTGTGGGATGGGGGTTAATTTCAAGATTTAAGTTATTTGGATGGCAATAGGTTTATTGATTTGATATTCAAATGAATTATAGTAATAGCCACACATCAATGAAATCTCAAAATCATTATTAATAATTTGTTAAATTGACTGCAATTAAAAGGCCAGTTTAGCTCAGTCGGTAGAGCATTTGGCTAGGAATCACAAGTTTTTGGTTCAATACCAGCCCTCGCCAACTCAGTGTATGAGGAGTAGCACAGGGATCTGTGTGGTAAAGTAAAGAGCTGATGGTAGGTGTAGTGCTCCACCTCAGACGCTAAAATAATCTTCTTGGTTTAGCGCTAATGAAAAGGGGATAGACTCTCTCGCTGTCTAGCTGATACCAACTTTAGGCCACACCATCAACTTTTTAAAAATAATTTAGTTCTTGTTGTTAACTCTCAGAAAACTAAGAAATTAGAAACAAATTGTCTGTTTGTTCAAATATTTACGTCACATCTTTCTCAGATCAACGTTGTCCGACGTGCGAGACTCTTAGCTTTTAACCTAAGTCAAAGCTCACCTGAACCATAGTGGATCTTAGTGGTAAGCCAGTTTCTCGCTCTGTTTTTAATACCCCAAATGTTTTCTGGAACTAATACACACAATTTTTAACTACTCCTAAAGTGAAACTACTAACTGTTGTTTTTGATATTCATAAATGATTTACCTGATGATAATCAGAAATAGAATTATTTGCTGATGATATTAAAATACTTGTTAGGCCATTATCAAAAGAAAAAACGAAATAATTTAAATAAATTGTAATATTTGTTCAAATATTAATTCTGATTGTTTGTACTATGACGGAATTTTTAGGAACAGTGAAAAGACGAAACATTCCAAAAGAAATGACACTGTTCATTGTGGAGAGAGAAATCCCACACGTAGTAGCTCCAAGCGAGCATGAATATGTCTGGCGTGCAAAATGAGATCGGGGGAGTGTAGCGACGATTAGGAGATTAAACTCACATCCTCCTGATTGTAAGTCATGGCTTGATTTCGGACTACCTCGTTGGCGCACATGTAAAATTACTGCACTGTGTGATTGATGTGGAATTTTAGTATGATTATTTAAGGCCTGCCTTAACACACCAGGGGTAGTTGCGTTCTAGTCTTGCTGAGGAGAGCACTGACATATGACAAGGAACAAGAGGTGAGTAAGCTTTGGCGAAGGACTGCTAGAAAAAATTGTTGCAGGCGACAAGGACTTGGTCAGGAAAAGATGGGAGAATGCCTTCATTTATTATATTCATAGAAAGTTATGAAGGGGTCAACACACACACACACACACACACACACACATTGTTTTTGTTGAGTGATTAAAAAAATAACTGATTATTATTCAAACATATTCTTAATGCTTGTTAGCACGGTCGGCTTTATTTGGATTGTTTGTAACAAGAGGGTTTAAAGTGGAGATAATTATATGGATTTTGTGTCAAGTGTTTTTAATTATTCATTTTCATCAGTCAATATCCAGATGTCTAAAAATGTTATCAGTAATGTAGATTTTTTATTAATAATGTATTACTACTATTGAAGTCAGTCAGTTAGTATACTGTTAGTTTGGACAACAGCAACTGGCTAAGCACAACTGAACCAGTGCCCAAGACAACTGGTACTTATGGGACTCAAGAATAGTCAATTCATGTATTTGGGTGATTCCATTCCATGAGTCCTGATTGGCTGCTTGGTTTCTATGATGTTATGAGGTTTCATAAATACTCTGGCATTCTGCAGTAGGATTGCAACAAGGTTAGATTTGTATTGAGTTACAACTACTTGTTGCCTTGTCTTACCAATTTGACGGTAATTGTAACTTAGTATGATTATTCGGCAACTACTTTATCTAATCCCTACTTTACTACTTGCTGTGATGTGTAGTTTCGTACTTCTTGTTGCAGTAGTAGTAGTAGTAGTAGTAATTCTCTGAGCGTATCGTAGCTCTCTCTCTCTCTCTTAGCTTCTCGTAGCTAGTTAGTTTATGTCCTCCAAAACTTCAATTCTCTATGTTATTACATAGCGCTAATTGGGAAAGGTATGAATCCATATATTCTCCCTCCATATGGATTAAATATAGGTTTTAAGTACCAGTCTATTCTAATTCAAAAATCATTTTTTACAACCCTTGATGCAAATTCTTTCCTACGACTGTGCAAAAACCAAATTACCACTATAAATCATGTGTGGGTGTTCATTGAATGTTGAACCTCATGGTTGCGACGAGAGAGTAGTAATAGTAGTAAAATTTAATTGACGGTATTGCAAATGGAAAGTTACCATTATAGCTGTTATAAAAGTGATTGACAACAGTTCACCTTTCACTGACCTAGTCGTTGATTTCTGATTGGCTAAAGAAAAAGCATGTAAAGGAAACTGAGTTAGGTAGTTACGATTTGGCGGTTAGTCGAAGGGACCAGATGCAATGGTCGCCTGTTCCCCAGGAAGTCATCTTCTCACCACAGTTGAAACCTTTTGGGCTTCAGGTAATCATTTAAAAACTAAAGAAAATGAGCACAGACAAACGGAGCCAAGCACAAAATAAAGTCTGTATCAACCAAATGCTCAGGTGCACCACAACTCATCAAAGTCTCATGTCAAGTACACAGAATAATGTATTAGTGTCAGGAACATGAAGAGTTTACAGTAGTAATATGCATGTATGTGTGCGCGTGTGTGCATATGTATGTGGAGAGTGGCATCAGGTATAGTGTCGGCTGACTACAGGAAGCATGGAGGCTTTGAAAGACTCAGTGCTTCAGCAGCCTACAACAGATGCGGGCAGTTTATTCCATGTCTTTGCAACTCTGAGCATGAAAAAATGTTTCCGAAAGTCACGTGAGCAGTGCTGTTTTCTGACTTTGTAGGCATGCCCACGTATGTTAGAAGGATGGAGATCAAAAAGGTGCTCAAGGTTGCTGTTGTTAAGATGATTAATGATCATATATATATATATATATATATATATATATATATATTATATATATATATGTTAAGAGTAAGGAAATGAATCCGACGGCATATATGTATAGATAAAAGGGTATGAAAACACACAATATTGTTAAAATTAATATATTTTTATATCATTTTCATAGCTAATAATGAACAATATTTCGATTTATAAAAAATGTTTCCAGTTTGAATTTAAATTATTTTTCTGCTTCTCTCTTGATGAGTCCAGATTAAAAACATGCTCTGATGATGATTTTTTATAAATCAAAATATTGTTCAATATTAGCTATGAAAATATATTAATTTTAACAATATTGTGTTTTCATACCCTTTTATCTATACATACATATATATATATATATATATATATATATATTATACTAAAGCTGAGTTAATCAACTTTTGCTTCCTAAAGGCTTTTTTACTGTTTAGTTTAATGACACAAAAATTATACTAAATTATTCCTTACTTTTAAGATTGAATTATGTTTGAAAAAAATTCTGTTTTCATTGGTTCTAATTAGTCGTAATTTGTAATTAAGTCAAAAACCGACCAATCTCTTACTTTACTCTGTGTCTATCTCTTTCTTCCCCTCTATGTATCTGTTGATTACCTCCTCATTATATAATGTTAATTTCTCTAGTGAGAGAGAGAGAGAGAGATGGAAGAATTTGAAATGTATTTCTATGTTAGATTTCACAACCAGCAACCCCGTAGCTTAAATGAGGTCAAACATTTCCTTTCTTAGAAAGCTAACAAAATGATTTTTAGATTTCGTACATCCGTATTTATTTATTTATTTTATTCACTTTGCTAACTCCCTTTTCCTTAATCTCAATTATCTACCCAGAGCTGAATGGGTGACCCAATTGATCACATTTTGTTTATTGTGTGTGTGTGTGTGTGTGTATGTGTGTGTGTGTATATATATATATATATATGTACCTGATGCAGTAAGTGGAAAATATAACAGTATCTAATACTAACAATTTATACACAATTATAAGGTTTCAAGTACCACTTTCTATTTAATAATACTGATAATCATAAAGAAGATGGGTTTTAGGATTTGGGGTTAATTTAATGGGAAAATAAATAAATAATTTATCAGTCAAGATTTGCTTATGTTAGACTTATAGGAAATAACCTCATTTCTTTCTAATCAGATCAAATTTTTAAGATACAAACTCTTACTTGAAATGTATAGAACAGTATGATAGCTGTGACAAGTAGAGTCAAGGGGCTTCTGCCAGGTTAGTTCAGTCGGTAGAGCGTTCGGCTAGAAACCACAAGGTTCCTAGTTCGATACCGGTCCCCGCCAACTCGGCGTATGAGTAGCACAGGGATCTATGCGGTAAAGTAAGCTGATGGTAGGTATGGCGCTCCATCTCAGATGCTAAAAAACAATCTCCTTGGTCTAGCGCTATTGAAAAGGGGATAGACTCCCTCGCTGACTGGCTAATATCGACTTTAGGCCACCCCGTCGACTTTACTTATATACAATTCATTCAAGCACATCTTAAAAATCAGACCTGACTAAACACAATGAATGGTATTTTTTAATTCACTTGATAAACCTTTGACCTTTGGAAAAAACATCTTTTAATGCATTCCAGTGTAATCTAGATTCAAATCATTTTGATAAACAAAGGACTCGGGTTGCTTACAGTACCTGCTGTTGCTAAAGTGGTTACCCAATTAAGTATTGAACAGGTTCATCACTGCTTAACTTCAGAGATCTAGCAGTATGTGTGTAAGAAATTACAATATTAAAACCAACATTTGGTGGAGTATTCATTTAATGTTTTTCTGGCTACAGGCTTTATCAGATGGGGTAATGAAATTTTATGAATGAATATTGGAAAAATGAAACTAGGTATGCCAATTGTTATGGACCTTTAAAATAGGGAAATGAAAAATGTTTGAAATTTTGCTCCTGGCTTTAATTCAAGCTATGAATTTAGAATATTTTAATTTGTGTGTGAAGTAAAATATTGTTTATAATTATACGTAAATAGTCCATTATAATTAATGAATGTTTGGGGATAAGTTTCATGTTCAATGAAATATCATATTAAATGAATAGATACTTCACCTAATTTTGTTTTCAGGCCATAATTTCTTAGACACACAGACGTGTGTGTGTGTATATATATATACACGTGTATGTGTGTGTATAAATGAATAAATATATGAATAAATAAAATCCCTCAAGCTTTGATAATTTAGAATTCCACAAAACTTCTCTCCGCGTCAAAATCTGTTCGCATGCGATCTAATGTCATTAACGGTCTTTCTCGGTCGCGTCTGAACGGAAATTTTTTAAAAAAGTTATTTTTTTAACATTTCAAAAATTCTCTGTTTTTTTTCCAACGAATTTCATTTCAAATAAGGATTTACTCTGATGAAGGTCGAATTTTCTTTGTGTGTGGAACATTTCTACATTTTTTCTATTATTATTATTTCATTTCTTTTAATTATTTAAAAATAATAATAGTTTGAATAATGTACACATGGATAAACTCCTGACCGAAACACGTGTAAGTAAAATTGATTAAAATATCCTATATTATCCATTCTATACTTTCTTTCCTTTATTCATTCTTTCAACATCCCATCGGATTCACTTCCAGTTTCATTTTACATATATATATATATATATATATATATATATATATTGTTACTGTCAGTTTCTTGCCTATGCAGTCTTTCAGATCAAGGGGTCTGAAGATTGCATTGGTAAGAAACTGACAGTAACCAGGCAGACTCCATGTCTATACTACCATAACTTATATAAATGAAACAGCACATAGGTGGGAGTAGAAAAAACCCTCTGTGTTTTATGAATGGAAAAAAACCTACAAGTATTGGTACAAGGAATTATATATATATATACACACACACAAAATGAATGAAAGAACACATAAATGTGAGTACAAAAAAAATGGTTATAATAATGGTTATTGTCATAGGAAATGGACTTGGCTTCTGGAGTTCAAATTGTGGATGAGGCTGTCTGCATTTCACATAGTGCTAATACCCTTGGGAAAGGTATGCATCCAACTATTCTCCTTCCAGCTATGGCTACATAGTAGACCAAACTGGGCTCTTTAACGTTGTTTAGGCAAC
>CM042160.1:74258428-74278428 GCA_023376005.1 Doryteuthis pealeii | reverse complement strand
ATGTATTATATATACTTATAGTCTGAAAGATATCCTAGATAGTTAACCATGTTCTATAATTAGAATTACAAAAATATATTTAGATATTGATGTACTATGTAAGTATCTATTTGCTTATGGTGTGAGAAGTGTCTATATTAATATGAAATAAAAATGAGTATTTTAAAAGTGTGATGCATGTCTCTCTCCTCCTTCACTGATGCTAGTATATGAAAATAATTTCACTTTAGTCTGGATCAGATATACTTGAAGTTAATAGTTAATAGTAACTCTATTTCTGTCTGTCTGTTTGTCTGTCTCTCAATCTATTTCCAATCTCTCTTTCTTTTCTGCTGTCTCTTTCTCTTTTTCGTTTTCTCCTTTTTGTTCTACTTTTATTTATCTATATTTTTTTATTTCTATATTTTTCTGTCTTTTGCACTCTATCCCTTTTCCCCTCTCTTTCTGCCCCTCTCTCTCTCTCTCTCCTTTTTTGTCCTCTCTCTCTCTCTCTTCTCTCTCTTTCTATGTCTGTTCCCCTCCTCTCTCTCTCTCAGGCCGGGTTAGCTCAGTCGGTAGAGCGTTCAACTAGAAACCACAAGGTTCCTAGTTCGATTCCGGTCCTCGCCAACCCAGCGTATGAGTAGCACAGGGATCTGTGCGGTAAAGTAAGGAGCTGATGGTAGGTGTAGCGCTCCACTACAGATGCCAAACAATCTCCTTGGTCTAGCGCTATTGAAAAGGGGATAGACTCCTTCGCTGATTGGTTGATACCGACTTTAGGCCGCCCCGACGACTTTACTTACTTATATATATTATATAATATGTGTGTGTGTGTGTGTATTTGGGCAGCATTCTTTCATTTATACATGTAGAATTAAACAAAAGGCACGTCTCCTGTTTAACAATTTTATAAACAATCTTTTCAAGCTTTCTGGCCAACTTTTTTTTTTTACATTGGGATGGTAAAAAAGTTGGCCAGAAAGCTTGAAAAGATTGTTTATAAAATTGTTAAACAGGAGACGTGCCTTTTGTTTAATTCTACATGTATAAATGAAAGAATGCTGCCCAAATACACACACACACACACACACTAATATATATATATATATATATATATATATAATGTTGTCCTTAACTTTTTTACATTACCAGAATATTCCATTATCCAATATAAAAAGATGTTGA
This sequence comes from Doryteuthis pealeii, assembly GCA_023376005.1. Classification (NCBI taxonomy): domain Eukaryota; kingdom Metazoa; phylum Mollusca; class Cephalopoda; order Myopsida; family Loliginidae; genus Doryteuthis; species Doryteuthis pealeii. The sequence continues at coordinate 74,277,261 of CM042160.1, read as the reverse complement.
AATGAGTAAGAAGAAAACTAGATTCATATGTTAATTTGAGAATGATTCAAAGCAAAACCTTCCTTTATAATAACAATAAAAGAAAAGTAGTAATTCAAAAATCTCTTCGTCTGTGTTGCTTTTCTAAGAAAAACATTTCCAACATATTCACATGTGAATGTCTTTCTCCACAGGTCATAACTATTATTAATTCTTCTCTTTAAATTATTAAACCTTGGACCAATACAAGAAGGTATGTGCGTCCTTATCAGGAATCAATATAATAATAAAAAAGGTAATGGAAGTTGTGTATTTGTTGAAAGTGTTTGTCTTTGAGTACTTACAATGTATAATAAAATAATACTCAGGCTGAAATATTGGGCTTATGGTGTATTGTAAAATAATACTCAGGCTGAAATATTGGGCTTATGGTGTATTGTAAAATAATACTCAGGCTGAAATATTGGGCTTATGGTGTATTGTAAAATAATACTCAGGCTGAAATATTGGGCTTATGGTGTATTGTAAAATAATACTCAGGCTGAAATATTGGGCTTATGGTGTATTGTAAAATAATACTCAGGCTGAAATATTGGGCTTATAGTGTATGTAAAAAAGTAAAGTTGGCGTAGTAGACTATTGTTGGTATCAGACTGACAGTGAGGGAGTCTATTCTCCTGAACTACACTTAACATCAGCTCCACACTTCACTGCACATATCACTGTCTATTCACACGTTGAGTTGGTGAAGGGCCGGATATCGAACAAAGAACCTAGCGATTCCTAGTCAAGTGCTCTACAGACTGAGCTAAAACTGGCCCCATATATATATATATAATATATATATATATATATATATAATTTGGGAGAATATGTGCTTACTTGAAGTTACCTAATTTTGAAAGTTAATTAATTAATAATTAATTAATTAGGCGGGAATACCTATTCAAATGTAAGGCTAAACAAATCGAGAAAAATCATGTTTAGCCTTACATTTGAATAGGTATTCCCGCCTAATTAATTAATTAATTAATTAATTAACTATTAATTATTAATTAATTAACTTTCAAATTAGGTACGACTTCAATTAAGCACATATTCTCCTAAAAATTGTCCGCTAAAAAAAAAAAAAAAAAAAAGCCATATCAAAACACATCGTTTGTGTATTTACTTCTCATATATATATATATATATATATATATATATATATATATATATATATATTGAAAATTTTTCGTTTAAGTAAAAGAATAAAATAATTATTGTAACATGATAGAATATGAAATGTAATGTTCTAGTTCATTTGAACAAAGGATTAGTTTCTAAAAAGATATCAATAACAGATACGCTTCCTATCTGTTCCTTTACTTATTTTTAACTCTTAGAAAACTTGGCCTCACATCCCTTGATCTCCTAGATGAAAAATAGATAAAAATGTAAAATATTGTACTCTCTGAGTTAATTGTTCCTAGGCAATAGTGATGTAGAAATGGGATTTTTTTTTAGATAGAATTCAGTCTATCCTACCTGTGATAAAAGGTTTTGGTAAATACATACAGTGTGCTTTCAACAAGGCCTAGAATCAGCCAACTGCATACCCTGCAGAGGTGTTGAGATCCTACCACCACCAAAAAAAAAAATCTTGTTAGGCGATAGTAATGTAGAAATGGGAATTCCTGGTTAGAATCCAGCCCACCCTGATCATATCATAGGGGTTGGATTAATACATACATTGCCCAGTCAGCTAGGCTTAAAATCAGCCAACTGAATACCTGGTAAAGATGTTGAGAGATGTTTTTAAAAAAGAATTGAGTTTTATAAAGATGTTGAATACCCATCAAGTATGAATAGAACAAAATGTTTTTGGCATAAAATAACCCAACAAGGGTTGATATGTCATAAAGTCAACCAAACCAAACCAAACCAGCTGCTTGGCTTTTAAGGGATAAACTGCAAAATGAATTGGAAAGGATTTATTTACTAAATTGGATTATTTTAACACTATTGCATTAACCAAAAGAAAAAGGGAAAAAAATCTTGCAAGGCAACAGTGATGTAGAAATTGGTATTCAGGCCATGTGTATATATATATATATACACACACACACACACACTTGCTGGATTATTTGGTGGATATAAGGTGTGCTGCAATACACCACTTAAATTTATAGACTAAGCGAGGTCATATAGTTTAAAGTTTAAACCTCAGCCAATCAACAGCCCGAATGTGTGGCTGGTTGACTACTTAATTACTGATACTGAGAGACGTCCATTTGCAATCATTGACGAAGGACTTGCCAGACTGAGGAGCACCAAGGAACAGCCAAAGGATTCTTTACCCATAGATCAAAACCACGCTCTGTTTAACACAAAGGATCTCCGCTGGACAAGCGCTCTTGTTTGAAGCCTAAAGGATGGCCCATAAAATTGTAATAGGAGCATTAATTCTTTCAACTTAGAATCAGCAAACTTTTTTCATGGTAGGTCAAATAATTTAAAAAAATAATGAGCGCGGGCCACATTATTATTGTGTTCAATACTTGTTAGCCAGAACGAAAGCTCTGAGAAAAAGATGATAAACAAAATTTATCTTTTTATGTTATATTCATGGATGAGTGGCATAAGATGCACAAAAACAAACTACAGTCAGCGGACCGTAGTTTGGTGACCCCTGTTCTTAGGGTTAAATGATGTGCCAGCAAAAATCCAAGGGAAATAATTAAGAATTAATATAATAAGTATAAATTGTTTAATGTTTTATTTAAACTCTGATTTGTTCTCCTCACTAATAGAGCTGATAAAAAAATATTATGCATCTGGGTAATCTGAACATTAGGTACATTAATGAAAATAACCTCCCCTTGTTTCTTTCACGTTGAGGAAGCTGTCTGTTTTGGTCGGCCATTTTCATTTCACTGTTAATCTACACTGAAAATACAAATTTGCTTGAATCAATACAATTGAATGTTTTAACACAAAGATATCATAAAATGTGTTCTTAATTGTGCTTGTGCATTATTTGAAATGAACTTAATTGTTATTAAGAACACATTTTATGATATTTTCGTGTTAAAACATGCAGTTGTATTGACGGTGAAATGAAAATGGCCAACCAAAATAGACGGCTTCCTCAAAGTGAAATAAACAAAGGGAGGTTACTTTCATTTATGTAGCAAATGTTCAGATTACCTGCATCTGATAACATGTACATAGAATATATATTAATTTAATCCTATTAGAGGGGTCTGTTAATTCCGTCTCCCGCAGGGGTCACCCTCCCCTAGAAAACCTGGGTTTCTTGAGTATGACATTAAACTGGAGCTCTCAAGAGGGGCAAGTCATCCCTTCATCGCTGGAGAGTCCATGTGGCATTGTGGATAATATACGCTACTACTACATCATAGTAACATAAGATCATACTCCACTTGTGCTATTATGTGCACTTGGGAGGAATCCTCTTGGGAAAGGTATGAATCCTCCCTCATCCCTCCAGCTATGGGTTAAATAGTCCCACTACTGTTCTTCTACAAATATGACTTTAGCATTAAATAATCCATGTAAGTTGACATGCCATTAAACAAAGAAAGCAAACCTTCATTGCCATTACTCCCAGTTCTACTCTGACCTGGAGTGGTAGTACCTGTTAAGGTCTCATTTCTGGGTCAAATTAATCTAGGAATACTTGAAATTATATATCTTTGTGGAAAGAAGTTATTGAATAGGAATAGTTACTTGAAGTTATGTAATTGTGTACTAATTATTTTTAATAATAGTTACTTGAAACTATAATTGTTTACAAATGATTATCATTAGTTACTTGAAACCATATAATTGCTTGTAAAAAAAGAAACTGACTTTGGTATTAAATTACCCAATAAGGGTTGACATGCCAACAAACTAGCCCACCTATATATTGGGAGGAGTCCAACTGGGTAACATACTGAACTGAGAGTGATAAGTGGGTTCAAACTCCAGTTGCACTATTATGTTCACTTTACTCCTAATACTCTTGGGAAAGGTATGAATCCCCCCCCTACTGTTCTTCTACAAAGGTGGCTTTGGAATTGAATAACCAATGAAGGTTGATATGCATTTAAAACAAAGAAACAAAACACTTATAGACTTTGCTGGTGATGACGTTAAACTACATCTAATGAGGAAGTTTCGGTTCTGGAGCTCTGTGGATTGGGGAATACACCTTCGTTGCCATTACTGCCAGGTCCACTCTGACCCAAAGAGGTAGTACTTGTTAGTGTCCCATCTATGGGTTAAATAGAAAAAAATGAGTTTGAAAAAAAGAAATTGAATATGAACAAAACGAAGAAAACAGAACATCTTCAGCATAAAATAATCCAGCAAGAGTTGACATGCCATAAGATTCAACCAAGCAACAACTAAAATATGCAGTAGCTGTTTGTATAACCATGACATATATAAGTACAAGAAGCGGCTACCCAGCATCACCTGGGTAGAGTTGGTGGGGGGGCTGGTGTATTAATTTGTTTACTTTTAAGACTCACAAATGCTGGACATTTTTAAGTAGAATTTCAATTCTATGTGTATTTTAATTTTTAAATATCTATGAATATAGATCAAATAAAAAAGCAGTGATATTTAATATGTGTATATATTTACTTTGTCGATTTTTCCTTTTATTCTTATATTTTCATCCAGACATACATACATACACACAACTGCCCTTTATATATGTACTAGAAGCGGATACCTGGCGTTGCCTGGGTAGAGTGAGGGCAAAAATGTCTCACAGGTCGATTATTACTGAATTGGGAGTCAGATCCCCGCAGGATGCCCCATTAAAATCCCTACGTAAAAAAGACCTTGTGTTGATCCAGCCTGGTGGGGCATTCTGAAAAAAAAATGAATGTCCCTATCTAAAATATTAAATTATTAAATGGGGGGGGATGCTATTTCCTATTCAAATTTTATTTTTAACTATCTTCCCGAATATAAATCAAATCTTCATTATTTTTGCTCAAAGAGCAAGATTTGGTGATAGTAAATGTGTATATATATTTACTTTGTTGTTAAATGTTTTATTTCCATAGTTTCCTCTGAACATACACCCATACATGCATACACACAACTGCCCTTTATATATGTATTAGAAACGGCTCATCGGCATCGTCTGAGTAGAGGGAAGATAAAAAAAAAGTTAGTCTCGCAGATCCATTATTACTAATCACAAGTTTGATCCTTGCTGGATGCCCATAAAAATCCCCATGTAAAAAAACACCTGGTGGGATGTCAGGAATTTTTTTCCCCAAATATAGATAAAATCTTCATTATTTTCACACCAAAAAGCAAGTTCTGATGATAGTGAATGTGTATATATATATATATATATATATATATATATATATTTATATAAAACGTTAATTGTTTTATTTTCATAGTTCCCTCTGGACATACATAAATTCACATAACTACTCTTATATATACTAGCAAATACATATAAGTATTTAGTTAAATTTTATGATAAATATGATATTAATTAGAAAAATGCTGTATAAGAATGCAGATAAAAAATTTGGAACAGATATGATTAAAAATAGAACAACTTTGAAACTAACTCTTCCATCATTTTCCATTACTGTCTTTATTGGTAAATTTTCCTAATTAAACTGTTTAGTTAAAATAGGAAGTAAAGAATAATATTACAGTTGTTAATGGATTTCTTTTAAGATTTATTGAAAATTGTATATTCAATAAGATATTAGAAATCAATAATACTAAGCATATATTTATTAAAATCAAATTTTTTAATATCAATATAAATTAATTAACAAAACATTTTGTTGTATATATTACAAATGTTATTAGAAAGTAGAAATGGTCAACAAATGATGAAAACAATTTATTTAAAATTGAGCATGTTGAGGTTTAAATGCCTTTATAATAATATATATATATATATATATATATATTATATATATATATATTATATATATAAGATAGATGCCTCCCTCCTGTTTTTTAATGAAGCCTTACATTGGAACTTCACTGACACCTAATGAAGCTCAAAATCAGAAATTCTCACCTAACACAATGATCATCACTCGGGAGATGGGGCACTTGCAAATATGATGTGGTATTATAAGTGGTTCATCCCCCCCCCCCCCCAAAGAGAATAGCACTGACAGTTTGAATCCCAACTTCTTAGCTGATGAGTTGTGTTAATATTGAAAAACTTGTAGATCTACAATGACCTTCAGATATTCAAGAAGTGAATAATTTCTGTTTGTAGCCGTATATTTTTGCACAGTACTCCTTTTTACTCCAGAGTATTCCACCAGGTATTCTTCGTTCGTAAGATTAGAACACGTTCAGTGTTTTTGGAGCCAGGCCTATTCTTTATATATATATATATATATATATATATATTTATTTATTTTTATTCTTTTCTTTTTTTTTTTGTTTTGTTTTTGCTACCTTTATCCACCTCCCTGTCTTCCTCGTTATCTCCATGGACCCCGCCTTGTTCTTGATGCTTACCTGGCAGCCTTCCCTGTCTTCATCTTTTTTTTTTTTCCTTCTTTTTTTCTAGTGCCCCCCCCTCTTTCTTCTCAGCCGTTTCTTGTTCCTTATTGCATTGGCAGGTAAAAAAGATGGTAGACAAATTTATTTTGCTGCCTCTCTCGTCAGTATTGTTTTTCTCTAAAGGCCGAACACACATGGGATGGTAAATGGTACAATGTTAGCTTACCTTTCAATAGATGCACAATTGTTGTATAAAACTAACAGAATTATTAATGTATGTGTTTGCGTGTTTGTTTGACAAATAAGTCTTTAAATGCAGATTTGAACAGGGTTGTCAGATTTATTATTTTTTACTTGATGACCTGTGAACCCGTTGGATTCTCATTGTAACAGCAACCTTGCTTGTTGATGTTGGTGGGGTGTGAATGTGGGTGTACATGTTTCTGTTTGTTTCTCTGCCTTTCTATCTATATATCTACCTATCTATATCTATATATAACGTGTGTGTAGAAATGTAGACAAACACGGGATGTTACAAATATATATATATATATATATATATATTATAAAGGGCCAGGTTAGCTCAGTCGGTAGAGCGTTCGGCTAGAAACCACAAGGTTCTTAGTTTGGATACCTGCTCTCACCAACTAGCATATGAGCGGTAAAGTGAGGAGCTGATGGTAGGTGTGGCGCTCCACGTCAGACGCTAAAAATAATCTCCTTGGTCTAGCGCTTGTGAAAAGGGGACTCCCTCGCTGTCTGGTTGATACCGACATTAGGCCGCCCCGACGACTTACTTTTTACATACACACACACAAATAACTAAAATATTTTACAGCTTGGTGCTCAGAATGAAGGGACCTACATGCTAGGAGGGTTCTAAGGGTTAAATATTTTTATTTTTGGAACCCCCCCCCCATCATGATTTTAAGATTGAAGAAAAAAAAAAGGTGGGGGGGGCATGAGTCAGTCACTAATTACTAAAAGTTTGATGGTAATTATAATAAATAACACTTGCCTCATTATAGATGAGCAGACCCCCTCAATCCTTTACAAAGTTATTAAAAACCCAAAGATTTATCTATTTACCGTGCCTTGTCAGGTGCCCATTGGCTGACTGTTATCATTGTAGGAAGTAGACAAGGTAACCCAACAAATCCTGTAGTAGTTCTAATACCATTGGGAAAGGTATGAAACAACTATTCTCCTTCCAGCTAAGGGTAAATAGTAGAGTCCATTCAGGATGTGACACAAGCAGGGCTGTGGAATCGGAACACAAAACCTCCGACTCTGACTCCTCTATTTTTGGTGCCTCTGACTCTGACTCCTCTATTTTTGGTGCCTCTGACTCTGACTCCTCTATTTTTGGTGCCTCCGACTCTGACTCCTCTGGTGCCTCCGACTCTGACTGGTGCCTCCGGACTACTCCTCTACTCTGGTGCCTCCGACTCTTGACTGACAAATAAACATTATGCATACACTCATAGCTTGAGTAGGTCTATATCAACAAAGAAAGATATTGTGGCTTTTATATCTTTTTACTTATTCATTCTTTAATATTTTCTAACAGAATTAGAGACAAAATCTTTGACAGGATATAGAAGAAATAACAATAAATATAAAAATCCTATAATGAGAGACATATATATATATTTGTAAATAAGTACAAAACAAAAATAAAACTATTTCATAATAGAAGTTGAAATATTATCTTATACAGGATATAAAAGACATGATAAAAATTGGTTCATAATAAATATAAAAAAACATTGTTTTTTTTTTTTTATTCTAGAGTGTGCACTATATAACTTTACAAACTAAACAAGGGCTTATATATATATATATATATATATATATATATGTGTGTGTGTGTAAATTCAATTGGGTTTGAAGTGTGTATAGTTTTACTGATTCCAACTCCACAGCCCTGGACACAATGTCAATTTTTTAGAGCAGAGTTTAACAGGCTCGACTTCAGAATTTTCCTTCTAGACTGGTTGATAAAGAGTCGTCTGCCCTACTATTTACTGATAGTTGGAGGGAAAATTGTTGGATGCTTACCTTTCTCAAATGCAAGCATCCTCATCCAGGATTTGAACTCATGTTGTTGTGTCCATTTCCTACAACGTTAACCACTACACCAAACTTGAGATGTAGGACATAAATGATGGCCTTCACCCAAAATAAAAAACTTCTTTTGGCATTAATTTGATTTTGCAGAAATGTGAGACTTGGTTGGCAGAATAATTGATACTCCCTAAAGTCTTACAGTTCATTAGTTATGACTGTTGACTTCTGGGAAATATTTAGTGAAAACAATCATCAGTGCTAAGGGTCCTTTTTTGGGGGGGTGATGGGGTTTAAAGGTATTTGGGGTTCACCCAAATGTTTATATTAATTTTGTTTTAGGGCCCATTTAGCTCAGTCAGTAGAGCATTCACTTAAGAATTGCAAGGTTTTCGGGTTCAATACCGGTTACCACCAACTCGTCATGTGTAGCACAGCGTGAGTAATCTGATTTATATAGTAAAGCTGACAGTGGCTGCATACAATTCTCTGGGGTTTTGCAATACAGACAGATCTCCTGGTTTGGAATTCAGAGTTTTCCTTCTCCTAGATTGGTTGCCTAACCAAGCTTAAAGAGCCCAGTCTACTTCACTATTACATCACCACACACACCTCCTAAAACAAGTAATTAGTATAGTGGGTTATGTGCTGGTCTGCAACATCGTAGTAAGTGGGTTAGAATTCCAGTCCCACTATTATGTTCACTTTCAAACCAATACTCTTAGGAAAGGTATGAAACCACTCATCCCCCATCTTAAGTAATCTTTCTAATTTAATGTATTTCATTAAATTAAAACTTAAATACTTACACCTGGAGGGTGAATATTCTTGCTTGACTAGATAAATTGTTACGATTTGTGTGGCCGTTTTTAGGCTGTAGGTGAGAGCAGTTTCACATTAGAGATCCCTTGTGCCATAAAGATGGATTCTTGTTAAAGAATTGTATAATCCTTGTCCGTTGGTCCATATTAAAAAAATTGTATAATCCTTGTCTGTTAGTCAGTGTTAAAGAATCGTATAATCCTTGTCCATTCGTCTACATATTCCATGAGCAATTGAACAACAATCCACCAACATCTTTAAATAATTAACCAACTACATGTATTTTGATTGGTTGATTCAGTCTATGCAGCCTAGAAGAGTTTATAAATTCAAGTTGTGATCTTCAGCACACCCTATATCAAAAATGGAAGTGCTGCTAAGTTTAGGCCATACCAATGAAATAATATTTTAAAATTCTAATTGATTTTTGAAAAAAATTGAATTAACCATAGAAATGCTGTTTGACTCCATGCATGGAAACATGCGGTGTAATGATTAAAGTCATGTGAAATGGATTCGTTGCCGTGAGTTCAAGTCCTAGATGAGGCTGTTTGCATTTTCACTTGGCGCTAATACCCTTGGGAAAGGTATGCATCCTACTCTCCCTCCTGCTAAGGTAAATAGTAGGGCAGACTGGGCTCTTTAACCTTGATTAGGCAACCAGTCTAGGAGAAGGAAAACTCTGAATTCAAACCTGTTAAACTTTGCTTAATAAATTGACTTGTGTCACATACCACTCCTGTGGTATTGGTACACATAGTCATTATCCAGGAATTGAACCCTCATGCTGTGTCCATTTCTTATGATGATAACCAATTAAATTATGGCCGCTTTCCTTATTTTTCTCATCCTATAGACTTCTATGCTCTGTAGCCTTTTGTTGTTAATATCTTTAAAACACAAATGTTATCAAAAAGAATGGATATCTGTGATGCCAATATTGTACAGAAAGTATTTTGTTAATGTAAGTTCAGATTTTGGCTGTCTAAACAGTAAACTAAGCCCTTCAGCAGACACAAAACTGTGGGAGTGTGACTGATATTTAATTTGGTTGCTTGTTTAGCAGAGAAGATGTAATCTCCCAAATGGATAAGAAAATTTATATTTAACACTTGTACGAGATAAGACTTTTTCTTCTTACCTGAGGTTATTAGAAGTAAAGAGGTGAAAGGATTTTATGTTTTACTGTGAATTACAAACTTCTTTTTTCTTTTCCTTTTCCCCCTTTTTAAAAATTTTTTAACAAGAGTTTTTTTTTTTTTTTTTTTTAACTAGCAAAAATATGCGTCCACTAGGTGCAAGTTTTAATGTATTTAAGTTTTAATGTATTAAAATGTATTTAAAATGTATTAAAATAGAAAATGTATTAAAATAAAAAATTGAATTAGAAAGACTAACAAAACTAAATAAGAACGAATATAGAAATATTACACTGATTTTAATGTTATTTTAATTGATTTCTATATAAAATTACATACAGGATTGATAATAACATGATAGTATTAGAAATCAGTAACACCAAATTATTCCCACCATATTTTTAGAGATATAAATAGCACATATTTCAGGATTTTTAAATGCATTAACTTTTAATGTCCTATACCACCTCATTCTATCAGAAGTCACATTCATTTTCCTAATCTGCCCTAAATGATAGCCTTTGTTTAAATGTAATATTAAACATATTTAGAAGAAGTCTTTATTTTAAGGGAAATATCTCGGGTTAACTTAAAATGAACAGGCCATTTTTAGCCATTTTTTGATAAATCATTATAGGAATAGGCTCTGGAATTCTCAACAGGATGTTAAGAGTTAATAAATGTACAGTTTTGAGGTAAAGCTAACTCAGCTAGGCTTTGATCGAGTTATTATTATTAAATAAGATACTAATTAAGATTAAATAATGACCATTTCATAATTGTTGAGAATATAACTTGAATAACTGAAAGATCGACATAGTTTCGGTTATAGATACAGTTACATAATCTCCATTATAATAAGATTTGATATATGTCTGTAGGTTTCATACGCTCACACACAGTGATGTATTCTGTTGGATAGATTCACAGCCATCTTTGCGGTTTCAAATCCTACTAGTTCTAGGTAATTAATTTTTAGTGTGAACAGACAAACAAGTTTAGTGACAACAGATTTTATCTAAATAAATATCCATTCCTGATTTGAAATATTAGTTAAAACAATAATAAATAAATCCCCTTCACCAGGAGAGGAGTGCATGATGTAATGGTTATTGCTGTAAAAAATGAACTCAGCAACCCAAGTTCAAATCCTGCATGAGGCTGTTTGCACCTCAATTTGTGCAAATGCCATTGAGAAAGGCATGAATCCATTTCTCTTTCTCCCAAATTATTGGTAAATAATAGGGCAGACTGGGCTATTTAAGTAAAGCAACCGATCTAGAAGAACTCTGAATTCAAACCAGTTGTAGATATTTACCCAACCCATTTGCCAAAGGTAGGATGTGGCGCAGTCAGAAGTATGGGGTATCCAACAAGAATCAACTAGTTATTCAGAAATAATGGATTTGCAAGATTAGCTTGCTAACCATCACACTACAATCAGATGCCCTGCTTAAAAATTGACCTCTAAAACAAATGTATCCTGCCTATAGCATGGGGGAGGGGTGAGGTAAATACATACATATCCTACACTATATGTAACATTTGTTAATGTTAAAAATTGGTGAGATTTTTTTTTAACATAGCCTTTTCTTTTTTTTTCTTTTAAAAATTTTAAAAATTCTTTTTTTATTTCATTCTGAAGGATTTTTTTGTTTACAAATTTTAATCTAGATGAATACCTAAAAGGGGGTGATTTAAAGTTCTAGACCATACCAAGTAGTAAATAACCTTTTTATAATTTTAACTCTTAATATCCTATACCACCTCATTCCGCTCGCCCAGAAGTCACATTCGTTTTCCTAATCCAACCCAAACAATAGCCTTTGTTTAAATGTAATATTAAACATATTTAGAAGTCTTTGATTTAAGGGAAATAATAGGTAACTTTAATTTATTGATAAATCCTTATAGGAATGGGGGTATGAACTTAGAGAATTCTCAACAGGACCTTAAGAGTTAACTGATTTTTGAAAGGATTGAAGAAACCAGAGAAATAATGTTTAAAGTGTGTTGAATTTAGAAATTAATATATGAAATGTCATGTACATTTTATGGTTTTAGTTCATTCCATACTTGGTTGGGACAAGAACTTTTCAGCATCTTTGTTATTTTCATTGTGAAATAGTCATGTGATAAAGTCTGCTCTGTTGATATAATAACACTTGTATTTCTAAACATATTTAATGTAAATACTGTTATGGAAAAACATTCTACATTTACAGAAAATATTTGCATTGAATATTTTCATCAATGGAAGAGAATTTTTTTTGGTGAGGTCCCCCTTAGGGTAAAAAGGGGATTTCCAAAAGCAAAATTATTTTTAATTTGTAATACTTTTTGTACTGTATACTGAAGTTTTCAGTACTTTGATTGAAAAGTCAGCCCCTAAAGGGAAGTAATTAATAATCAACAGTTTTTTTTAAAGAAATTCATCAATGTTTTTTATTTTATTTTAATAGAATAGTCAACACTTAAAGGGAAGTAAGAAATTCATCAACATTGGTTTTTTTTTTTTAATAGAATAGTCAACACTTAAAGGGAAGTAAGAAATTCATCAACATTGTTTTTTTTTAATAGAATAGTCAACACTTAAAGGGAAGTAAGAAATTCATCAACATTTTTTTTTAATGGAAAAGTCAACACTTAAATGGAAGTAAGAAATTCATCAACATTGGTTTTTTTTTGGGTTTTTTTTTTTTAGAATAGTCAACACATGAAAGTGAATAATAAATTTATCAACATAGTTTTTTTCTTAACTCTAGAATAATCAGCCCATGAATGGAAATAATGAATTTATCAACCTGTTAAGTTTTCTGTAGATTGGTTCCTATTTAGAACTTTGGTAGATAAGAAATAAACAATCTGTTGAATTAAATTGCCAAATGGAAATTCCCCCACCCCTTACCTAATGCACAACTTTTGCAAGATGCTCCAACGTGTCCTACCATTTTGGTCTGTTTCTTTGTTTGGCCTCTTGCCATTTTCTTTATACGTCATTTACAGTAGCATAAATTTCTGGATCTACAAAAGTAAATCCATGATTTACTGTCAAATTGTCGTATCCTTCATCTCCAAAAGTTTGTATTGATGCTAACACAAACAAGTGTTTTGTTTTTTTTAAAATTATTATTTAAAAAATTTTTGTGATATAAATTAGTTTTGTTATAAAGTTTTTAAGTGAATCTAAAAATGGGTTAATAGAAAAAAAAGGATAGACTCTTCAGTAGAATAATAACATTTTTATATTCATCAGTTGTTTCCCTTAGCTCTACTTTAAATGGGCAGGGCATTTTTGTACTTATTTAGTACCATATGCCAAAATGAGTCATCCTACAAATAACTCTATCTATCTATCTCTCTCTCTCCCCCCTCTCTCTCTCTCCCTTCTCTCTCTCTCTCTCTCTCTCAGATAATGTGCTTAAATTTGCAAGTACTTATATACAACTAAAAGCATATAGAATACTTATAGGAGTTCAGTTATAGAAAAGGTTGCTCAACAAACTTTTTTGCATCCAATAATTGGTGATTAATGAATCATAGTAATTAGCTAATTTTTATGACAGGAAAATGTGAGATGGGTAGCACAGTCAGTAGAGTAGCCGGCTAGGAATTGCAATTGTATTGCACAGTTTATGTCTGGTCTGTTCAGTAAAGTGGGGAGCTAACGGTAGGTATAGCACTCCACTTCAGTAAAAACAATCTGCCTGATCTAGTGCTAGCAAAAAGAGGATAGACTCCCTCGCTGTTTGGCTGATACCAACAATAGGTCACTCCAACAACTTTATATATAAAATTTTCATGGTAGAGCACTGTAGGGGAGACTTTAGTTGAAATTTCACTGTTTATCGTAAGCATTTACTCGCCTGTTGTTTACAGACTTGAGTTCTCTGGTCATTGTAAAAACATATATCCTGTAAGTATGTATAAATTAATTGTTCACGGCTGTAATCGTAAGGAACTGGGCAGACGAAAATTCTGTTGGGTTTCACTCCTGGCTAGAGGTAGCTGTTAAAAAAGTCGAGCTGCACTGATGAGACGTAAATGTTGAAATGTGTCTGTGGATGACTGCTATATATCTATATACACACACACACACACACACACACACAAGAAAATCATTCATTAAATTTAAAAAAAAAATTTTTTTTCATAAATGTGAACTCTGCATTGTTTGGAATTGGTTTATAGCAAAAATTATTTTAATTTTGCAAAAATATTTGTTTTGAGGCTATTCAAAATGGGTTCAAATCAAAGTGCTTGATGCTTGGACAGTGGTCTGTCATAAAATCTTTGGTGGCTGAGAAGTGCAAACCATCTGAAATTTACAGAAGTATTTGTACAGAGAAGCATGTTTTAGTAAAAAACAAATGTTCACAATAGGGCTAAACGTGGGTTTACCACTACACAAGCCTGTAGGGAAAAGATAATCCATAGAGTGGAAACAGGATGACTTTCAGTAAAGGAAAATATCCGGGTGCAGTGCTCAGTAAAGAAGGTCTTGCTGATAGTCCTCTGGGACATGAAAGGACCCATCACTATTAATTTCCTTGGAGAGGGTGCTATTGTCAACTCTGTGCTAGACAAGGAGGTTATTTTAGTGTCTGAGGTGGAGCGCCACACCTACCGTTAGCTCCTCACTTTACCGCACAGATCCCTGTGCTACTCATACGCTGAGTTGGCGAGGACCGGTATCGAACTAGGAACCTTGTGGTTTCTAGCCGAATGCTCTACTGAGCTGAGCTAACCCGGCCCATAATCTTTCAGTGAGATTTAATCCCATATCATCTTTTTGCCTTGTTGAGCCAGGATTTTCCCAACGGGAAAGAGAGATGTGAATTTGAGCCTCTTTTACTATTACATTGCCATTTAACACAGGCTGTTCTTCTTCGCTGTAAAGAATGAGAATACTGAATGAATTGATACAAAAAAAAAAAGAGGCAATACCAACAATGAAATAAGATCCTAATGAAAATTAACGAGACTCTTTACTTTATCAATTCACACAAGGATTCATCTTTTTTTCTTCTTTTTCTTTTTCTTTTTCTCACCCCGATTCCAATATTTTAGATTCTACTGAAATTAGATCATCTGTATCACCATGTCAACCAACTCTGTAATTTGTTTTCAAAGCCGAACAGGAGAGATAATCTATATATTAATACTCTTGTTCCTTAATCTTCCAACCATTATCATTTTGCAACATGCTGTAGAATAATCATACTAAGTTTCAATTACCGTCGAATTGGTAAAACAAGGCAACAAGGCGCAGTAACTTAATACGCATCTAACCGTGTTGCAATCCTACTGCAGAATGCCAGAGTATTTATGAAGCCTCATAACATCATAGAAACCAAGCAGCCAATCAGGACTCAAGGAATGGAATCATCCAAATACATGAATGGACTATTCTTGAATTCCATAAGTACCAGCTGTTTTGGGCACTAGTTCAGTTGTGCTTAGCCAGTTGCTGTTGTCCAAACCAACAGTATACTGACTGACTGACTTCAACACATGCTAGTTGAATTAATGGAAATTATTTCTACCAGTTTATAAAACCAAATCAGACAGGAAAAAATCTCCCTGGTGTAACGCTAGTGAAATAGGGATAGACTCACTTGCTGTGTGGCTGATTCCAATAGGCCAATCTGCCAACTTTACTATTTACATTTGAGTACAATGATGACCCCCAGCCCACCCCAGTGGCTACAATTCTGGAAACCTTCTCTTCCTCTTCCTATCCTTTACATAGTGCTAATATCCAAGGGAAAGGTATGCATCCAACTTTTCTCCCTCCAGCTATGGGTAAATAGTTGGGAAGACTGGGCAACCAGTCTAAGAGAAGGAAAACTGAATTTAAACCTGTTAAACTTTAAAGAAATTGACCTTATGTCACATCCTTCTTGTGTGGAGTGGTTAGTAAATATATATATATATATATATGGGTTAAATAGTACCACTACTGTTCTTATACAAGGATGGTTTTAGCATTAAATAACCCACAAAGGTTGAGATGCCATTTTAAAAAAATATGAAGAAATCAAACCAAACAAGTTGTTACAAAAGTATTTATATATATATATATTATTTTCTTCTTTTTTTTTTTTTTTAAAGATAGAAGCTTAAACGAGAAAAAAAATTTTGTAAGTCAATTGACCCTCATTTGTTACGTCAAATTTGGATTTGACTAAACACTGATTGGAAAGACCAATCAATGTCTTGTATGATGATGGGACTCTGTTAGTAGATTCGGTCAGTGCTTCCAAATTACTGGGGCTACCCAATCTGAGTCAGTTTGAAGCAATTTTGGTGAAGTTAGTCAAAAGGTGAAAAAAAAAAAAATTGTACTAATGTACAATAAAAAAAAATAAATAAAGAAAATGATGATTTCACTAAATTCTATTACTGCTATTTTTGACGATGAGGGGGGGGGCTGAAATGTTCTCAGACTAACCAGAGATGGAATGACCTTGAGTCATAGAATATACATACTAGTCTACATAATCATCCTGCTGTTCAACCCTAACACCTATGATTTTCCCAACCCTATTGCCCCTATGGCAAGCTCCAACCCTTTTTATCAAATATGTGCTAGAAGGCAGTGGCTGAGGGTCTTGATATCTTGGGTATGACATTAAACTCTATCTGATGGTGAAGTTCCAATTTTGGAGCTCGGGGGAGTGTGGAATACCTCTTTATCACCATTACTCCCAGGTCCACTCTGACCCGTAGTGGTAGTACCTGTTAGGGTTCCAACTATGGGTTAGATAGAAGAAAATGAATTTGAAAAAATGTGTCTAAAAAGAAAAAAAATTGAATACCCATAAGAATGAATAAAACAAAACAGCATGAAATAATCCAATAAGAGTTGACATGCCGTAAAATCCAACCAACCTGCTTTTCAACACACTTGGGACATCATTCTCAAGTTTCTATCTGTTCTGTCATTGAGACTTAGAATATGCTGACTGCATTCTCTGCAAAGGGGATAAGACCCCCTCACCCAAAGGGGTGTCCTGAGTATACAGTTACCAATAAGCAAGAAATGACAAAAGGTCAATTTTTAAGCAGAGTTTAACAGTTTTGAATTAAGAGTTTTCCTTGTCCTAGGCAGATTTGTGTACCAAGTTTAAAGAGCCAAGTCTGCCTTACTATTTACCTATAGCAGGAGGGAGAATACTTGAATGCATACCTTTTCCAATGGTAATAGCACTATGTGAAATGCAAACAGCCTTGTCCTGTATTTGAAATTGCCATGACCATGATGATAACTGCTATACCATGAGCATCTCAAACGTGTCCTGGGTGGGACATTAAACTGCATCTGATGGTGAGGCTCCATTTCTGGAGATCTGGGTAGTACAAAGTAATCCTTTTTTTGCCATTACTCCCAGGCCCACTCTGACTTGGAGTGGTAGTACTAGGATGAGAAATTATCATACCCTGATTTTCCCAAGAAAACAATACTATGTCTTATTTGGATTATTTGGACTATTGTCCTCGTCTTTATTGTTACCTGCACAACGTTTCGGTCAATGTGCCCTCTGGCCTTCTTCAGATATTTCTTATCTAACTTGAGAACCCTCTCTTTGAACTCGGGAACCTTCATGGAACTTCAAACCTAACCCTTTATTTAATCGTGGGGGTAGACTGTTCTCATTCCATTAACCATGACTGTGTACAAGTGTTAAGCTGTGTTAATTATTCTATGTTACTGTTGCCCTGGACCAGGATTGAACCTGCAGCCTAGAGATACTTAGAACTGTATTAATGCCTATATCCACTATGCCATGTGTCCAATTGGACATGAAGACTCCCAAACTAGAGAAGGTTCCAGAGTCAGACGAGAAATACCTGAAGAAGGCCAGAGGGCATATCGGCCGAAACATTGTGCAAATAACAATAAAGACGAGGACAATAGTCTGAATAATACAAATAATCAAGCCTCATCCAAAATTCAGAAATAAAACAACATACAATAAAAACAGATAACATAAGAGAATTTAATGCATCTGGAGAGATTTTCCTCCATTTTAAAATTGCTTTTCTATATTTTTTTTTTAGATATATAAGTACTTGTCTAAATATCTGCAAAAATAAGCCCACACCATTAAATGATTTTTCTCACTATTTAAAAATAAAAAACAACAAAAAACAAACCCAAAATAATGATTCATGTGAAAAGTCAAAAAAGAAGAAAAAAAAAAACCTAATCCCAAGCTGTGACATATTTCAATGATTTTTATATCTTTCTTTCATTTTCTAATAAATTACTTCAATGTATGTAGGTCTAATGACGAAGGAAAAGAAATATTGATTTTTCAACAT
>CM042160.1:74220928-74253428 GCA_023376005.1 Doryteuthis pealeii | reverse complement strand
TTTATTGTGTACAGTGCTCAGGTGCTCCACAACTCATCAAAAGTCTCCTGTCTAGTACATAGAATAATGTATTAGTGTCAGGAACATGAATAGCGTACAGTAATAATACACATTTATGTGTGTGCATATGGTGGAAGGGGTTATTAGGTATAGTGTTGGTAGATTACAGGGAGCATAGAGGCTTTGAAAGATGCAGTGTTTCGGCAGCTTACAACAGATGCGGGCAGTTTATTCCATGCCTCAGCAACTCTGAGCATGAAATAAACTGCCTGCATCCATTGTAGGCTGCGAAATTTTATGTAAGACCAAACCGGACAACTGAAACTAACTTAATACCCCTGTAAGATTCAAAGGTTATGACAAAGTCATAACTCTACCAAAACATTTAATATAACAGCACAAGAAGTGTAGTAATATGTTACATGCAAAAGTGAGACTAAGATAGTCCATGCTGTATAAATCACTTATAATGTAATAGGCATAATACCTCATTGTGTCTCGTAAGCAGTTTGTTTGAACAATGTAGCTGCTTCTAGTATATATATATATATGCACTGGTTCCAAAATATTTAAGGTTTGTAATACAATTTTATGAAATGAGAAAAGGAAGACGATACAGAAAATCAAAATGACATGTTTCCCTATAGGGATAGCTTCTTCAAAAATGGAATTTTATTTTGGAAAAATGATGCCTAAGTATAAATAAACCTAGGTCAGAACATTCACTTAAGGAGCACAATCTACTAACCCTCACCACCTCAGCACATGAGATCAACTTGGATCTGTGCAGTAAAGTGAGGAGATGATGGTAGGTGTGGGGCTCCACCTCAGACACACAAAAATCTCCTTGTTTCTAGTGCTAGTGAAAAAGGGGGTAGACTCCCTTACTGTCCAGCTGATACCACCAATAGGACAGTCTACCCACTTTCATTTACTTACAATAATAAAGTGAGGGAGTCTATCCCCTTTTTGCTAGCGCTAAACCAGGGTTATTGTTTTTGCTGAGGTGGAGTGCTACACCTACCCACTTTACTGCACAGATCAGATTACCCAAATCTGTGCTATTCATTTGCTGAGTTGGCGGGGAAAGGTATCAAACCTCAAACCTTGCGATTCCTAGACGGGTGCTCTACCAACTGAGCTAAGCCGGAGATGGGGATATATATATATATATATATATATATTGATTATATATAGTGATACTGATAGCTTTTTGATTTGGTGCATCCTGAGAGCACATATTTTCTTTGAATGAGTCCTGGGAAAATTTATGGGTCCCAACTAAAGCTGTCTAACACCTACCTTGTAACCTATCCTGTGTAATTCATATATATAGATATATATATAGACACATGTTCACACCTACACACATATGCATGGTTGCACCTAAATATGTGCACCCAGACGTAGAAGAGCTAATAGTGTCCTGTTATTAATAACCCTATGGCTTTTCCCTGCCCTTTTAAAGGGCATCCATATTGTAGGTAAATAATTTGGTAGGCATAGACATTTTCTAATATTCTCCTGTGTTGTGTTTATTCCATATAAGTTGGCATATGTTTTTCTTATTTATAAATTGGGAAAACGAGATGCCTGGCTTGTATCAAAATAAATGGATTGTCTATCATCTATCCATATGTTGTGATGATTTGGTTTCTTTATTTAATGGCACATCAACATTCATGGGTTATTTAAGGCCAAAGCCATCTTCTAGTAGACCAGTTGTGAAAGGATAAAGGAGTTTATACCTTTCCCAAGGGTATTAGTCTGAAAGTAAATGTTGAAATGTGATGTTACATAATTATTAGATTCCTAACACTTATGTATCATTAGTGTAGAAACCATAATGGCTGTTATAATTTGCAGCCGGCGGCCTTGAAGGATTGAGTGACTCGGCTTGACCTCAGTCTGATGCTCCTTCTAGGGGATACCATGAGAATCGGTGGAGAAGACCCTTCCAGTTTAGATTAGAAAGAGAGTTTTAGTTCAGTATCAGCCAGACCACGAAGGTGTTAAGTCGTGTTAAGTGCACAGCCGACTCAATCTGCGCTGGTAGTCTGGTGGGGATTTCAGAATAAAATATGATCTAAAGCAAATCGAAGTCTTGGTTTATTATCTAAAAACTACCAATGACACAGGGATTCTGATAAAGAGAAATCCCCAATGGAAGACCAGACACGAAAGTCCCCAAGACAAAGTCCAGACGCTAGAAGAAGAACGTAAGATACCAAAGATGAGCAGAAGATGAATAGAAATAAAGAGAGTATACAACAGTGACTGGAATTTGAACTCACCTACTATGATATTGCAGACAAGTACATTAGCCACTATACCATGGAGATTCCCTGTCTATGGTGAAACAATATCTACTATTAGGACCTGTGGATATACTACAGCATGATAATTTAATTATTATGTTTGTTATGCTTACTTAAGAGCTATTGCAAAATAGTTCAATATGTAAATAAAAGTAAAGTCGTCGGGGTGGCCTAATGTCGTATCAGCCAGACAGCAAGGGAGTCTATCCCCATTTCACTAGCGCTAGACAAGGAGATTATTTTAGCATCTGAGGTGGAGCACCACACCTACCATCAGCCCCTTACTTCACCACACAGATCCCTGTGCTACTCATACGCTGAGTTGACAAGGGCCGGTATTGAACCAGGAACTTTGTGATTCCTAACCGAATGCTCTACCGACTGAGCTAAACCGGTCCTTCAATATGTAAAAAGTATAATAATCTTGATTTAACTCTCTCTCTATCTATCTATCTATCTTTTTTCTTTCTGTCTTTCTTTCTTTTCATTTTTGATTGAAACAGATTATTGTTATCGCTTCCCCGCACTCACCTCTCTCTATATCATTCTCCTACTCTCTTTCTTTCTATATTTTTTGTGTAGCATGTCCTTTTTCTTCCATTTCTTTATAATAAAAACAGAATGGTCCATTATTCAACTGAGGTGATGCCACTCATAAGAAATAAGAATTCAGTGGATAAGCAACACCAGATAATCAGGATTTCCATATTTGCATTTCCATTTGGATGATTTGGACAGTCTCATTTTTAACCAGAGGGTAGTTGCAAAATGATAATGCTTGTACTATTAAGGAACACGAGTATTGATTCATAGATTATTCTATTTCTGTCTATCATTTTGGTGAAGTTAGAAGAAAGAAAGTGTATTGATCCTAACATCATTCTGAAAACTTTATGGAGGATTTCACTATGAAGGTTTGCTGAAAAGTTCTTGTCCCAACTAAGAAAAGAATGACCTAGAACTCTGAAACATTCTTGATATACTATATGTTTATCCCTATTGAAGTAAGTAAGTCAGTCAGTCAATCAACAATTGGTTTGAGCAATGTGACTGGCCAAGCACAACTGCACCAGTGTCAAGACAACTGGTATTTATGGAAATTCAGAACAGTCCACCCATGCATTTGGGTGAGTCCATTCCCTGAGTCCTGATTGGCTGCTTGGTTTGTAGGGTCCTCTGAGGCTCCATAAATCCTGCCACTTTTCAGTGGTCTTTACGGCATCTCAGAATCGTATTGAGTTACGACTGTTTGCTGTCTTGCCAATTCGACGGTAATTGGACTTAGTATTCATAAATTTCCCTTCTTGGTTGGCTCAAGAACTTTTCAGTAGCCCCTCATTTACAGTAATTACTGATTTTAGTAATTCTCACTCCAGCTAATAGCAGGTCAGACTGGGTTCCTTAGCCATAGTACCTTATCATAAAGGTCCTTGCAACTCCAGCAAAATCTTTTGAACCATCTGGTTACCATACTGTGGATTCCACCCGATATAATTACGCTCGTAAATGGCTTTCCTAGCTTGCAATGTTTTCATTGGTTTGCATAATTTGTGCATAAAGACATCCAGACTACAGAGTTTTCATATGTTTTTATTCTCACACAATTGTTATGTATAATCAATGATCAGCAATTAGAAACCTTTAGAATGTTCTTAGGACTCTCTGACGCCAGAGTTGAGGGTGGGATTCCCAGAAAATGACCCCAACTTCAGCACGTCGAAACAACATATTCTACCGGAAGGAATAGGAATAATTCTGCTTGGTCATGTCACGTCAGCCTCTGATGAGGAGGGCATGTACATCCCACCTCTTTTTGGGGGAAGGAAAGATCAATATCATTAGTTTAGTTTTCACTCGGGACCCGGTGTAGGATTCCTATCTCGTTGATCGTCCCATGAAAAATACGCCAACCCATAAAGCTAAGTAAAATTTCTTCCGTCAGAAAAAGTTACTAGTTTATGTTCCGCCTAATGACATCCCTAGCCTGTTGGCGTCCGTTTTATCCTCCTTAAATCCTAAATAAAATGTCTTAAAATATATATATATTATGTCTTATTGTTCTTTGCCAATTTTGCATGTGCACCTTTCATGGTCTCTGATGGAACAGCGTTGTAAACATTGAAAACGTAACACAATGCAGCCGTGAAACTGCAATTAAGATGAAACTTGGTATAATTATACTGTGATCAACTAACAGTGCCTTCATCTTTTGTACAATAAATGTATGGCCAAGTTTGAATTCATAAGTTTCTCAATTAGACTACATTGCACATTCATTCTGTGAAACTTTCAAATTACACATGGAGTGATACAACACACGGTTTTCCTTCTCCTAGATTGATTTAGACAACCAGTCTAGAAGGCTGCTATCTCCCCAAACTCCCCTGAATGCGCGGGTTCGCTATCTACCAAAACTCCCCTGAATGCGCGGGCTGAATATCTCGTTAAACTCCGATGAATGCATAGGGCCAAGTGTACTTGATGTGAACAAGTGATTTAATATATCCCTATTGATAGATAAAAAGGTTGGACTTTTTATGTCAAATTGAAGGATAGTGGGGAAGGAAGCAACTATTCTCAATTGAGGGGAGAAAAGGTTCTTTCATTCCCTTTTTATCCTTTCTCTCCTCCCTCTCCCCACCTTGTAATTTTTCTTGTACATGATGCTGTTAATTAATGTTCTTTAATCTAAAAGATATTTCCAGCCTGTTAAGAATTGATAACATTTCATGACACACAAAATTTAATTGAAAAATGTGTAGCCATAAAGAAGCCATGTTTTCCAAAGATTTGCCTGTCACCACTTATTCCTGGGAAAGGAAATGTTTCATATCTTTAGGTTTCATAAGATTTCAGTTACATGGGTTTATTGCGAGGGAGCCAGTTTAGCTCAGTCGGTAGAGCACGCGCCTAGGAATTGCAAGGTTCCTGGTGTGATACCATTTCTTTACTTTATATCCATTTCTTAAATAAATTTTGCTCTACATTGTATTGAGCACTTTGTATTTGTTTTTTCACGGTCTTAACCCCTGGATAATGTGCGCTCCCAACGATCGTACCTGTACCCACCGATAAGCCACTACTCATACATAAATATTATATATATATATATATATATATAAGTTATGAAGGCACACAGTGTAATGGTTACTATCATAGGAAATGGACACAGTGAGACTAGCTCAAATCCTAGATGAGGCTGTTAGCATTTCCCATAGTGCTAATACCCTGGAGAAAGGTACGAATCTAACTATTTTCCCTCCAGCTAGGGCAGGCTGGGCTCTTTAACCTTGGTTAGGTAAACTAGTCTAGGAGAAGGAAAAACTCTGAATTCAAACCTTTTAGATTCAGCTTAAGAAACTGATTTTGTAATCTTGCTTTCAATAGCAGACCCCCACTCCTGGCTGTACAGAGCTTCACTGTAAAGGTCATCAAATTTCTAAATGCCACGCTTGACAAGACATTGAATTGTCTTGTTCATTCAGTCTTTCTTTTCCATTTATCAGTGCACAAATATCAGATCTGTGTGTACATTTTTCATTACTGGGGAAAAATGAAACTGTATTGACATAGATCTGATTCAGGACAAGGACAATTGTAATCACTCAATTTGTAGGTGGTACATTCCTTTTTCTGGTTTGGGGTGGGGGGATCAAGTATTCAACCACGCTGTCAGTAAGGTTTAATATATTGACTGCAGTGGAGTAAAGGGTAATCTGAACATTAGCTACATAAATGAGAGTAACTTTACCTTGTTTCTTTCACTCTGAGGAAGCCGTCTGTTTTTGTTGGCCATTTTCATTTCACCATAAATCAATACAACTGCATGTTTAACATGAAAATATCATAAAATGTGTTCTTAATAACAATTAAGTTCATTTCAAATAATGCGCAAGCACAATTAAGATCACATTTTATGATATTTTCATGTTAAAGTTGTATTGATTAAAACAAATTTGTATTTTCAGTGTAGATTTATAGTGAAATGAAAATGGCCGACCAAAACAGACTACTTCCTCAAAATGAAAGAAACAAGGGGAGGTTACTTTCATTTATGTAGCTAATGTTCAGATTACCAGAGTAAGACCCCCACCCACCTAAACAAAAAAAGGGGTTGACCCGGATATGGCTCTAAACTGCATCTGGTATTAAACTCTGGGAAATGTAGAGTACCCCTTTATTGCCGTTACTCTTACATCCTGGATGTGGTAATTGCATTTCACTTAGTGCCAATACCCTTGGGAAAGGTATGAATCCTACTCTCCCTCCAGCTATGGGTAAATAGTAGGGCAGACTGGGCTCTTTAACCTTGGTTAGGCAACCAGTCTAGGAGAAGGAAAACTCTGAATTCAAACCTGTTAAACTCCGCATGAGAAATTGACCTTGTGTTACATCCTGCTTGTGTGGAGGGGTTGGTAAATATATATATCCAAAATAATCCAACACTTACAACCTCAATTATTAGCACAATATAATTACAATTATGGGATGGTTTTCTGAGTAAGACAAACAAGACATGCAGGACACTGCTAGAGAAGCAAGGATGAACTCATAAGTGACATTCTCCTATGGAAACCTACACATGGGCATGCCAGTGTGGGCTGTCTAGCTAAGACCTACATTGACCAGCTCTTCACGGATACTGGATGCTGTGCAGAGGACCTCCTGAGGTCAATGAATAATAGGGACTGTTCATGAGAGATTATCATGAATATATATCCATGCTACTAGCCCGAGATTATGATGATGTATAATGGTCTGTTTGTCTTGTTCAGTAAGCATTTCAACGTACAAGGTTTAAAAGAAAATAAGCATAACTCAAGTTTGGCAAAAGGCTGCAATTTGGGGCATCTGGGGGGGGGGGGTGAATTTGAAAGGATTTCCTAACCTCTAGGCATAAAATAACACTCAGAGATGCTGATAGGTATGTGTTCTGTGTCCCTGATGCACAAAAATCTAAAAGGACAAGTAAAATCATATCCATGCATCTCTTTTTTCTTCCCTCACCATTTCAAGCCAACTGTAAATACATTTCAATAGTTTCTTAAAAACGAATAACACACGATAGGTTACAAGGTAGGAGTTAGACAGCTTTAGTTGTTTCCCCAGATCATAAATATAAACCCTACAATTTATTAAGAAAATTTAGTTGGGACCCATAAATTTTCCGGGGACTCATTCAAAGTAAATATGTGCGTCCCAGGACGCACTAAATCAAAAAGCTATCACCATCACGGACTCTACTCAGGTTGACATGACATAAAAAAAGTAACGAAATACCTCCTTCCCATTAGAATTCAATATAAGACATTGTTATTCTTTCTTGTTTTTTTTTTTTTACTCTTTTTAATTGTTTTTTTTTTTTTTTTTTTTTTTGTTACCTTAAAATACCTTTTTTCTTTATTCCAATTTGTACAAACTGACAAGTGCGTCTTTTGTCGGTGGTCATTGAACTGTTTCTTTTTCTTTGCCCTCCAGGTTGTAATTAGAGATTTAATTCAAGACAATCATCAACCAGGAGGGGGGGGCTGGGGAGTGGGGAATTGGGTTTTGGAATCACCAGCACAATTATGTCATAGTCAAGCCAGTTATGTTTCTGTGTTATTGTTTTTGTTTAATCTTGCATAGATCCTTCATTATCTCGTGTTGTTATTTCTTTATCACTATCTTATTCTTGTGTTATTTCTTAATCATTATATGTTATTATTTCTTATTATTTCTCTATCATTATCTTATTTCTCATTGTCTTGCGTTGTTATTCCTTTCTCATTGTCTTGCGTTGTTATTCCTTTCTCATTGTGTTGCGTTGTTATTCCTTTCTCATTGTCTTGCGTTGTTATTCCTTTCTCATTGTCTTGCGTTATCCTAATATAATGGAGATAGCTATGAAATGTTATCACCCTCAATATCACCCCTCTGACCACCTGTCATAATGGCCAAAGTGTTGCATGTCATGGATTGCTCAGCCACCAGGATTCCATTCTGAAGCTTCACTGGTCCCCACCCATGGCCAATAGGTGGCCCCATTGGGAGGGGGATTTTACTACTCTGTAGAGGTGCAGTCAGTGAATTCTTCTGCCCCAGCCAACAGGGTGAAATACCATGGACAGCTGTTATCTCTGAAATGCTAATTAGAATCCTTCCACTCCTTTCTAAATAGAAGCATCAATATAATCATGGACTGATAATACAATGGAAACTCAACAGGTCATTTAGTTAAGGGAAATATTTTTTTTTCCCCTTTTTCTTTGTTGAAGTTTAGTTCACTTCAACAAGTTAAACTTTTTTTCTTCTTCTTTTTAACAAAGACAAAGTTTTCAATTTACACAACCTTCCAAAATTTTGTTAAATCAACCAAGTAAGTGCATGTGTAGTATTTGTTGGTTTTGGAAAAGTAGAAATTGTTTTTCTTTTTTACTTTGTTGAAACTTTGGTTTACTTGTCCTTTTGTTGAAACTTTGGTTACTTGTCTTTTGTTGAAACTTTGGTTACTTGTCCTTTTGTGAAACTTTGGTTACTTGTCCTTTGTTGAAACTTTGGTTACTTGTCCTTTGTTGAAACTTTGGTTACTTGTCCTTTTGTTGAAACTTTGGTTACTACTGATAAAAAGCAGACACCCCCTACCCCCATAAACAATATGGAGGCCATCTGCCCTCAGAAAAAGTATCCTGTGAAGAACACATTTGTTATTTTGAGATGGTTAGTGTTAGAATATGAGGAACTTAAAAGGGCATATATCCTTTGCCCAGTCAAAGATAAAAATTATTTCTACCAAATTTATTTATACACATGAAGTTAAACAAATCATATATATATATATATATATATATATATATATGTCATCCCGAGACAGCGTGTTTCGACGTTTTGCGTTTCTTCAGTGTGGCTAGAGACAGCAACTACCTCTGACCAGGAGCGAAACCCGACTGACTTTTTGTCCACCCAATTCGTTAACCTCCAGCCATTTGACAGCTGACGTAAAGGGGTGGTGTTTAAACTATTAAATACATACATTTGTTTATATATTTTATGATAACCAGAGAGAGATCCAGTCTGTAAACAGTCAATTATTGCTTTATGCAGGCAGTGAAAGTTAATTTAAGTCACCCCTAGAGAGCTCTACAGGGTTTTGGGAGCATATAATAAGTCATCCACAGACAACGTGTGTCGACGTTTCACGTCTCTTCAGTGTGGTTAGACACAGCAAAATCCGATATATATATATATATATATATATATATATAAGCTTCATAATAATGCCCAACTTCAACATAAAAAAGTCATAAAAATAAATATATATATATATTATATATATATATATATATAATGAATGAGAAAATGTGAAAAGTATTAGCATGAAAAGGGGCTCAATGCTAATAAAGCAGAGCATATTTATAATCAATTGTAATGCAAATTTGTTTTATTATCATTTTTTTAAAACACAGATTTAACGTCATCACATCACGTGAACACGATCCATGTCACATAAACGTTAAACAGTTTAAAAAAACAATTTTTAGCTTTATATTATCCCATCGCGTGAAAACGCTTCACGTTTTTATATAAATGCTAAAAAACTACTGGTTTTTAAAATCTCAACCACTTAAAAAAAAAAAATCTCAACCATTTGACTCATCTGATGATTGCATAACCATAAAACTTTAAGTTATGAGTCCAAATCCATAATATTACAATTGATTTTATATATATATATATATACACACACACACACACACACACACACACATACACGCGCTTCCCTAAAAGTAAAAAATCTTAACAACTAGTCATTTGGCTATAATGAATTAATTTATTTCAACAGCTCCTTTATGAAAGAAATCTGCTTCCTCCGATAGCCATCACTTAAGTTTTTTTCCACTTTTATGGAAGTATGGCTATTGCTCTGTATGAAATAATATAATTGTCATAGATTGTGCTCTCCTGGGGACTTGAACTGAACCTCTATATATGTCTATGGATCTGTTTTAGATATATATATTTTGTAGATAGAGGAATTATATATATCAATTAAATAACAACAACCAAACAACTTGGCAACCACCATGTAATTTAATATATATATTATAATTCCTCTATTTACAAAAAAAAAAAAAAGATTATCTATATCCTATGCTCATGGTGTTAGGTCACATGGATACGGACCACTGACTTGAGAAGATGTTGCCCTAGAAGTGTAATGCCTGTGATGGGCTACAAGACAATACAGATCATGTGGCTGCATGATTACCATCAACTAGATTATTCGGTGATCTCTGTGTGGCATAGGCCAGTGACTCAGGGGTAAAGTTTCAGGCTCTACCTTCTAGTGCTGCTGGTTCGATTTTTAGTGGCAGAGATCGTGGTATACACTGCTGATGAAACCTATTAAGTCGAAACAGATGCCCAGTGTTCCTCATGCCGTATACACTGGTTGGTTCGGTCATGGTAATTTAATATATATATATATATATTTACCAACCCCTCCGCACGAGCAGGATGCGACACAAGGTCAATTTCAAGACTTAAGCAGAGTTTAACAGGTTTGAATTCAGAGTTTTCCTTCTCCTAGACCAGTTGCCTAACCAAGGTTAAAGAGCCCAGTCTGTCCTATTATTTATCCATAGTTGGAGGGATAGTAGGATTCATACCTTTCCCAAGGGTATTAGCGCTAAGTGAAATGCAATTACCACATTCAGTATTTGAACTCGGGGCGACGAGTCCATATCCCATGACTTTAACCATTACACCACGCGCTTCCTAATTTAATTAATGTGTGTGTGTGGAGGATAAAGAAAGTCCTAAATAGACACATGCCCGCCACCAATTCATCTGGTATATTGTGCGTGTGTGTGTGTGTGTAATATATATATATATATATATATATATAATGCCGTTAAATAACCTGTAATGGTTGATATACCGTTAAACACTAACCAGCCTAATCAAATCTGGAAATATCTAATATGATTATATACTCCCTCTGTGTCTGGACGATATTGACAATAGGCCATTCTGCAGATTTTACTTTTACTACTGCACATGTAAAATGAAATATTTTCATTAAACTAAGTTTCTTTTGTATAATTGAATTAAAAAAAAAAAAAAATTATGATTGTATAATTTAATACAATCATAAAATTTTTTTTTTTTAAATTCAATTATACAAAAGAAACTTTTTTCTTTTTTATGTCAGGTAAGTAAAAACATTCATATATGCATTGTTCATGAGAATTGTCTGTCTTTTCTTACCAAATGTTTAGTGTTAGTGTATTTATGGATGCACCAATATATTATAAGGAGTTAGTATTGATTTCAAACTAATATCCACTAATTCTGATAATTGTATTAAATTGTTTTTTTTTCTTTTCTATTTTAGGTAAGTTCACTTAAAACCATTCAATATCTCCAAGGATTATCAATTGGCAGTTTCACTTGGCAGATCAGACAAAGTTTGTTTATTTTATTTCTTATTTCATAATGAAGACAATAGAAAACTTTCATTTAGATGTGATTATTCTACTTATCAACAAAATGAAGGATGTTTAAAATTCATTTTAAAATATCTTCATGCTAATAGACTTATTGATAGTTAATAATATTTATGATTTATTGTTTTCATAAAAAAAAAAAAGCAAACTTTAACCCTTTTCTGATTGATTAGTTAATCTGTCCTCTCAAACAGATTTATTTGTTTATAACTTAATGTTCATGTTGAATATCTTGATATCTTTAATTCAAATGTAGCATTATTGAATTAATGCTTCATTGCTGGGCTCATGTAGATTGACTTTCCAGCTGATGTTTTTGTTCATGTTCAGTGACATGAACATTTTTTTCAGTTAATTTAAATCACAGATAATTGAGTTAATGCTTTATTGCTGGGCTCATGAAGCTGATTTTTCAGCTGAATTTTTTGTTCACTTTTACATTCAGTATCTTGATGTAAACATCTTTTCAGTTAATATAGATCTCAGATAATTGAATAATTATAATTGATGATTATCTTCTAATGTCATCATGGTTTGGTTTTGTGAATGAAAGGGGGTGGTCTATGTGGACTGCAGGCATGTTCATGGCTCATAAGGATCATGTGGAACAAGCAGGCACGGTCGCAGCAGCTACAGCTGAAGGTCTGGTCAGGGTTTGATGATATTGTGTGTGGTTTTTCCTCCTATGTCTTTTGCCTTTGAGGGTGACCCTGCAGATGTTTTCAAAATAGGAGACAGCATGGTTGTGCTTGTGTTTCAAGAGCATCCACTTAAGAATCAGAAGGTCCCTCATTTGATACCGGCTCTCACCAACTCAGCGCATTAGTAGCACAGCTTGATGAAAATCACTTTCCCATAATTACCACTCGATGCATTCATAACTTTAAAAGATTTCACATAGATTATCAATTGCGAGAGGCTAGCAGAGTTTGTTTTATTTTTGCCACGATATAATCAGTGAGTGTAGGGGAGATAACTCTGTTAATTCAATTTGAATTTTTCCTCATAGTCGTGTATTGTGTGTGTAATAATTCAAGTGTGAAAAAGACTGAATTACGAATAGAGTGATTGAATAGACTTTTTTTGTTTATCTTAAAATCAAAACACCTTTGGTCTTGATTTTTGTTCAAATTTGTGTTGGTTCTCAAAGTCACATTTGAATGCCAGTCTGGGAGGAAAAAAAAAAACTGGACAACGTTATTACATCGCTGACGTAAGCTATTCTGATAAGCTCTACAATTTAACGTTTTTGTATATCGACTAAGTGAATTCTTATTCTGAATGCGATAATTAACTTTTCAAATAGGAACTAAATTAAATTAGAACTAATATACCGTCCATACGAAAATGATATAGGGCATGCAATTCTTTGATACAAGGGAAATAACTCTTAAAATAAAAATTGAGTTATTTCCCTTGAACCAGACATAATCTGAAATTTAATGATTGTTTTAAGTATCAGTAAAAAATATTAGTATATGATTATTTTGGCACTTGAAGACTTAATTGAAAATTAAAAACTATAATTGATTCTAATGATATAAATAAGGACCAAATATTTGTATTGCTGTAAATACTTAAATTTAAAAAGGAAACAAAATTAAGTGACTGTGCCTACGTTGTCTTACTTGTAAAGATGGTAAATGTGTTAGAAAGAAAAAAAATATGATAGACAAAAAAATTGATTTAACATGAAAAAAAATGCATGTTTATATAAAGATCTATTAGAATCACAAATGAATCTTGTTCAGTGGAAGTAACATAAAAAGGAAATCAATTGCATTTATGATAATACATAAATTAATAGCTTGTCATAGTGGCCGGGTTAGTTCAGTCGGTAGAGCGTTCGGCTAGAAACCACAAGGTTCCTAGTTCGATACCGGTCTTGCCAACTCAGCGTATGAGTAGCACAGGGATCTGTGCGGTAAAGTAAGGAGCTGATGGTAGGTTTGGCGCTCCACCTCAGACGCCAAAAATAATCTCCTTGGTCTAGCGCTATTGAAAAGGGGATAGACTCCCTCGCTGATAGGCTTATACTGATATTAGGCTGCCCCGACGACTCTTTTTATATTGTCTTTAGGTTCAATACAAATTAGTAGAGATTAAAGAAAATACACTCAGCAAAATAAAAAGATTCGGTAAACAATTAAGATTGAGAAAAACAGCAAGAAATGTTGTACGAAAGTTTTATTCTTTGTTGCTTCCAAGTTTTTCTAGTGAGGCATTTTAATATGAAAAATTGAACTAATTTTTTAATTTACAAACACACTGTTGGGTGAAATACTAGGCCGCAGTCATCAGTGATGAACCCAAGGTCAACAGGTGTTTCGGGTCATTACTCACTATACACCCTCGCCCAGAGACCCCAACCGGACTGATCAATTCCCGGTTTGTGACCTAGTGGCACTTATCCACACATCGCTCCTGCGGATCAGAGCCATCTCGATGCTTTCTCAGCAACTCCTGTTATTTCTGCTATGGCTCTCCTACTTTGCTGGCCCCTAATGCCAAGGGTCTTAAAAATCTTCAAAAGTGGCCTGCCAGCAAAGCCACGGCATCCAAACTCGAAAGGTTAATTTCAGGCCTTCCAGCCATTTGATCTGCATTCGACCACAAGCTCTTGGTATTTGGCCATCTTCCTACAATTTGCCTCCTCTAACCTATCTTCCCACGGGACTGTAAGTTCTAATATCACAAAAAAGGGTTAAAGATCCATCAGACAAAGATGTCCTGATCTCTATTTAATGGACGAATGCACAATAATCTGGTTAATGAAAAACTTATATAAGAAATAATGAAGATTTGTTTCTACCAAGGTTGATGAATTGGAATCAGAAGCAATCAAGGGATCACTGATGCCGAAGTCGGTAAAACCCTACTGACCTCAACTCCAGCTGAATTTACACTTTATATGGCTTTAGTTTAATTTGCATATAGTGCACACTTCTTATAAATAGACTATTAAAAAATTCCTCGTTTTAATCTTTAATTACATAAGAGGAGTTGAATCAGAGGTGTCAAAAATAGAGGAGTGAGAGTCAAATGTTTTGTATTCTGACTCTTACAGATTCTCGTTCATACTCTTATTTATTTTTTAAGTAACAACAAACATAAGTTTATCTAAAAATTCACTATGAATAAATATTAAATTCGAAAGGGATAGGGGGGGGGTCAATTTTTAAAATGCAGACAGTTTTTTATTTTCTCCAACAATCTGTTTCTGTTTTGTTTTCTTTTAATCATTTATCTTTTAATTTATTTAAAAAATGTGGTGGTTCAGTTGAAACCTGTTAAGTAAAAGGGAGTTCTATTAATATTAATAATGATATATATATATATATATATATATATATATATAATATATAATACTGGTGAAAATATTGGGTTGGTCTCAATATTTACTAATACAAGTTTTACCTGGATAAGTCAGCGTTATAACAAATATAAAGTGCTTAATATGTGAGTAGAGTGGATTTATTATTATAGTGTGTACAGAAATAACCTACTTGAGTTTCACCATAAGGATCTTCAGGGTTAAATCCACTCAATTATCAAGATATTAATGACACCTAACTGCAGGAATTCATGATGTAGTTATGATCGTTAAAAACAGATTCGCAGTTAATGAATTCTGGTGCCTTGCTTTAAAATTTGAATGACATATGTGGCATCGAGATATATAGATAGATAGGAGGGTTGGAGTAAATCCAACAGATTTCCCTCTATTCCTTACCACATATATATATATATATATATATATATAAACTGTAACAACCATTGCATGTGTGTAAGTATTACTTAAAACCATCGAACTGTCTATGAATTATTAGTATTAAATAGAAATACTTAAAATCCCACAACTGAGTGGAAACTATTCGTATCAGGAATACTAGATGTCATTAGTGTGAATAAACACCTTAAGAAACAACTACTCAAAATGAAAATATATATATATATATATATATATATATATATATATATATATATATATATATATAGTGGCTGCAAGTTAGTTCATTTTTAAACAAGCCCTGTCGGTGGGGCTTTAGAATATACCAACTACACCTCTGCTGAGTGGCAAGACCCCCCTTCTCAAATGGGGGCCACCTGTTGGCTGTGGTTGGCAACCAGTGATGCTTAAGGATAGAATCCTGGTGGATGAGGAGTCCATCTCATGCAACACTCCACTTATGCTAGATGGGCGGGGATCAGAAAGGCCCCCTCAGATCAATCGACCAGTCACATCAAACCCTAGCACCTATATGATTGTCCCAACCTTATTGCAAGCCCCAACATATGTGCTAGAAGGCAGTGGCTGTGAGTCTTAGTGTACTGAGAATGACGTTAAACTCTATCTGATGGTGAGGTTCCAGTTCTGGAGATCTAAAGAATGTGGAGCACCATTGCTCCCTGGTCCACTCTGACCCAGAGTGGTAGTACCTGTTAGGGTCCCATCTATGTGTTGAATAGAAAAATGTGTTTATAAAAGAAATTTAGTATCCATTAAGAATGAATTTATTTCAAAACTTTGTCGGCATTAAATGACCCACCGAGGTTGATATGCCACAAAACAAAACAAACAAATTGATTTTTAAACTATCTTTACGAAATTTTTTTTTTTTTTTTTTTTTTTTTTTTGAGGGATTATTGTACTACACTAAACTAACCAAGGTACTCCGCCTACATAATTTATGGCTAACCTGCTGGATTTTCATCTCTCGTCACACTATTACATTCATTTCCAGACTAATACTCTTGGGAAAGGTATGAAACCCCTCAATCTCAGCATTGGGTTAAATAGTAGCACTAATAGCGGCATTGTGGCTAATGTGCTGGATTGTGAAATCGTAGTAAGTGGGTTTGATTCAATTCACTCTATTATGTTTACTTTCAGACTAATACTTTTGGGAAAGGTATGAAACCCCCCTCATTCCCCCCAGCTATGGGTTACATAGTACCGCTATTTTTCATCTACAAGGGCAATCTTGGCATTAAATGACCCACAAAGGTTGATTTAAACAAAAGAAACCAAACATAACCAGTCTAGGATAAAGAAATCATCAATTTAAACCAGTTTACTTAGCTTAAAAATTGACCTTGTGTCCCATCCTGCGCATGAGGAAGGGGTTGGGTAATTATTCACACACACACATTTACCAAACACCTCCGCATTAGTCTACTGTTGGTTTGAATAACAGCAGCTAACTAAGTACCACTGAAGCATTGTCCAAGACAGTTGGTATATAAAGAAATCAAGAATGATCCATTCATGAATTTGGGTGATTCCATTCCTTGAGTTCTGATTGGCTGTTTGATTTGAATGATATTGTGGAGTTTTATAAATACCCTGTCATTCTACAGTAGACTTTGCAACTATTCGGGTTTGTATTGGGTTACAACCGTTTGTTGCCATGTCTTCCCAATTCGACGGTAATTGGAACTTTGATTATTATTCACGCATGAGCAGAACGTGACACAAGGTCAATTTCTTAAGTAGAGTTTTACAGTATTTCTGAATTTTTGAGCTGAGGTTTGATTATTTGAATTATTCAAATGACATAAAGGCTCCTGAGTTCAACAAGAAATACCCAAAGAAAGGTGGAGGATACATCAGCCGAAACGTTGTGTAGATAAACAGTAGTCCGAATAATACAGAGTTTAACAGGTTTAAATTCCATTCACTTTCAAACTAATACCCTTGGGAAAGGTATAAACTCTCATCCCACTACTGTTGTTCTACAAAGATGGCTTTGGCATTAAATAACCCATGAAGGTTGACATGCCATTAAACAAAGAAATCAAACCAAACATGTTTGAACTTGGTTTTCCTTTTCCTAGACTGGTTGCTTAACCTAGGTTAAAGAGCTCAGTGTGCCCTATTATTTACCTATAGCTAGAGGGAGAGTATAGTTGGATTAATACTGTTCCCAAGAATATTAGTGCTATGTGAAATGCAAACAACCTCTTGGATCATAATGATATCTTGAATAACCTCTCTCTAAATATAAAAGAATTATTTGATAAATACAAGGCATGAATCCATCTTCCCCTTAGCTATGGGTAAATAAAAGTACAATGTTTTTTAGCCTTGGTTAGGCAACTAGTCTAGGAGAAGGACAGCTTTGAATTCACATCAGCTTTACTCCACTGATAAATTGGCCTTGTGCCAGATTCTGTCCATAGCAGAGGGGTTGGGTAAATGTATACTTGTGGTAGAATATGTCTGTTCTAGAACTAGACTAGCAGACCTTTCCTAAAGAGTTCGATTCTCACTGGGTGCCCCTCCTATACTTCAGGCCTAGTAAATGACTGCTTGTGGCAGGACACATCTAAGTATTCTCCTCTACTTTATCCCTTGAGCTAACTTCCCATGTGTTAGTCCACCTAGTGATAGAATATGAATGTTATAGAACTAGATTAGCAGACCATTCCTAATGACGTCGATTCTCATGGGTGCCCCTCATACTTCAGGCCTAGTAAATGACATCTAAGCCTTCAGTCCTCTCTTTCACCACTTGAGCTGAACTCCCATGTTAGTCCACCTATCTAGTGGTTTTTGATTACATACATTTAAGTAGAGAAGAACTCGATATTGTATGAGATTTGGACAGTTGTTAAGCTGACCCTGACAACCAAGTTGATTATTTACTTGAGGCTTAAATGTGAAATTCACTTAAAGTGTTTCTCTGCTACCAGAGAAAACTTCACGTCCCAAATCTCTTGTTTATATTGCTTTTCCTTAATTAACCTTTTTTCTTTCTTTCTCTTAAGTTTATTTGCTATTCATTTAGAAGGCAAATAGTAATTTCCATGTTTTGATATTGGGGTTTCTACTCTTTGTTGACAAGAAAAAGAAAAAAATTCTGCTGAAATTTGTTGGTTTAAATTTGAAGAAAAAAAAAAAATTAAATTTAAATTTGAAGAAAAAAAAAAAAGAAAAAAAATATAAAAATAACACTTTTTTATATATTTACACCAAACTCTTTTCAAGTTTATTTTTGGATTAAAAATGCTTCTGTTTTTTAAAAATAAAATTTAGTTTATTTTTGATACAGAATGCGCATTTTAAAAATTCCAAGCATTCCAGCGTGTGTTTGTACCCCCTATTTCTTCCAACGGTTTTTTTTATCCCTTCTTTCCTTCATATGTTTTGCTCGTTGATGATGACCCTTCTACTAAGCGGTCGAAACAGATTCTGTCAGCTGATTATAATTACTAATTGTTTTTTCAAAATGTTAAATTCATTCTGTCGGATTAACTTCCATTTATTTACACACACACATATATATATATATATATATATATATATAATAGTTTCATAATTTGCTTGAAGCATTGTGTATGTATTGGTTAGGAGGTTGATTTAGAAGGCTATCACAATACAGTTTGGAATAAATAAAATATAATAATATGGTAACAATGGTGTTGTGGTTGACCTGTATTTTTTATTATTTCTTGAATTTTCGAGGTAATACCTCTTTATGAATTTTTTTTTGAAAATAACATTATTTTCAAAAAAAAATTCATTTGGGAAGAAATGCCATAGCTGGACTGCTTCAGTTCAATTCTTTTGATAAAGAGGTATTACCTCGAAAATTCAAGAAATAATAAAAAATACAGGTCAACACACAACACCATTGTTACCGTATTATTATATTTTATTTATTCCAAACTGTATTGTGATAGCCTTCTAAATCAACCTCCTAACCAATATATATATATATATGAGAAATATGAGGTTAATCAGACAATATGTGGAGAAAAGTAGACAAATACGGGATGTTATGGAAACTGGATGTTTATTGTCAACGATACAACGTTTCGGTCATTTATATATAAAACTAATGACAAATCCAGTTTCCAAACACACATATATATAAAAGACAATTAAAACAGACATACACACATACACATACTCATTCATCTTGACCCCCCCTCCCCGTCATCAAACATTCTTGACCCACACCTGCATCAGCATATAAACACTCCCCATCTAGAGAGAAGAAAATCCACTACCCACCCCCAACCACCCCTGCCCCTACTGACAACCTACTGTTTTCACCATTTTGAAAATGCCCTTCATTGAAGCAAGAACTATATTTGAGTCCTGAAGAAGGTCTAAATGACCGAAACGTTGCATCGTCGACAATAAACATCTAGTTTCCATAACATCCCGTGTTTGTCTACTTTTCTCCACATATATATGAATAAATATTATAATAAATAGAATATGAAAAAAAAAAGACCCAACAAAAACAACGTTGGGGCTTCGAATAAATACATTAACTGTAAGTGTATAGTTATTTACTAAGCTTAGATCTGGCACAAGGCCGGAAGTATGGGGCACCCAGTGAGAATCAAACCTACTAATAATGGTCTGCGGATCTAGCTTGCTAACCATTACACCACGTGAGTTGCCCTGACTGTAGGTGTATATTATAACCATCCGGGGAGGATGTGACACAAGTCCCAAGTATGGGGCATCCAGTGAGGATTGAATTCTCTATTCAGTAATAATGGATCTGTAAAACTAGTTGGCTAATCATAGTACGATGATGGGACACCTAATGTAGGTCTTTACCCAACCCGTTTGCCACGGGGCAGATGTGACACAAGGTCACATGTATGGGGCATCCAGTGAGGATCGAACTCGCTATTCAGTAGTAATGTATCTGTGAGACTAGTTTGCTAACCATTACACCATGTGGTTCTATCCCCCTGTAGGGTATGTATCTACTCTGCCATGAACAGGATGTGACACAAGGTCAATTTTTAAGAGGAGTTTAACAGGTTTAAACTGTTTTCCTTTTCCCTAGACCAGTTTTCATAGCAAGTTTATTTTACCCATAGCTGGAGGGAGAATGGTTGGATTCATACCTTTCTCAAGAGTTTTTTTTGGTATGAAATGTAAACATCATTCAGGATTTAAACTTAGGTTACCGTTGCGAAAACGATATGACAATGTTACACACTGAGCGCCCTCCTCCTCCATTAGAGTAAGACCCCACACCAACACCACCCTGTGGGGGGCGTTAGAATGCACTGACTGCACCTCTGCAGAGGGGTAAGACTCCCCCAATGGGGCCACATGTTGGCCGTGGGTGGCGACCCCTGATGCTAAGATAGAACCCAGGTGGATGAGCAGTTCATGACTTGCAATACTCCACTTTAGGCTTTTCTTGGGCTAGACAGGCGGTCGGAGAGGCCCCCTCCGATCAATCGGCTGGTCACGTCAAGCCCTAGCACCTATATGATTGCCCCAACCCGATTGCCCTTATGGCAACCCACAATCCTTCTTATCATATGGGTGTTAGAAGGTGGTGGCTGAGGGTCTACATGTCCTGGGAATGACGTTAAACTCTATCTGATGGTGAAGTTCCAGTTCTGGAAGTGGAGCACCCCTTCATCACCTTTGCTCCCTGGTCCATTTTGACCCGGAGTGGTAGTACCTGTTAGGGTCCCATCTATGGGTTGAATAGAAAAACATGAGTTTATAAACAAAATTGTATTATGCATTAAGAATGCTTTATTTCAAAACATTATCGGCATTAAATGACCCACCAAGGTTGATATGCCATAAAACAAAACAAACCAAACAAACCCACACCAACAACTCCACAAAAAGAAAAAAAGAAGAAAAAAACAAAAGGTGTCTTGTGCATTATTTGAAATGAACCTAATTGTCATTAAGAACACATTTTATGATAATTTCGTGTTAAAACATGCAGTTGTCTTGATTCAAACAAATTCGTATTTCAGTGTAGATTTATGGTGAAATGAAAATGGCCAACCAAAACATAAGGTTTCCTCAAAGTGAAAGAAACAAGGGGAGGTTTCTTTCATTTATGTAGCTAATGTTCAGATTACCATATTATTTATAAGTTTATACGTCTTGTGAATCTAATGTGATATATATAATATTATTTGAATTGGGAGTATTTAGAACTTTCTCTCATAACGAGTTCAAAGACTCTGGCTTATACAAAACCATATTACGTATATGTGACGAGTTTTTTTGTTTTTTTGTTTTTTTGTTTTTTGTTTTTGTTCTCTCTGTGTTATTTTGGATGAGTAAGACTTCCTCTGTTGGCAAAAACCTAATTTCCATTTAATGAGGAAAAGGATGTTGAATAGAAAATGCCAAATGGAAGAGAAATTAAACGCTGACCTTTTGACCTTTCTTTCAGATAAAAGGAATTTGCAAAATGAATTTTTGAGATTTTTTTCTCTCTTCATTTCCCAACTGTATCTTTAAGTACCTATAATTCGAAATTTAAAAAAAAAATTAATCAATTTCTCTGAATTTCTTTTAGATAAGGCTTGATAGTTTGTATTATTTTAATTATTCGGACTATTGTCCTCATTTTTATTGTCATCTTCACTATTTCTCTGAATTTTTTAGATGAGGCTATTGAAAATATTAATTAAAATACACCGACCGCATCTCTGCAGAGGGGTAAAATCTCCCCAAAGGGGCCACTTGTTGGGCGTGGGTGGCGACCAATAATGCTTAAGGACGGAATCTTGGTGGATGAGCAGTCCATATTATGCAACACTCTACTTTGACTAGACCGACGGTTGGAGAGGCCTCCTCTAATCAACCGGTTTGTCACATCAATATATAGCGCCTATACGATAGTTCCAACCCTATTCCTCAATGTGGTGAGGTTCCTATTTTATGGAGTGTGGGGTACTCCTTTACCATCATTACTCCCAGGTCCACTCTGACCCGGAGTATTAGTACATTCTAGGGTCCCATGTATGGGTTTAAACTATACAACTAAATGTGAATATGAACGTGATTCCTTGACCTCTAGGCATAAAATAACCCAAGACGGGTTGACATGCCATTAAAATCATTCAATCATAAGCAGGATGCGAAACAAGATCAATTTTTAAGTTTGGCTTAAGTTTTCTTTCTCTTAGACCGGTTGTCTTATTAAAGTTAAAGAGCCCGGTCTGCCCTACTATTTTACCCATAGCTGGAGGGAGAATCTAATATAAATAAATTGTCATTATGTAACTGTAACCCAATAAAAACGGCACACCATAGCGAGATTTTTATTAGAGCAATACATTTAAAGATTCACCAGCTTAGAGAATAAAACAGTTTCCAGTCAAGTTTGCAACTGAATAATAATTCTGTGGTGTCTGCATAGACACTGAAAGTAATTTTAAAAAAAAGTATTTCTCCTAACAAAAATAAATAAAATGATAATTAGAATTTTCTCTCCTTCCCAAATAGAAATATTAATATATCCATTGCATATAAGATTTTTGCTGACTTCTTTCAACCTAATTGTAAAATTTAGAAATAGATTTTATCTTAAAAAAAGAATAAATGCCACTGATTTTATTGGGATGAAACTAATCATGTGTGAATAAAAACAAATTGCTATCACATTGGATATTTGATGTTGGTCAATGAGTCCAGCTGTTACTGGAAACCAGTCATGTGACAGAATCTCAGTAAATTGATTGGTTCCACAATTTTGCAATAGAAAAAAATGACTTTATTACAATTGTCCACGTTTTTACCTTACGCCTCTCTCTCTAAAAGTGTATGCACACACACACACACACACACTGTCTCTGTATGTGTCTGACATCCTCTCACTCCCTACGTTTCTGTTATCCTCCTCCCTCTCTCCCTTTACCCTCTCTCTTCCTCCCTAATTTCTGCCTCTCCGTTCTTTCCCCGTCTTGTATCTCCGGGGTTTTTCTTAGTCTACCCCCTCTCTTCCCGTATCTCCCTCTATACACATCTCTCTCTCTCTCTTCTCTCTCTCTACGTTCTTCTCTCTCCTCCTCTCTCTCCTCGTAACTCCCTCTGTACGCCTCTCTCTCTCTCTCTCGTAACTCCCTCTCTATTTTCACCCCCTCTCTATCTATTTGTCTTTCTCTATATCTATTTGTACATATATACACACACACATGGATCTGTTTTCATAGGCTGACGATTCCGAGGGAACCTGCTGCCCCGTGTGTCGGTCTGTCTCTCCGTGTTGTGTGTGTGCGCGCGCGC
Source organism: Doryteuthis pealeii (assembly GCA_023376005.1). Lineage (NCBI taxonomy): Eukaryota > Metazoa > Mollusca > Cephalopoda > Myopsida > Loliginidae > Doryteuthis > Doryteuthis pealeii. The sequence continues at coordinate 74,229,597 of CM042160.1, read as the reverse complement.
GCGCGCGCACATATGTAATTGAGTATATCATTTTCCCCCACCTTTCCCCTTTGCCCAGTCCTGTGTGGGACAAGAACTGAATATATAACTAACAGCCAAATGCACAACACACACACACACACACACACACACACACACACACACAGTGTTGTGCATCAACAAACAAACAAAAAGTCTGCAAAGTAAAACTGAAAGCTGAACCTGATTAAGAGGAAGGCGGGGGGGGGATTCATAGATTTTAATGCTGAGAAATGCTTATGAAATATTACACTGCCCTTTTCCCCAGTTGGCCTATGCCGGGGGGGGGGAGGGGGCAGAGGCTTGGCTAGGCTGACCACCTCCAAAGACCTGCAACATGAAAGAAAAAGCTCAAACGGTAGAGCTTTCGCCTAGGAATCGCAAGATTCCAGGTTCAATACCGGTTCTCGCTAACTCAGCGCATGAGTAGCACAGATTGGGTAAAATTTTATCTGTGCGGTCAAGTAGTGTGCTGATGGTAGGTGTGATGCTCTTTCTCAGCTAAAACAATCTTCCTTGTCTAGCGCTAGCGCAAAGGGGATAGACTTCCTCGTTGATACCGACAATGGCTTACTCCGCCGACTTTACCTACTTATTAAAAGCGTGACAAGGGTAACCCGAAGCCGAACGTTTTTAGGCCTTTTTTTTCAGATGCTGGCTTCATTGGAGAGCAATAAAAGTTTTGGTTAACGGGCCAGTTGGTCCGTTTATCAAAACTTTCCTCGTTCCCCAATGATACCTGCATCTGAAAAATAAGGCCTAAAAACGTTCGGCTTTGGGTTACCCTTAACACACTTAACCATCATTGATTCTGTTGAGACTTGAACTATTTAGCATTAAAAATTTTTTTTCAATTTTTTTTAGTATGTCCAAATCTTGGGGGGGGGGTCTCCATTGTGTAGTGGCTAATGTGCTGAACAGCGACATCGTAGTAAGCAAGTTCAAATTCCTGTCGTGCTGTTACGTTCACTTTCGGACTAATACCCTAGGGAAAGATGTGAACCTCCCCATCCCACTAGCTATGGGTTAAATAGTACCATTATTGTTCTTTTACAAGGATTGCCTTGGCATTAAATAACCCACGAAGGTTTATATGCCATGTAACAAAACCAAAACAAACCAAAACAAACCAAATCTAGTAAAAATAAAATTTTATAAGTTAGCACTTATTTTTTTTTTAAATTGTTTTTTCTCACAAAGATTTTGTTTATCAATTGATTTTGTTTTATTATTATTTGGGGATTTTTTTGGGGGAATGCCCCCCCCCCTCGTCTCAGGTCTTTGAAAAATATTAAATTTAAAATCGTTTAAAGAATGATAGCAATTTAAAAAGTGCATATGCACTTGGATGTTGTTATGTTCATGCGGTGCATATTGCAAAATATGTACATCGTGTTTGTGTGATGATTTTGAAAAATTCCGATCCCTTTTATTGCCATACTATAACCGCCACTCTTCCTCCTTCTCCTTCTCACTCATGTATCCACATGGTTAGCTGTTATAGCCCTTATTAAACTAGTACGTGTATTTTGGTACTCTGAAATTTCATGGCCTCTTACCAGACTTGTGATTAGCGTTACAAATAAATATCATTTAGATTTTTTCGGACTGTTGTCCTCGTCTTTATGGTTATAGGCACAACGTTTCGGTCGGTGTGCCCTCCGGCCTTCTTCAAGATGTTTTTCGTCGAACTGGGTAGCCTTCATGTCGTAATCGGGAGACTTTATGGGACTTCGAACCGAACCGAAAAACAGTACGGAAAATCTAAATACAAATTAATTGAGGGGATTTTACCCCTCTGCAGATGTGTAGTCGGTGTATTTTACTGTCTCCAGCCGACAGGACGATCACAATAAAGATGAGGACAACAGTCCGAAAAATCCAAATAATACAAATTATCAAGCCGCATTTAAAAAAATCAGACAAATGAAATAATAATGAAATTTATTGTGCAGTGTTTGGTACACCACAATTTATCAAAGTCTCATGTCTAGTACACAGAATAATGTATTAGTGTCAGGAACATGAATAGCGTACAGTAATAAAATACATGTATGTGTGTGCATGTGTGTGTGTGGAGAGGGGTATCAGGTATAGTGTTGGCGGACTACAGGAAGCATGGAGGCTTTGAAAGACGCAGTGTTTCCGCAGGCAGCTTGAATAGATATGAAGCATTATCACGCGTTTGAAATATAGGTATGATGATCAGTGAAGTTAAGCAGCGATGAGCCTATTCAGTACCTAATTGGGTGACCACTTAAGTAAGCAAAAGCAGGTTCTGTAAGCAACCTGAGTCCTTTGTTTATTAAAAATGGCTTGATTCGGCATTAAATGACCCCAAAAAGTTGATATGCCATAAAACAACCAACCAACCTATCCGCCACGGGTAGAATGTGACACAGGGTCGCAGGTATGGGGTATCCAGCGAGGATCGAACTCGCTATTCAGTAGTAATGGATCTGCGAGACTAGCTTGCTAACCATTACACCACGATGGATACCACATGTATCTTTGTCGTTCTGGTGTTCACTGAATAACAATATGGAAGATGAATATGGAAAATGAATAAACAAACAAAAAATATCGAATATTGCGCGCGCGCGCACGAACACACACGCACAGAGGCGAGGCGAGGGGTGGGGTTCATAACTAGAGATTTGGGGGTGAGGTGGGGAGTTTTGACCCCCTCGAGAGTTTCCCTTACCGACATTTAGATTTGTTATTGATTGTTTAATTGTCAGTAGAAATACAGCAGGGGAACTATTATTTTAAAATCTTTTGGGGTTCGTAGTGTTTTTTAAAAAAAGGCCCTACCCGCCCCAAGGCATGCCTTTGCACTCACATTAAACTTAAAATGTGTGCACTCATTCAGTCAAATACAGTTGTGTGTGTGTGTGTGTGTGTGTAATATACACAGGCTGACTTCTGATTTAGGTCGGAAAATTAAAACGGAAAGTTTTTTTGGTGGTCCCCAATGACAGTTTAACTACAGTCTAGGAATTAACATTTTGCGAATTGGGTTACGGTTTTAGGGGATTAAGGTTGTTTTTAATTACGTATTGCTTAAAAAAATAAACAAAAAAAACCTAAATTACTATACATTTAATGTTGAAAAATATATTTTTAAACTAAGTTTAATTGAAATTATACATTGCTATATTAACACAAACAACTGTCTCAATAGATTCAATAATTAATTTCAATGGTTAATTAAATTTATGTTTTATACTTGCTCTGCTGAAGTAGCGTCGAGCACTTGCAAACATTTCTCATCTTATATATGTGTGTGTGTGTGTGTGTGTGTGTTGAATGGGTGAAATTGGTTTAATTTGAGTTACCAACACGTGTTTCGGCCAGGAGTTTGTTCATGTACACACGTATTCTATTTATTATTATTATTTATTATATAAAATAATAATAATAGAAAATTATCAAATATTTAAGCATACAAAGAATAACAGCCTTTATCAGGGTAAAATGTTCGATATTTGAAGTTAAAACGATATATATATATATATATATATATATATATATATATGCAACAAAACGTATACATTATTGCTTTTTAAGATTGATTGATTTTAACGGTATGTCAGCCCGTCTTGAGTTATTTTATGCTGAAAGGTTAGGGAATCACGTTCATTGTACATCTATATTTTTCGCGTAGTTTTTTTTTTTTAATTTTTAAATTTATTATCTTTTTTACACCCGGTTATATGATATTAGGTATTTCTATCTAATACAAATTAATTTCAAACATTTGACCCATAGATGAGACCCTAACATATACTACCACTCCGGGTCAAGATGTATCTCGACAATTCTCAGATCTCCAGAATTAGTCTCGCCATCACATACAGTTTAGTGTCACCCACAGACCAACCCCCTTTTTGCGAGGGGGTCCTGCCCCTCTACAGGAGATACAGTCGGTGCATTTTAAGCCTTGCCGACAGGGTCTTATTAAGAAGAGGAAATTAGTTTCCCATAATAGCTTTTACGTTTGCCTACTGTTATTTATTCTAGTAATAAATGACCCCTAATTTTCAATCACAAAAAAGGTGTTTTTATCTTATATTGCGTGTACTAAACGACCCTTAACTTTTACCTATCCTAGCATACAAAAATATTTCTTCAATATCCAATTGCATAAAGAGAAAACATTCAAATACTTATACTTTCAAAACTACTGTAATACAATCAAAAGTCAATGCAATACCGTAAATAAACAATGTAGTCTAGACTTTGATGTAGCTTATCGTGTTTATTTGGATTTTCCAAATTATTTAGTAATATCAATTAAAGACTTTATTATTTCAATTGATAGCCTTTGTTTAGGTATAGAGGTTATGCACCGCACTTTGGGTTGAAGTTATGGCGATGTTAGGACGAGAAACAAGAAACATATCTCGTGTAATGAACGAAGTTAAAAATTGGGTTTTAAAAGATCGTTCATTACTCGAGTATATACGATATATATTTTATGCACCCAATGTAACGACCGTTATGGGACAGAGATAGAATATACAATGAAATTTATTGTGTACAGTGCTCAGGTGCACCACAACTTTTCAAAGTCTGATGTCTATTATACAGAATAATGTATTAGTGTCAGGAACATGAACAGTTTACAGTAGTAATATGTGTGCATGTGTGTTGATGGAGGTATCAGGTATAGTGTTGGCGGACTATAGGAAACATGTCAGTTTTGAAAGATGCAGTGTTTCAGCAGCCCACAACGGATGCAGGCAGCTTATTCCATGCCTCGGCAACACTGAGCGTGAAAAAATGTTTCCGAAAGTCCTGTGAGCTATGCTGTTTTCTGACTTTGTAGGCATGCCCACATGTGTTAGAAAGATGGAGATCAAAAAGGTGCTCAAGGTTGCTGTTGTTAGGATGATTAATGACCTTATGAGCGTTTACCAGGTCAGTTGTCAGATGCTGGAGTTTCAACGAATCCATTCCCAGGACATCAAGACGTTCAGAATATGGAAGATGCCTGATGGACTGGAGATATTCGTTAGAATAAATAGAATTATTAATTTCTTACTCGCTTAAAAGCTGCCATATCGGGTGGCAACTAACTAGTGCTGAGGGTTCTTGATTGAACCCTCGGCCTGACAATAACACTTCATGCATTTGAGTGTCATTACACTGGTTTACAAAGAAATTGAGGCAAGCACAAAAATAGCTGTTTTAACCTAATTTGGGGGTGCTGAATTCAGATTGGAAATCTGTTTTTACTCATCACCTCTAGTTTTTTAGATATGCATACTGTACATTTTGTACACATACTGTACATAAAGGTGTATAGGCATTCAGGGTTAATTTCTAATATTGTATAACTTATGTCTTCTTTTTTAGTTATTATGCAGGAAAATGAGAGCATGGGAAGCATTTAAGTCAGTCTGTAGTGGCTTCATTGGTAACACACGCATACCAAATTACTAAGCCTGTATTGAGAAGTTGCTAAAGACTTATGAGGATATGGGATGCCAAATGTCACTCAAAATTCATTTTCTCCATTCCCACATCAACTTCTTCCCTCCAAACCTTGGAGCAGTGAGTGATGAGCACGGAGAAAGATTCCACCAAGACATTACGAAGATGGAGAGCAACTAACAAGGAAAGTGGAACCCCGGCATGATGAGAGACTTCTGCTGGATGCTCTTGCGTGACATCCCGGAGGCAAAATACAGCAGATCATCTAAGAAAACACACTTCTAACTGTCTGCGGTACTATGAATTGTGTACATTGTGTCATCCAAGTATATTTATTCCGTCAATGTTCTTTATCTATCCTGTTTTATCTGTAATAAGCTGCTGCAACTGTTGAAATAAGCACGTATATACTCTGTATATACTAAAATGAGACTATTCAAAAGACAGAAAACTAGAGGTGATAGAGCAAAACTGTTTATAAATTTGAATTCAGCACACCCAAATTAGTAAAAAAAAACACACCTATTCACATTCTTGCCTCAGACAAAAAATATTTTTTTGTAAACCAGTGTTATTAGAGATTTATTTCCAAGTTATAAAAATTGTTATCGTACAAAAAAAAAAAAAAAAAAGTAATCGTAAAATTACACATAAAATATTTCTGAAAACAATCGCAGTAATTAAAACATGGGAATCTAAAATTTCAGTATTGCCTGTCCGGATTCGACCCGGAATTTTATTTTTAATTCGCTCAAGGAGTCGGTCCGATTCAAAAATCATATGATGTGTTGAGCTACGGCCTCTAGGGGTAAAGTTGGAAAAAATGTCACGAACTGACACTCGTTAAACCACAATTCTAAAACATTTCTATAGAAGTGTTTTAGGATTGTGGTTTAGCTTTAGAAGAAGAAAAAAATGAATGAATGGTCAGATAGTTCAATACAAACTAAGCTTTGTAATCTAAAGTGTGTGTTGTGTGATAGTGTGTGTGTGTGCATCTTATACACGTAGTTGTATGTCTTGTCATGTCGAGAATTATATCTTCCCACTCAGTGAGACATTTTTTAGGCGTGTGTAGTACACATCAAAATGAAAACACCAACTCTCACGCAGACATTTGCACGTAAAATACCCCCACCCAAAACACAGACACACGGGGTTACGTACACCTAAAACTCACTTCCTTCCCCACCCCCGTCGCATCTTTCTATAATTCTTCAGATCTGTTCGAATCAGACTGGATTCAAAATTCAGGAAGTGTACGTAGACTGGAAACGAGGCAGAGGGGAATGTATCGTTGCTAGTAACGAATTTCATTCATTCATTTTTTTTTTTCTTACGCAATTGTAATGATAGTAGCAGTAGTAAAGGGGATATTACTACTGCTATTGTTAGAAGATGCTGCTGCTCTCCTACTAAAGATGTAGTTGTCATTTGGTTAGCTTAGTTTGGCACAAGGCTAGAAAATATAGTGGCACCTCGTAGGAATCGAACTCACTAACAATGCTTTAACTTCCCCTTGTTAACATTTCACTACGCGTGGTGCCCCGAGTAAACATGTTATGTTTAACTTTTAACTGTTTTTATTTGTTTGAATAATAAAATAACTTTGAATAAATTAAAAATAGATTTGTTTCAAAATAATCAAATATCTAGTTTTGTTTGAGCAAGAAGTCTTTCTCGGTAATTTGTTCTCATACTTGTAAAATTTGTGATAAAATTAAAAAAAAATGAACTATTTGTATTATTTAGATTTTTTTGGACTGTTGTTTATGTTTATTGATACACGTTTCGGCCGATGTTCCCTCCTGCCTTCTTCAGGTGTTTCTTGTCGAATTCGGGAGCCATCATGTAATTCATGTCGTTAAAAACAAAACAAAACAACCTTATCAATACTATAACCAAAACGACTTTTTTTCACAAGCATATAAAATCTTATGTTTCAACACACACACACACACATGTATATGAGAGAGAGAGAGAGAGGGAGGGAGGGAGATACCGAGTATGGTAAATAGATGTATATTGTATGTATAGATATAGAATAATAATCTCACAGGTAACTTGAGAAATTGTTGTATTAGTTCATTATAAATTTAAAAAAGAAAAATCAACTGTTTTATTTAGTGTTTTCCTTGCCCCCCCCTCATTTCCGAAGTATTCATTTTTTTTTTTTCTCTCTTAATTCATTTACATTTTTCTTCTTCACACATCCTTAGCCTTTTGTACATTCATGTTTTAATTTTTAAAATGAATTAGTGAAATGAGAAGCGTTTTATTTCTTCAAATTTTGCATATTGTAATCATGTTAAAAATAAACAAAACATTTGTGATATGAAAAATAAATTACTGTCAACGCTTTCGTAAACCAGGGGGGGATGGTCATTTTAATTTTGAATTTTAAAACTCAATATTTTATTCCAGAGCAAGAGAGAGAGAGAGAGAGAGAGAGAGAGAGAGAGAGAGAAGAGAGAAGAGAAAAGAAATGAAAATTACTCAAGTAAAGTCTAGGATTTTTTGGGGGTGGGGTGGGGGGGTAATCTTTTTAATAAATCTAATTTATCATTAAATCAATGCACTGAAATTCCTTGTGTTGTTCACACGTTAAAAACTGTGAGTTTGATCTGCAAAAAGGAGAAATATGATTATAAACAAAGCAAAAGGTTTTTATTGATAATTTTTTACGGGTATTCTCTTTTTTTCTCTCTTTTTTTTTTGTGTGCATTTTTGGGTGTTGATTATTGTTGTTGACATATCCAAGGGTGCCAAAAAAGAAAAGAAAAAAAAGGAGGGGGGACCGGAATGACTGAGTCACGTGGAATGCTGAGACGCGTGTCTTTGGACGAAATGAATGCAATTGATCTTGGTGACAAATTCTTCCCGTATTTCATTACGAGACTGAAAATCTTGAAATTATCCGTAAATGAAATTGGAAACTTTTCTTTTTTTTTCTTTCTTTTTAAACAAATATTTTTTAAATTCTTTTTTTTTTTTTCTTTTCTATTAAAAAAAATGTGGGGAGCCACTTAATTTTTCCTACTTTTTCTCTCACGTTTCCTTCCTCTGTTTTTTTTTCTTTTCTTTTCTTTTTCCACTTCAAATTTTTCTTTCTTTCATTTTAATGTTGACTTTCTTTCAATTTTTGATTATTCAGTGGGGTTTCGATTTTTCCCGCTTTTTGGTGATCAAGACAAATTCTTCCATCTTTTTCC